>OX451215.1:84316593-84521396 GCA_949628195.1 Phasia obesa
CACGATAGCGAACACCATTCACACTAACTGCCTGACTGGCCTCATTTTCTAAAAAATATGCCGATGATGCCGCCAGCCCATAAACCGCACCAAACAGTCACTCTTTGTGGGTGCATTGGTTTTTCGACAATCATTCTTGGATTATCATTCGCCGAAATGCGACATTTCTGCTTATTGATGAATCTACTGAGGTGAAAATGTGCCTCATCACTGAAAATGATTTTCTTCGAAAATTGATCATCCAACGTTGGAATTTCTTGAAACCATTCTGACCATTGCTCGATTGTGTATCTTTGGTTCAAATTGAGTTAGTTTGGAATTGAGAAATGTCAAACTAAATGCAGAAAAAACTTAACGTTTAGGTGTGGTTCACATTCAACATGGGGCCTTAAAATTTAACCACCCGATACAATTGGATGCTTCTGTTCCCATCACTTAATGCAGACGTAAGGTGTAATACACGAGCTAACATATTTTGTTTATTATTAATATATTTTGATTAAAAATAATATATTATTTTGTAATATTCATAAAACTTGAAGTTTAGCAAAAATTGAATAGTTTAAACCAACCATGTTGCACTTTTTAGTAATTAAATCTTAACCAAAATTTGTTAATAATGACTAAAGAACATAAAGTGGTTCTTTACGTGCTTTGAGATGCTATACGTTAAAACTACGTTGGTAAATATAAAAAAATTATTATCAAAATAAATGTTGTGTTGCTCAAACTGTTCGTTTTTTAAAAATAAGTTTTGTCTCACATGAACCATGCACCACAAATGCTGCGCCCAAACTCTGTGCAAAAAAATTAATGAAACTGGCTTGCTAGTAAACAACACTCACGGTATTTATCGTCGTAGGGTTATACCGACGAGAATGTGGCTGCTAAAGCCAAAAGTGCGCAACTGAATGCAAAATCGTTGAATCGTTATTTCTGCTTTGGCCCTATAGAGCTACATTTGGACAATGAATTTGCGACAAATCATATTCTCTAAACAGGTGCATTTTAATTTCGGCGATGATAAATAGCCGTCTCCAACATGAGTTAATCCCATTAGATCCACTTTTTCAGAAATGATTTTCCGAGTCATTCATAGGAAAATTGTTCTGAAATAATAAGTTACTGCGGACAGAACTCGCATGAACGAAATCACGTTCCGTAAATAATGAGAATATTTATGGGTTTCTAATTAATCCATAATATTCAAAAACTAGATTTAGTAACGTTTATTTTTAATGTTTATAGATCATTTTACTCTTTCTACCTAATGTGAAGGTTATAATAAAAAAATAGAAAAAATATGTTTTTTAATGATAGTGGCTTAGAACTAAACCCATTCCTACAAGTCAACGTGTTTGAATTAACTTACAGCATTTACAAAAATTTTAGTAATTCCAAAAATATTTGAAACAAATTTACAATATTCTAATAATATAAATATTTTTCCGAAATAGAAATCCTCCTTAAAAGAAAATGTTATGGAATAAATTTTCCATTGTCTATAAAAAATAAATAAATTAGAGAAGTTTCTAAGCAACATTAATCTCAATAAACACAAAAATAAAAGTGACAGTTTAAAAGAATATGTAATTATGTGAATATTATAAAAAAACAATTATTTATTTTTTTCCAACAAAAAAATATACATGTATATGGGGCTAATGTCTTATCTATCTCTCTATATACATATATAAAGCACAAAATGTGTTTGTTTGTATGTTTGTTTGTTTGTTTGTTTGTCGGAAAACTATAGCTGCCTACACCAATTAACCGATCTTTCAGAAATTTTCACAGTTTGTTATTAGATACACGGATGGTAAAATAGGGTACTTATTTTTTTCATATTCGACGTGGGCGTGGCATCTCCCATACAAAGTAAATATTTATCATCGTGTTTCTTGTTAACAGTAATAGGTAGCACCTTGAAATTTTGCACCAGTAACCTTTATTATTATTATAACGTACATAGTTTGGAGAAAGATGGACTGGATTGGAATAGCGGGAGTGGTACCTCCCATACAAAGTGAAAAACTATTATCCTGTATCTAGAGAACTGCACTAGCTAGCGCCTTGGAATTCTGCACCAATAACCGCCATATTAACGTACATAGTTTAGTTAAACACAGACTGAATTGAAATAGTGGGGGTGGTACCTCGCATACAATGTGAAAAATTTTTATTGTGTACATAGAGAACTATAATAGGTATGGTCTTTAAAGTGGGTACAAGTAAATCCTATACCCACGCGTGTACTATAGAAAAATATAGGCTGAATTGGGACAGTGAGCGTGGTACCCCCCATACAAAGTAAAAAATTATTATCCTGTTCTAGAGAACTGCAATAGGTAGCGCCTTAGAATTTTGCATCAGTAACCCCCTTAATAAGATACATTATGTAGAAAAAACACAGACTGAATTCGAATGGAGGGCGTGATACCTCCTATACAAAGTTAAAAATTGTTATCGTGTTAATACGTATAGTCTGTCAAAAAACAGGTTTGATGGGAACATTTTTCACGTGAGAATAGCGTGCGTTTTCGCTTTAAATGTTGGTCATACTTTTCTTCCAAGTGTTTTTTTGTGGATGGGTGTAGCGAAGCGCACCGGGGATAGCTAGTTTCTTATAAATAAAACTAAACATCATTCATTTGATTTAATTTTTGCTTGTCGAGTTCTTTCAATATTAGGTTTTTTTTGTTGTTTCTTTTCTTGACCCATCTTTTCGCCTACCTCTTATAGAAGTAAATATATACATACGTATTTTAAATCATATGCTGTGCTATTTTTCTTGTTATATTTTTTTCATTTATTATTTAGGAAAAGCAAATTTCTTCTTCGTCACATCCCCGTTGTAAGAAATTCTCCCAAGGGTTTGAAGAATTTCCAAAGAAACAAAATCGTAAAATAACGAAAACAATAGATTAGCATTTTAATGATTTTGTTAGAAAGGAAGAACTATATCCAATTACACAGGTATCTAAGAGTTTCTAGTGTTAACTTATGCCTTCAACATTATAACATTATTTCTCATATCTACTTAAATTATTCGCAACCATATATTTAATTATCTCATCAACAATAAAGCATATTGTTTAAATCTAACCTTCTAATATACAACTTTTAAACATTTTTTATTTAAGCGGTTATAATTTAATTTTAATTATAAAAACAAGCAATTGTATATCGAAATTGTTTAACAAATCTAAACTTTATATATTTAATACAGAAAAAAAATCTCAACATTGCTCCTTTAAGGCACACATATTTATTTTACAGCCGTCTTAAATTAAGGGGTTTGAAAATTAAATACAAATCTAATCATAAATCAAAGCTAATGATGCTAAAATGTTACACAAAACGTTTTGAAGTTCGCTTTCCCAAGCAGTATCAATGCACAGTACACACAAGCCTACAAAAGGCATTTATAAACTTATTTGATTTACACACAATTGCTTCTTGTATGAATGTATGTACTTGAATATTTGTTTGTAAGTATTTGTTTGCGCTTTGCATAAGTGTTTGTCTAAAAATGCCAGAAAATTCTACAATAGATTGAAGAGAATATTTGTGGTAAAATCAAACCATTTGAATTTTTTCTTTACTTATTGTTTGTTTTTAAGTGTCATTAAAGGCAGAGATTCATAAACTTTCTTTTTAGCAGGGTATTGTATTCTTAAAATACACTTCTTAAAATACCCTATATAGTTCACATAATTTAAGGTTTATTTAAATACACTTGTTTTGAGTATCGCATATCATTGAAATTTGAAATTTATATCTATGAAATACCCAACCGTGCGTTGTAATAGATGTAAAAATATCCTATTTAATCATTCTCTTTCCACGGACATTTATTGTATTTCTTGAACAAGAACCGAACAACAATCGGCTTTTCGACATAATGATTTACCCTATTCAAGCACAAGCAGCATAGAAAAAACCCACACAATCTAACAACCTTTGTGTTTTATTAACAACGAGTTAAGAAAATTAGATTCCTCTTCCTGTTTCCTGCTCCGTAATCTATAAGGAAACTATACTTTAAGAACCAGAACATGATACATTAAACTGGAACGTTGGCATAGGGCAAAAAATTATTTTTTGTTTAACCCTTTCTAAGTCCCATTCCACACTTGCAAATTTTGTTTCTGAAACATTTTTCCATACTTTAAAAATTGTATTTCTGACTACTGTATACTTTTATACAGCCATTTTCATGTCGAAGAGAACAAACAACAACGACAAAAGAGAGTCACAGCAGAGTTTCATATCCATTTTATTTAATCTCCCAACAACAAATTCATGTTTTGCAGAAATAAAAATTTCAAGTGTGGAACGGGGCTAAGAGTAATTAAAATTTGTCTTTTTATGTGAGAAATTATTCTACAAAGTTTTATTGTGATATAACTACATCTTGAGGTGCCGCAGAAGCCTTGAACATAATTTTTTGTCTATTAATCTTACAGAGTTATATTTTTTTTTCAATTAAGGTTTTTTATTTTTATTATTATTTCAAATTGATTAAAACTACGTTTTAAATCTGTGGCAATAAGGAATAAGTGCTTAAGTGGACTTAAGCAAAAATTCAGTTACTAACACCTTTAAAATCTCCGTACTTCAAAGTACCCATGTGCAAAGTTTCAATTGTTTTGTACAATTTTTCAGGAAGTTATAGCAAAATAACTTTCTGCTTATCTTTTTCAATATCGAATCGGATTTGGAAAAAAGCTTAAGAAACTACAAGCTATTTTTCGAAATAATAGAAACTCCTTTTACAACTTATTCATTGCAATGCCTGCGTAATTTTGGTAGATATAAGGTATTTTACCAAATCATACGTTTGACTCCCATAGGTAAACTTTAAAGATAAGTTATTTTTTTTAAATTTATTTTAAAGTTTAAAACTGCTCTCCTACAAAACTTAAAATTCAGACTTAAGTACTTTTTCCTTATTGTCACAGAAATAATGACGTCTTTTTTAAATAATTTGCGAAATTGAGATTTCCGGGACCTCTTACCCTACTCCAATCGTGTTCTAACTTTTACAATTGGCTTAACAATGGCAAATTTCTTATCAGTATCACATATTGAAATTGAAAAAATATTTTTTCGTTTCAGCTTTTTATACATTGTTGAAATTAATATTTAATTTATAAATCAAATTAATAAAATTAATAATTATCCTCATAATTCTGCATTAAGAAAAATTTATCCCATCTCTGAAGATAGTTCAGTATCAATTGGCAGTAAAAAACGAAAGCAAGCTCGTTCTAATACCAATTCTAAAAGGAACTACAGTAGTTAAATAACAATAAAATGGAACTAAATTGTTTAAACTGCAATACAAATTCAGGAAATTTTGGAAGACGGTTAGATCTTATGTCTGCTTTTCATTGACGTTCGCATCACGTAAGAAATACGTTCGCATCACGTAAAAACTACTTTTTAATATTTGTCATGTGAAATGAAATGTCATATGAAATGGATATGCCAGTTTTTTTCATTTCAAAATACAATATTATTTACTATTAATGGTTTTATATAAGAAACAGGTGATTTTGTTAATACATAGATACAAAAATTTAATTATATTTTTTCTTCTTCCAAACCGTGTTTCAAGAACATAAGGAAGGGAACACTTTGGCCATACCATCGCAGTTCATGGATTTACCAGTAAAGAATTGTTCTTGAAGACATCAATTTCGGGGGATTTTTTTTCCAATTCAGCTAACACCTTTTACATGTAGTCTCTCAAGTACAAAGTTAAATCTTTCTTGTCTCCGAAAGCCATGCATTCTTGTAAACGGTGATTGAGAACAACATCAACGTCGGTCTCAACGGTTGAATTTGTATCTTCATCACCTTCTTCAGCTCAGGTATAGAAATCTTCACTTTTAATGTCACCTAATATATTACATCACCGACCAATTTGGTTTTGTATCTGCGAACATTTCATCATCAGTAATATTCTCCCCGTTTATTTTCATGATTTCGAGGTTTTATTAATTTTTCTGGTCTAAAAATTAAAAATAAATTACTCGAATTGCGGGTATCCAGAGAAGATGGTTTCCACGCGCTCAATTTAACAGCGAAAAATAAATAATTAAATATTTAATTTTAAATTGAATTCCCGAAACAATTGTTTATACCTTTTTTTATTATTTTTTTAAAGCACAAAACAATAAACTCCGATGACATAAACAAACAAATGACATAAACATACAAACGTGCAAAGCTGTGAAGAAAAAAAATGTTTTTGTAAAAAAAAAAAAAATTCCGAACTACAGAATGGTTCAAGAGTTTTTTGACGTGGCTTGACGGCCAGATGTAATGCTCTATAAAGTAGGATATTTTATGGCAATCCTTTTATTAAAACAATTTTAAATATTTTGGAAAAAAAACAAATACTCTTATTTTTTAGTACAAACAGCTTATAAGCTAAATAATTATATAAAATTTATTTTGCGTCCAAATCTTTTAAAAAAAAGGTATAGTCCTTTAAAAATTTTTAAGAATTTTTTAATTTTAGGAAAATACTGACAAAAGTACATTTTGGATCTCCCTGTTCGCTGTGATATAGTTGAAATAGAGTAGTAATTTTTTGGATCCCGAGGTTCACTGGTATTTACTTTCAAATGAGTAATATAACTTTCAAATAAGTAACTATAAAATTTGTGGTTTGCTACCTTCTCAAAATATGTGCGACAGTACGCCGTTGGCTACACTAGTCATTTAATTATAAATAATTATTTATAAAATAAAATAACATTTTCAATAAATTTTTTATCACGGCAAAACAAATAAATTTTCAAGCTTTTTGATTGGAAATGAATTAATAATTTTATTTTTTGGATATTCTCTTCTGTTGAATGAAATAAAATATTATTCTCTCTCCCTCTCACTCAAATTCGAACTGAAAATTGGTCTTAGTTTGCATTAGAAAAATAAATTACTATTCTTTTTATTTCCATTTGTCCTTTTGCATTTTTTTAACCGACACATGTTAACAAAGGTTGTATTTGTTATAATAGGCGCTAGAACAACGAAAAACATATGAATCTATACATAAAACAAAACTGTCACAGGACCTTTTCTGTACATGAAATATTTTTTGAACATTTTGCAGTTACTAATCGAAATGGAACATTTCGATTGTGTTTGCATCACGTAAAAATTACGAAATTAATTTTAATCAAATTTTGTAAGGGGATACTTTGGAATCTTGGCTCAAATATACGATACTTTTTTGCGCAAAAATATCTCGTTTCCTGGGAAAAAATAGAGAAATAGTTGTGAAAGTAAGCAATTAAACGCTACTGCAAATTTGACAGCACCTATTATTTCTTTCAGCACGATATTTTAAATACTCTTTACAGAACGCTAAAACTATTTTAGAATTTTATTTACATTTTAGAATTTTATCCAATATATAAACCATAACTGAAGCGCTATAACAGTAAGAGTCTTAAAATTTGTTATGGATTTAAAAAAAAAGTCCAACAAAAAATTATCAGGCCGCCTACGACGTGGCGGGCACAGCTAGTAAAGGGTGTTTTTTATAGAGGTATAGAACTTTAAGTTGCAATAAAACAACGATGGATTTTCGATTGACATGAATTTTATTTATCCGAAAGATAATCTTGTGGCATTACATTAAATATGATTTGTGGCATATGACCGCCACGGCTGGCGCGGATGTAGTCGAATCTGGACGTCCAATTTTCGATGACTTTTTCCAACATTTCTGGCCGTATATCGGCAATAACACGGCGAATGTTGTCTTCCAAATGGTCAAGCGTTTGTGGCTTATCCGCATAGACCAATGACTTTACATAGCCCCACAGAAAGTAGTCTAGCGGTGTTAAATCACAATATCTTGGAGGCCAATTCACAGGACCAAAACGTGAAATTAGGCGGTCACCAAACGTGTCTTTCAATAAATCTATTGTGGCACGAGCTGTGTGACATGTTGCGCCGTCTTGTTGAAACCACATCTCCAGGACATCATGGTTATTCAATTCAGGAATGAAAAAGTTAGTAATCATGGCTCTATACCGATCACCATTGACTGTAACGTTCTGACCACCATCGTTTTTGAAAAAGTACGGACCAATGATTCCACCAGCCCATAAAGCTCACCAAAAAGTCAGTTTTTCTGGATGTAACGGTGTTTCGACAAACACTTGATGATTACCTTCACTCCAAATGCGGCAGTTTTGTTTGTTGATGTATCCATTCAACCAGAAGTGCGCTTCATCGCTAAACAAAATTCGGGAACTACGGTAATCTCGTTTCGGGCCCATTTGCAAGCGTTGTTCAGGCGTGAGTCTGTTCATGATGAACTGCCAAACCAAACTGAGAATAAATCACTTGACAGCTGTTAAATCGGTCGCCGTCTTGAAAAGTAATGCCAACTTAAAGTTCTATACAATATACAATATATAACGATATACCTTTTTTCATTTGACCATACCTATTAAAATTAATAAAAAATAAATAAATAATTTTTTATATTTGTAATAGTATTGAAATATATCGGATAAAAATATTCTGCAAACTTACTTTACCGCTAGGTTGGAGATATGTATCATCTTTGTTGATATATTTTGTTCGATTATGCTTTGAAAGCAATCCACACCAAAGACCCTTACGTTTTTAGTGCCGCCTTAAACTATGCTGCATATCATTTTATGTATTTACTTTATATGGTTTATGTATTTACTTTACTACTAAAATAACTGCATACTTTTACTGCTTTTTTCCACTTTATCTTGGAGATAAAATATTTTTCGGAAGAAAGTATCCTGTATTGGAAACGGGATGATAACGTACCTCCTCACAAAATTTTGTTGAAATACATCCAGTAGTTTTTACCTGATGCGAACGCAAAGAAAAGCACACAGACAGACTGACGGAAATGAGTTACTATTTTATTATAATTTATAATTTATAATTTTAATATTATAATTTTATTATAATAAATAATTTTTATACTAAGTATATGAGATTATAAAATACGATTTCAGTCTTTAATTCTTCGTTAAAAGCATAAGAATTTTTTTCGTGCAATTTAATTGTGATTACTGTGTACAGTGAAAACGGTTATCCTGCTTTTTCACATATTTTAAGAGCTGCGTATGAAACACAAAAAAATCAATTTTAAGTATCTCTGTCCAGATATAAAACATCTAAGACATTGAACGTTTTAACGGCTGATGAATAATAATAGAAAAACAAATAACAAATAATGTTGAACTTTTAGGCTGATTCTGAGCAGCAGGCAACAGCAACAACAGTAGCAGCAAAGAGAACATTAATCCAACAATGTATCAAGTGATTTAGAAAGAAAAGGAAAAGAAATGAAAAAAGGACATAATGATAAAGACGATGATGTTGGATGACTACTGTCAGTCATTTATAAAAATGTTTGTGCTGTGACTTGTGATGTTAAGTGTTGGATATTATTGCGGCATCTCCAATGATGTTTAATGATGGCTTGATGTCTAAACAACGTGGCAAAAGTATTAAAGCTGATATAAACAAACAGCCACAATCACTTTCACACGAACAATGCTTAAGTGAGCAAGATACAAAACGAAATGAAATGAAAAGAATAATAATATTAGACTTTGAATATAAATAGGAATTTTTAAGTATTTCTAAGAAAAGATAACAAATAAAAATAAAAGAAATAAATCCATTAAAATAAAGTTTAGATTTATTCATAGGTTTTTAAATTATATAATTTATTTATAACAACGTGTATGAATATTTTAGTATGGATAATATCATAAAGAATGTAAAGGTATACACCTCAAAAATATTTAATTTTCCAAAAAAAAAACATATGCTATGTACAAGAATTTTCAGGACTGAGAGCAGCTAAATTGTTTATGAAATAAAAATTTTCTGCAAAAATCGATTAATAATCCCGGCTTTATTTTTTGAAAGTAGATTATCGGTTATCAAGAAGATATTACGAATGGCAACAACAGCTGTCGATTTAAGTTGGTCAAAAGCCACTTAAAAGGCAAAAGTTATTTTCAGAATGAGCTTTAATTTTAAGCAACAAATAAAAAGTGATACTTTAAAATGTATTGTTAACGTTTTAGCCAAATTATTTCGAATATTATACATTATTTCCCATTCCATTATTTCTCATTTAAAATCACTTCAAAAACATCTGTAGAATGAAAGTTAAGCTAGTCCTAGGTTAAATACGTCTTGCCATGGAACTTCTTTGAACCTTTTTCGGCAAACAACCTATAAGTTGCGAACAATTTAAATATCTATCTTTTTACAGATATTTTTTAAGGCTTTCATTAAATAAACTTGAGATGGTAATTCTATAGGATTGAAGTATCGTGAATATGAGCACTGTTTAATATACATATACAGGATTATATTTTACAATTTTGCTGTTTGCTGTAAATTCTTCTCTGTTAACTTTTATTGAAGTTTCAATTCGTCTGAATGTTGCTTTTCTTTATGTATGTATTTGAAAGGTTGTGCTTACAGTTTAGTCCCATTTTAAAAGCAATTCATTATTTTAAGAATTAAAGGGTTTCCCCATACAACATACATGTTTTTTTCGTACATTAAAAAACGTAAAGGGCACCAATTTAAAATTTTAAAAAATTGCGTATTACTATAGCTCCCAACAACAGAAAGTAATAAAAAAATAAATTTAGAATTTAAAGGGTATCCCCATAGGTGACGTAATTTGACCTATATGGGCCTATCTTTTGAACCATTATAGACAAAACCTTGGAAATTTGACAGGATGTCGATTACTATGACCGTTATAATGAAAAGTATAAATATTTAAACCTATAAACTAAAGGGTGCTTCAATAGTTCATTTAATTTGATGTATATGGTCATACTTTTGAACAGATGCACACAGACCGCTGAAATTTACAAAGAATCTGTATTGCTAAGTCCGCTATAACAAAAAGTATAAAATTTGAATTTGGAAATAAAAAGGGTGTCCCAATAGTTAATATAATTCTATGTATGGGGCCAAACTTTTGAACTGTCATAGCCAGATAGCTGGAATTTACAAGGAACCTGTATTGCAAAGTCCACTATAACAAGTATACAATTTGAATTTATAAATAAAAGGGTGTCCCCATAAATTATGTAACTTAATCTATATGGCTCTATCTTTTGAACCGTTAAACACAAACACTTGAAAATTAGACCGAATGTGCACTACTTTCTCTGGTATAAAAACAAGTATAAATATTTGGAATTATAAATTAAATGGTGTCCCAATAGTTCATGTAATTTGATATATGCATATGGCCAAACTTTTGAACATCTATAACAACAGGACTTTTGTTTAAAATTGTAAATTAAAGGGTGTTCCATTGGGTGATGTTATAAGATCTACCTATCTGACCCTATCTTTGGTGCCCATCTATCTGTTTTGAAGTCGGTTTTTTTTTTATCTGACTAAATATTATTTCTATAATTTATAAAGATAAAAATCAAAAGATAAAATATACATATAAACTCTTATATATGTACGTGGTTTAGGAGACACCCTTTATTTTAAATAATGTATGTTATAGACAGTGTTGCCACGACCAAAAATTTACAACTGAATTTTCTTAAAAATGTAACCAAATGAGAAAAAAATAACAAAAACTAAAAATTATTTTTATTTATTTAATTTAAATTAGTTTTTTTTTTTTTAATTTTATTTCACATACAAAAAAACTTGTACTGATTACTTATTTTACTTAGTGTTGTCAAGGCGATGAAATAAAAACGGGTACATTGTTGCAATGTTAAACGATATATTAAAACGCGATGTGAAAAACTAGCATATAAAATACATAATGTATATATAAAAACATTTTAAAATTTAGGTTAAATAGTAACCAAAATCAAAAAAAGTACACATCAGAAATAAAAATAACCAATTTTGGTTAAAAGTAACCAAAACGGCAACGCTGATTATAGTGGATAGATATATGTACATATTTCTTGTCTGTCTGTCTGTCTGTCTGTCTGTTTTTCTTTTGTGTTCTCATCACGTAAAAAATACTGGATGGATTTTAACAAAATTTTGTGAGGAGGTACCTTAGCATCCTGATTCCAATATAAGATACCTTTTTCCGCAAAAATATCTTATTTCCAAGAGAAAGTGGGAAAAAAGCATTGAAAGTACGCAATTTTTGGTTTACGGTACTAAAATTTCCGGCTTAAAAGTACTGCTTAGTACGGCACCTTTTATTTTTGAAATTGAAATATTTCAAACATAGATGGCGCTATTTTAAAGTACATAATGATAAAATATGAATTAATTACTACCAAATAGCCAATTGAATAATAATTGTATTTAATTTATATTTTGTATTTTGTATAATTACATTGTTATTAAATTATTATAAGCACCTTTGACAGAGCTTTAAAATAAATTTTAGAATTTTATATATATTTATAAATTTTATCCGGGAATACCTTTATATAAAATAAATATTTACGTATACGTGAAGCACTAAAAAAGTAAGAGTCTTAAAATTTGGTGTGGATTACTTTCAAAGCAAAATCGAACAAAATATTGTCAGGACGCACAAAACGTGTGTGGGCACAGCTAGTACATAATATGCAAATCGCATGTGTCTGTATGTAATGATTCCAAAGTAGGGTAATAAACGTCAAATTAAGCAACCCGTGGGTAATTTTAATTTTTGTTGTTGCGGGATAGTAATATGCACTCTGTGTATATGTCAAGCGTCTGGCTATAAAAATTACAGACACCTATAAGGTAACCCTTGCATTTTATTTATACTTATTATGGTAGAAATTTCAAAATCACTTTGGTCTATCTACAAGGCGATATACATACATCAAATTACATTTGTTATCGCAACCCCCTTTGCTTTATAATATAAAATTATATACAATTTTATACAATTACACAGTAAACATTCTGTTTAATTTTAAAGATAAGGCGATGGCGACACCCTTGAAGTTTTGTTTTTTATATGTCTTGTTATTACGGACACAGTTAGACATACTCTGTGTAAAGTTCAAGAGTATATATATCCATTCTGCTATCCCCCCAGAGGTTCCAATTGTAACTGCAGAAGATTGCAAATGCTTTGACGCCGTTCAACAGAACGAAGTTTGGATAGTCTCCAAACCCCTAAGCAAGAGGCTATAATATGGAATCTAGACTTGCCTGTATCACACATAAATTGCGATACTGGCGGCAACGTCATATCGTGGAGTGTTGCTATACTACACAATGGGGGCGCTAGTTTACTTTTAAATTTCACTCGGTGGAAAGACCACCGTGGGATTAGGCCAACCAGCAGGTGCCCACGTTAATCCTAATCTTGTTCCACATCATGCATTCTGCTAGTGTCTAAAATTACATTTTTTTCTTAAATATTGATCACCTAATTTGTAATTTAAATTATACTTTCGTAGAGATAATAAAACGACCTTAAGCTTGATTTCAAATTTCATCTGTCTGTATATTACGTTTGGAAAGATAAAGCCACTTGCATGTAATAAATACATCATCTATTGGGACTCCCTTTAATTAATATATTTAAGTTTTGTAAGGACACCCTTTAATCTCTAATTTTAATTATTATTATCAAGGCACAAATGTTAACAACAAAAATGTTGACAACAAAATAGGATACAATTTCATAACTTTCCTCCTCTCCCACTTTTTCAGTCGGTTAAAAATATTAAGGGTTCTGAAATAATCTACAAATATACAATATATCTATAAACATTTTTTTGCTGGCGCAGATATTATTCGATATGGATTAAAAAATATACATTTTTGGATGTTGTTTATCTGTCTATCGGCGTTCGCATCACGTAAAAACGACTGCATGAATTTTATTAAAATTTTGTGAGAAAATATCTTAATATTAAAAGACAGTACGCAATTTTACCGATTTAAAAGCACTGAAGAATTGGCAGCACCTTTTATTTTGTTCAGTCCTTTAACAACTTGTGCTGTAACGCCTTAAGGTTTTTGACATTGTTTAAGTTATTGCTGTTGGACAATTACTGATTAATTTTAAATAAAATACCTTAACATACGGCATTTTAGAATCATTAGGTTTTTATACCTTTTTTCGCAGCACAAGTTTATTAAAGCGCAGTTCTTATATAAATTATATCCATGTTTATATAGATCTACATGTAAATTTCTCTCAAATTTACTATATTACGAGCCTTTAGAGAATTATAAAATTTCATGGTTTAAGCTTATAATATTTATTTGCATACACATATAAAATATTCACAAAAGCACACATACGTACACTTATTCAATTTTGCATATGTGTGTGCATTTTGTAAAAAAATAAATTTATGATGCTGGCAAGGAATTTTTATTTCGATAAAGGCATTTATGCAAATCTTCTTTGTTTTTTTTCCTATTAAACTTAATAAAAATATTATATAAAAAAGGTTATATTAACTATTCAACACAATGCTAAGTTGCTTAAGGTTATAAAAGCAACAATAACAGCTACAACAAAATACTTCTGAAAATAAAAAAATTAAAACTAGAAAATAAATAAAATTAAAACAAAAATATATAAAAATTTGAAGGCAAAAAATCACAAGCGAAATAAAACGGGGAAAATAAAAATATAAGATACCTTTTCTGGGGGGATGGCTGAAAATGTTAAAATTAAGAAAGATTTTTCTCTCTTTTTATTATTTTTATGAAAAATATAATTCAAGTATAAATAGAAAGTACATAGTCCCTAAAAAAAAGAGGAATTATTGTTAAAGGGCTTTTCATTTTTATGTAGGCTCATAGTAGTACGCCACGGCATATGCATATACTACTGACACCCTCAATACTTCCAATCTCTTTATCATAAAAATATGAAAACCTTAAGCACAAAGAAAATAAGGGGTGATCTATTTCTCTACTTTTTTAAAGAAAAAACACAGAAAATTCAAATTTAATGGAGGATGTTTATTATCATTTGAAAGATCATTCTTTGGCATTTATTTTTTGAAGATTATGTCTATCAAATGTTGGCCGTTGCTACGTCGCAGATGGTCCTTCCGTTGAATCCAATTTTGGATGACTCGTTCAAGCATTTCGACTGGTAACTGTCGAATGACACGCGTGATATTTTCCTTGGTGGCCAATCGACCGGCCCAAAACTTGAAAATATGTGCTCAACTAAATGTTGTTTCAATAAATCCATTGATTGATGCGATGTGTGGGAACTGGCGCCGTCTTGCTGAAACCAAATGTCGCCGAGATCATGAGCTTCAATTTCAGGCATCAAATAGTCGGTTATCATGGCACGACAACGGTCGCCATTGACGGTTACGTTCGCGCCGGCATCATTTTTAAAAAAATATGAACCGATGATTCCACTGGACCACAAACCACACCAAACCGTTGTTTTTTCTGAATGAAGTGGCAGCTCTTGAATCTCTTCAGGTTGCTCTTCGTCCCAAATGAGGCAATTTCGTTTGTTTACATACCCATTGAGCCAGAAATGGGTCTCATCGCTAAACAAAATTTGCCTCGAAAACGTCGGCTCTTCTTGGATCGTTTCAAGAGCCCATAGAGCGAAACCATCTAGGTTTAAGTCTTTTCATTATGAAATGACAAACAACACTAAACAAAAATAACATGAGAGCATGACACGACTCACACGTGATCTGTAAAAAAAAGGCTATTGCAAACAGTATCTCGAAATGTATCGTAACGACTTCTTAAGATATCAATGTGTAAAAATTGGATATTTTAGTACATACTCTTTTGAGGATTCAAACTTTTTGATCTCATCAATTTACACGTATCCGAGCAATCTAACAAATAGACAAACTCATAAATATCATGAAAAACTTCCACTATATATATGTAGGTCTCAGTGAGTAAATTTCCAGAAAAATCTGAAAAACAAGAGACACATTAGGCTATCAGAAGAATTTTCTTCTGAAAATTAATATTTTTTATCTACCGTGCCAGAAAAGATAAAACTTGATATACAATTAGATCGCGGATAGCAAATAACCACAAAAATCTAAAAATCAGAAAATTATAATATATTACAGTAAAGGCAAAGGTACTTAGAAAATAAGAGTCAGGTCCGCACAAGAAAATAAATGTGAAAACAATGCTTTGCTGTCATTAAGTTACGTGTATTAAAAGTACAGAGTGACTCGATAGACTGCATGGTAGTGCGCTGGTCTATCAGTCTGTAAGTTGCAGGTTCGATTCCCGGCAACAAAAAGAGTTGCAGATAGTGCTGTCTTTAAAAAACGAACCGATTTATTGCTCGATCGCATTTACATCACTATAATTTTAATTTCTTAAGATATAATTTCTTTCTAGACTTAAAATATATATTATAGAAAATAGTATAGATATTATTTCCGCTGCAACTTTCCGCTATGTGAATATCTGTTTGGTTCACTATAAATATTTGCTTGGTGATCTACCTCTTCAACACTTAAAACTCTACTTCCTCCATTGTTGGCCTATACCTATCAATAAATAGGCCACTGAGGCCCTTACTTATCGCTTCGTCAAAATCCTAACCTAAGCTATTGGCAAGTTATAATAATGGGCCTCAGTCTTTTAAAATGTTGCTATAATTTATAACATCTAACGTTTGGTGTTGTCATCAATAATAAACAGTTTAAACTTTAAGTTATATTTTTGTGGGTGCCGTGGTACACTAGTAGGTAATATGCTAGTCTATCAGTCTGGGGTTCGATTCCGAGCCTTGATTTATATAATTACATACTCACCAGATTTTTATTCCATATTTAGCTGGCTTGGAAGGCAAACACGGACATACGGATAGACGAACAGACGGATATCGCTTCTCAACTTCTCTATATATAAGGATCCAGAATATATATACTTTATGGGGTCGGAAATGAATATTGTGTAAATTACACACAGAATGACAAACTTTTTTATACCCTTTCCATCTGTGGTGAAAAAGTATACAAATATGTTACTCTATATACATACATATATGTATGTATGTATTCTTAATATTTAAAATATGTTATGCTACACTCATGATTTTCATTTTCATGGAAATATTGAAATTTTTTCAAAATATTTGGAAAATTGTTTGTAAATTTTTTTTTGAAAATTTTATTTAAAAAATTTTCTATAAAAATATCTTTTTAAAAAAGTCTTGTAAATTTTATTGTATATTGACAAAAAACTCATTGATATAAAGTGATCCTGAGTGTATATACTTTTTTAAAGCAAATAAGTAATACATTCATTTTCAGTATTCATAGTTCTAATCTGGAATTAGATATAATATTTTACTTACTTTCAAGTGACGAGTCTATTGGTTCAACTTTTTCAAACAAAAATTTTAATCGGCTTGTTATTATCAACGTTCGAATTGGAACTGGCACGTAAGCTCGCTGTTTATTGTGTACCTACAGATCCCACAAATGCCAACCAAATTTGTTGTCTGCAACTAAATAACAAACGATAAATAATGATTTCGATTATTTTACTCTCCATTATTTCTGGTCATCTAGATTAGCGAAATGCATCACTGTGCGACGTATCTACCTGAATTGTCATATAAAAAAATAATTTTCCCAGACTTCAACCATAATTGTAAATTATATGGAGCCCAAATCAAGTCCCTTAAACTTCCTTTTCCACATACAGTTAAGGAGTCCTGGCTGTTGCAGTTTTCCCTCCCACTTGAAGTCATCAGACTTCACCATGACATCGTACAAAACTAAACCTTTACATTTCCAAAAATTTACAAAAAAAACCGTCCGAAATTTCTATATTGTTACGTTTTTTTTTTTTTTTTTTTTTTTTTTTTTTGTCAATAAAAACCTTTTTCAGGTAATCTTTTAAATGGCTTTAATGTACTATTAATTAAATTTATATGAAACATATCTGATTTTCGACTTTTGGTAATTCCAACCCATTATGCATGCTCTATAAGTAACTTACTTATTTTAATTTTCTGGATTTAACGCAAATAAAGTTTCTTTTTAAATAGTTAAAATATATGGCTGTAAAAAAGTATCGATAAACTGCCAAACTGCCAGCATTTTTAGCTGCTGTAAATATGAAACATTTTAGGTCAAATTAACACTCTTGACTCTGAAATCAAAGAGTTTTTAATTTGTTTTAATTCTTATGTATAGAAAGAAAAATAATTGTGCTAATATTACGTGCCACTCTGTTATCACAAATCTAATAAAAATATATGTAAATTACATATCTGCGGTTTTGTATGGTCGTTGCACGTATAAATTCATCAGTCAATGTTTGGGAATGTGTAAAAAAGCGAAAATGTGGACCACAAAAATTCATTTAGCCATATACATACATACTTTTATTTATTTTCTCTGGTTTTTTTTAGATATTTTTAGGGAAATTTCGCAAATAGAAAATTGACTTCTTCAAAGCTCAAACATAATAAAGATATAAAAACATCAACAACGCTTTTTTATTTTATTTTCTCTACTAAAAATAATAAAAAGACTAAAATTCTCATAAAATGTTAAAAATTGTTTTTTTATTACCATAAACTCAAACATACATAAATACATACATACATACATACATACATACATACATACATACATACATTCAAGTACGCGTACTCATACTGATGTACAACCACGGCTTTACGATTTTTATATTTATTTATGCATTCATTTGTTTGATTTTGCATATGCTTGTAGTAAATTTATATGCACAAGTGTTTGTCCCATATATGCATATATGTATGTATAAGTATATGTGGGTTGATTTAGTTGAAGTATAAATGTGAGTGTATGTAATGCATATTATTACATTTGTATTCATATGTGGTTGTTTATTTTATTTATTATATGTTTTTTTATTTCATTTTTTTTCCAACTGTTTCACATTTAATGTGTCCCCAATGATTGCTATACTCTGTGTCACTATTTTTTTTTTGTTTTTTTTTATTAAAAACAGACCTTTATCATCCTTTAATTTACATACAAATATTCTTGTTTATTTGTCCGTTTGTCTAGCATATGCTTGTATTAACATATGACATATGTATGTATATATGTATTTGTTTTTTATTTCTGTTTATCTACTGTCGTCTCCTTTAAATTATTTACTGATATTTATGTGTGTATCCGTGTGAGTATGATTGTATACAAATAAATCAATTTAGTTTATTTTTATTTGTTTATTAGAAACATTATTATGCCAACACATCCATGTAAAATGTTTAATATATTTGCTTTTACAAATAAATAAATTTTTATGGATAAAGGTTTGGGGGAGTTTGTGGTTATAAATTTAGATATAAGTTCATAGATGTAGAAGATGGTTAAGTTGAACAAATGATAATTTCTTTCAACAAATTATAAATTAAATCCATATAATTCGTATCAGTAGTGTTATGTGGAAGTATTTGAATTTTTCAATACTATTTTTTATTCAGGCCTGTCACAGAAATTCATTTCGATCGAAAGTTTTTTCAATTCCGAAAAAGCTTCTTCAGAAAATCAAAATCGACAAATTTCCTCGAAATAAAACCACTTTTAATTTCATGATCGAATTCGTATTTTCGATAGTACAAAAACAAATTTAAAACTTTCTTGTTTCAATAAAGGAAATAATTTGTTAAGCTTTTAGCTAAATTTTTTATTTTATTTTGAAATAATTGAAGCAATATGGTAAAGAAATATGGTTCTAAACCATAGCTACAATCACCCAATAGCCAAGATTTGTATTGCCATTTAAATAGTTGTCAAGAATAGTGTTCCGTGATCTGCTCATGTACCAAATAGATTCATCTTTAGATGGTTTACAGAGCTTGACATGTGTGACGGTATTTGAAATTTCTGAAAAAAAATGAGCCTTTGAATTTTCTATTTCTTCTGCCATCTGTCATTTGCAGCTTTATCCAGTGTGGGCATAAAACATTCTCCGCCGCATTTATTACCCTCCATATCAACGTTGAAATTGTACTCCGTCCTTAGCTGAAAGTAATATATTTAATCATTTATGTTCTTGTGATAAATGTACACAATACTTACCTATAAGACCTTGAAACGAGCCTGTGGCCAAAAACCGCACAGTAACGACCAATTATACTAGTGGGCGTCACTTGGAATTGAAGAATTTTTAACATGAGAACTCAGTTTGTTTAAAACCATTACAAACTCTTCTTTGCTTAGTCTATAATAACTTATAAACCTTAAAATGCATATGTAATTACATTAATAGGCAGTATGTCTGATTATGGCAAAAATAAGAACACTTACACTGCGTTTGGATAAGATTTCTCAATTTTTCGGCGGTGTGTTGTCGTGTTTGTACAGTCAAAACTGCAACGATTGAAACTTCAGGCAATTTTTTGTATGAAACTTTTTTTTTTTATTTAATATAAAAATTTGCTTGTTCTACTTTTTATTTTCTTCTGTAATGTGTGAGCAATATTGCCACATTTAACTTAAAACTCACAAAACTAGAAGTTATCGGAATGGAGCAAATCAATCAAAGTCTGAAGAAAGCAAAACAAATTCGATCGAATTGAATATTCGTAATCACAACCATTCCGAAAAATAACTGTGACAGGCCTGATTATTTTAATTCATAGATTGTGTAATCTACAAGATTAAGATTAATTCGTTGCATAAGATTTTTAAATTGTAATTAAATTGAAATTATTTGTTTATAAGTTTGAAACTCACTAAAGTAAATATACAATTTTTATACAAGCAAGATCATTGCTAATGTGTTAGTTTTTGTAGTGCACCAAAAAATTTATTAATTTGATACTAGCAAAAAGAGAAACGTATTTTTTCTCTTCTACTACATTATTCGCACACTGCACAGTGGGGCAGAATCAATATATTTTGGAAATAAACTAGTCATTTATAAACGGCTAGGCGGATTGATCCAAGATTTGACATGAGCATAACAGAGGAGTATCTGAACTTAAGTACACACATACACCCTCTAGGGGTGCCGGTATGCGGTCTCAAAGTTGGGAACCTCGCACCTGCAAATAGTTTTACATCTTGCCATTTCTTCAGTTTTAAAGGTCAATACCTACAAAATGGTGTCTAAACTTGCAAATATTAATTTAAAATAATTGAGTTATAAGCATTTTAAGAAATCAAATTTTTGATTTTTCGCTACCCTGGTCCAGTTTTTTTCATAGTATTGGGTACAATTTTCACCAAATTTTTTTAGGTGTTTTATCGTAGTTAGCTAGCCCAATTCTAAATATTTTTGATACATTTGAAGATTGTATCTTTAATGAGTTAAAAACTAGACGATTATTAATTTAGAAAATCCAAAATTAAAGTATTTTTGTGTACTTTAGCCCAAAGAAAAAACATGGTTGAGGTAACCATAATCAAAGAGCAACATGTTATGGTTGAATAATAATATTGTTGTCTTTGGAAAATATTATTGTCTTACATAGAAATTAAAATTGTAAAATACAACCATAATTATGTTTATAATATAACAAAATCCTAACTTTAGCTAAAGGCAAGTTATAATAATGGCCCTAAACTGCGGAACCTGTGTATTATTTTCAATGACAACAACTATAATACCTACATGTAAGAGTACATCAACGATTTATATTTAGTTGCAAATATGTTCTATAAAAATTGTTTCTCTTATATTGTGTTTTAAGTTTTATATAATCTTCGGCAGGTGTTTTCTATAAAATTGTTTTGTCTTATAAACCTGAAAAAACAACACCGTCAATTGCTGTCTTTCTAACATCAAATATCTGACATGATTATAAATTGTTTTCGACAAAATCACATTTATTACTCGTTGTTCGTTGCTGTGGCACAGAAACAAAAATATCCTTGTCTTATGTCTATTGATGTTGAATAAATGTGTTTGTATGCAAAAATGTCTCACTTTTAAATTACATAAAGGATCATTTATTTTTCTAAAAATAAAAAAAAAAACAAATATTATTAAATAATGGCTACATTATATGCAGACACCTGTGTCTACAATATTTATTAAAATTATACAAAGATTTTGTTTTATTAAAGGTTATTAATGTAAGGATATAAAAAATAAGACTGTTATACGTACTGTGAGTGCCTCGGTAGAGTGGTCAGTGGTTTGAAATCTCTTTATTTTGAAAATAATTCGATAGCTTGTGAAACTCTAGAGACATCTTAACGAAATTTCACAGAGGCTAAACACATTTTGTATTTTTACATGGAAAGGTGACAAAAAAGGTTTGTGGATCTCCACAATTTAAATATATATTTTTCATATAAGTAATTGGTACCAGAGAAAAGTGTTGTAAAATTTTTTTACGCTGAATTTTTTAAAAATTAATTATTGTATATTAAAACTGAGGAAGTCTGCATATATTAAATGATATTCTTG
The DNA here is from genome assembly GCA_949628195.1 of Phasia obesa. Classification (NCBI taxonomy): domain Eukaryota; kingdom Metazoa; phylum Arthropoda; class Insecta; order Diptera; family Tachinidae; genus Phasia; species Phasia obesa. The sequence goes on from OX451215.1 coordinate 84,338,977, forward strand.
GAGGTAATATATCTCAGGGGACGCCTTAGAAACAACCCCTAAAGACGCCGGTCAAATGAATATAGAGCTGTGTCTGAAATGAAATGAAAATTCCAAAAAATTTCAAATTAAAACATGAAAATAACTCAATTTTAAATAAGCAGTTTATTATTTATGTATCAAAACCCACAAAATTTACTAAACAAGCAAACGTTTTTAAAAACTTAAACTTTAGTTTGGTGAAGGGATGATTCGTCACCGCTGTCACGAAAGTGTCACTTGTTTAAGTATATCTTTGATCGCTTGACTCAGATATTTAATTTTATCATGTTAATAAGTAATGCTCATTTTTCACATCTAAGACATATCCACTCTCAATCTTGAAAAGTTTTTATTGTTTTGCCATTCAATGTAAATAAGAACATTTTACACATCAATGCATACATGCGTAACATGTGTCAGAGGATTTGAGTAATAATATTGTCGCAAATAAATAAAATAATAGCTAAACAACATTTTCCAATTCATTGAATTTCAATTCATTTTTGTTTTTTTTTTATTCTTTTTTTATACAACTGCTGTCTTGTTTTTCTTGAACATTTTGTAAAAAATTAGTATTTTGATGTCAGAGTGAACAGCAGGAACTTAAACAAATAATAAGGAAGAATAAAAAAAAAATGAAATAAGTAAATTAGAAAGTTGTCATCGAATAACAAAATATTTTTTTATAAGATAAAATATGTACATTCTCGTATGTATGTATGTATTGAAAACCTTCCCTTTCTTATTTAAATTGTGATTTTGTTGTTAAAAGCAGGGATTTCTAAATTATTTCTTAGTTTTTCTCATTCCATCGTATCTCAATGACGGATAATTCAATGACGTGACATGTTGACAGACAATAAGGATGTTTATTTCAAATTCAGGTGGTTGAGTGAGCGAGCGGTTCGCCATTTAAAACATTTTCAATACTTTTAACTTAACTTTTTATTATTATTGTCTTTTTGGATTCGTTTCGTGTTCAGTTTAAAATAAAGAAAAAAATTGCTAGTTTCATTTGTATTTGTAAACGTAGTTTGTTACATGAGTCAACAAATGTCAATAGACGATTTATGTAAATTTCGTACGTGTACAAATGTTGTTGCTATTGTAACTATTGTTATTTATTTTTTTATTAAATTGTACTTGCCAATATTGTTCATTTTGTTAATAAAATTTTTAAAAATTCCTGCACAAAGGAATTTGTTTTAAATTGAAATCTGTGTAGAAACATTCTTTTACACATGCACGAAATGATATTGACATTTTGTTTACTGTATGTATGTATGCATGCATGTGTATATTTTTAGCTGATGTTTTTTTTAGGGTTCCGTACCCAAAAGGGTAAAAACGAAACCCTATTGTTTTCGCTACAATGTCTGTCCGTCGGTCAGCGCCTTTTATCTCTGGAACCGTAATAGGTAGACTCTTAAAATTTTCACAGATGATGCATGCATATGTGTTTATTTCTTGAACCTAAGGTCACTATAGCAACAAATCTTAAAACTTATAGGGTGTTCTGATAGAGAGGTGTTATTCACGTGTGTTTATTTCTTGGGCTGTAGGAGGTATACACTAAAAATTTAAAAACAGTGATTAAAATTTAGTTCGCTATAAAAATTAAAGGGTGTTCCGACAATGCCATGTTTTTCACATATAGTGACTTATTTTTTAATCGTAATAGGTAAACTCTTGATATATTCATGGGTCAAGAATTTCTATGGCCGTTATAACAAATAACAAATTTAAAGGGTGATCCGACAGAGACATGATTTTTACTTAAATAGCCTTATTTTTGAACCGTAATAGATAGATTCTTAAATTGTTTACAGTATATGTTTTACTTCGGCCGCTGTAAAAATTACTAATTACTAAAGGGTGATCCATCAGTGACATGTTTTTCACGTATATTACCTTATTTTTTGAACCGCAATAGGTAGGCCTGATATTTTTATAGAAAGTGTATTACCATGGCCTTTATTAATTACTAAAATTTAAAGGGTGTTCCAATAGCGATGCTATTTTCGCGAATACGACTTTGGTTTTAAAAATAAAGGGTGCCCCATAAGAAATGAAATTAACAACTTGAATTTTTAAAAGCGTACTAAACATAGTACGGAACCCTACGTTTGTGAGGCTAACTCACACTTGACTGATTTATTTATTAATCATATTTTTTTAACTAGCGTTCCGTATGTCCTGACAATATTTTGTTCGATTTTGATTTGAAAGTAATCCACATCAAGTTGAAAAACTCTTACGAATTTACTTTATATAAAGGAACCCATCTCCGGATAAAATTCTAAAATTTATATAAAAGCTTTAAATTCTAAAAATTCAAATTCTTCAAATTCTAAAAATTATTGTAAAGCTCTGTAAAAGGTGTTTAAAGTATTTATTAAGGTGTTGCAGTACCTTTAAATCGGTAAAAAAACGGCGTACTTTCACTGCTTTTTCACCACTTTGTCTGTGAAATAAGATATTTTTGCGTCGGAAAAAAGTATTCTATATTGGATACTAAGGTACCACAATTTTAATTTTGTTAAAATCCATCCAGTAGTTTTTACGTAATGCGAACACAGATAAACAGATAGGAAATGAGTTATTATTTTATTATATGTACATATAGATGAAACTATTGGCATACGAATGGTTTAAATAGAATTTGTAAATGTCAGTGACATAAATCAGAAAGTTATTGAAATATAGCTTTGATCCCAATAAAAACCTGAATTACCTATAGATGGACTTTTTTTCAATAATTCTTCAAAAACTATAACTTGTTAAATTACATAATTAATTAAATGTTCAAATATACCAGGATTACAATAGGATCAGTTAAGATTCGTTTCGACTGAGCACGACGATGCAAAGCGAGCAGTTCGAGTGTACAAGTTGTAAGGAAAAATGTATCTTCGAAAACACTTAATATTTGTTACTCGTCAGTAAAATCACGACAGATTTTGTAATCTCCTTTAGCCGATATGTTATGTTGGGATGGAACTCCTGACGGCTGGCTATGACTCCTCATATGTTCCGTCAAGCTTACAGGGCCCATTTATTATTCCCTCAGTTTCTGAGTAAGATTCGGTGTCATCGTAACTTTCAGTTAAAGATTAATTTTTAGAATCCTCAAAATCGTCGTTAGGATCTAAAATACTTCGCACATAGTATGCTGAAGATTCTCTCATTTAAGCTTTTTTTGGCATCTAAAACATGTATTGGGACAATTAGTCCCACGTAAAATATATATTGGAACTATGTTTTCATAAAAAACCAACAACCTATTAAATTTAAAAATCTACCACATCACAAAGCAACTCAATTTTCGTAAACTATGCTGATTTTTGAAGATCTTTTAGCAAATTATCGTTGAAAGTTGCTAAAATATCAACTATGTTGAAAATTTGTGTCAAACGAATATGCTGACATTTGTCATTATATTTTTATTCACAATTTATAACGAACAATTAAATCCATTTTCGGAACTATTTTGATAAGCAATTGTGTTGAAAATTAAGAAAATACCACAGTCCAGAAAGGCTTAAGGGAATTTTAAGGTTGAAAAATTAAAACTATTGTGCACGACGTTATTATACCTATTTATTTTATTTACTTAATGTTGCAGTACAATTACACTTATATTCTGACTTAATTTTTCGAGCATAGTAACGAAGACCTTCACTCGTTGTAGTGAAACATTCAGTCTTTGTGGGATGCGAACCCACAACACCCAGTTTAATAGACTAGCACACACTAACTACTAGCCTACCGGGCCACCCTCTTTGTATTAACAAAATTAAATTAAAAATTATTTTAGTTATTATAAATCGATTAGTCAAATACTATTTTATTTTTATTCGTTTAATTAGAATTACATGAAAACCAATTTACGTTTATTACAAATATTAAAAAAAATATGATGCTTTCTTTCAAGTATATTATTTTTCTATCCTTGAAATTATTCACCTTTCAATAAATATAGTCTTATATTAACTCAAAGAAACAACACGTTACAGTTATACATAAAATGAAATAAAGAAAATTTATAATAAATAGCATTAAGTTTAAAACCACTTAACTTGCAAGCAAATAAAAAATATAATGAAAAATATTGTGCACGTGACCTTAATTGCTACAGAAATTACAAACACACTAACACAACCACATGATGTAATAAGAAAAAATTCAAATGTGTATATGTTAGGATATAAATTCTTTTCTCCTTTAGCCAAAAGTATTTACATTTCAACACCAAAAAATACTTGTAGACATGCTTTTTCACCTAGTTGTGCTAAAGCTGCACAACATTTTGCATATATATTTTTTAGCTCCCTTTAGTTTGTATATCTTCCTGTTTGCATTCAACTTTTATTCCGATGCTGTGTTCTAAAGTGTGAATTTGTAAGAATGATATAACATTTTTTATATAAATTCTTAGTACATTTTTATGAAAATATATTTGCGTATGTAACGAGAGGTGTGTAGGTAGCTGTGTGTATCTGAAATAATAAATGCAAAAGAGAAAATGAAATTCAAAACCTTCATTAAAATTTACATTTAGTAGAGACGTCTAAAAAATAAAAAAAAATATAAGAAAATAACAACTAAACCGAAAAATAACATCTAAAATTTTTAGAGCTTTTGCATATTTCTATCGTTAGACACTGTGTACAATTTTTTTCTTACGGTAGTTCATTTTGCTAATAACCCACGCAATCACAACACTCAAGCCGAACGACATGAAAATAATTAATAATAAATCAGTCAAGTGCGAGTTAGACTCACACACGTAGGGTTCCGTACTATGTTTAGTACAACTTTAAAAATTCATGTTATTAATATTTTCATGGCTTATGAGTCACCCTCGCAAGAATTGCATCAATGTTGGAACACCCTTTAAATTTTAGTAATTGTTGTTATAGCGGCCATGGTAATACACTTTCTATAAAAATATACATGCGCCTACCTATTGCGGTTCAAAAAATAAGGTAATATACGTGATATACTGACGGAACATCCTATAGATATTAGTAATTATTACAGCGGAAAGTACAACATCTACTATAAGCATTTCAAGAGTCTACCTATTACGGTTCAAAAAATATGGCTATTTACGTACAAATCATATCTCTGTCGGAACACCCTTTAATTTTGTTATAGTTAGATAATTGTTACGGGAATTCATTTTTTTTTAATATATCAGGAGTATACCTATTACTATTAAATAAATAAGTTACTATACGTGAAAAACATGTCACTGTCAGAACACCCTTTAATTTTGAGTAATTGTCATAACGGACATGGCGACACATCTTCTATACAAAATGAAAGAGTGTACCTATTACGGTTCAAAAAATATGTCGTTATACATGCAAAACACGACACTGTCGGAAAATCCTTTAAATTTTTATTGTTTTTATAGGGGTCATAGTAATACACCATTTGTGAAAATTTCAAGAGTCTATCTATTATGGTTCAAAAATTAGTCAATGTCCATGCATAGTTCATGTTATAGTAGCCATATTAATACACCTACTGTAAAAACTTCAAGAGTCTACCTATTATCGTTCAAAAGTTATGCCATATACATACATGCAAATCACGTCACTATCGGAAGACCCTTTAATTTTTAGGTTTAATATTGTATACTTGCTTATAACGCGAACATAGTTTAACTTATTATCTGCAAATTTTAAGTAGTTGTCTCCTATAGCTCAAGAAAAAAAGGCAACTAACACGTCACTTTCGCAATACCCTATAAGTTTTAGTATTTGTTTCTATAGTGGCCACAGTTATACACCTTCTGTGAAAATTTCAAAAGTCTACCTATTATGGTTCAAAACTTAGGCCTTATACATGCAAATCACACCACTATCGGAACACCCTTTGATTTTTAGTTTTATTTTTTATAATTTTTTATATAGCGAACTAAGTTTTTATAACTGTTCGTAAATTTTTATTGTATGCCTCCTACAGTTCAAGAAATAAGCACATATTCTTGAATAACACCTCTCTATCGGATCACCCTATAAGATTTAGTATTTGTAGCGGCAACAGCTATACATCATTGTGACAGACGGACAGACATTGTAGCGAAAACAATAGGGTTACGTTTTTACCCTTTGGGTACGGAACCCTAAAAAACGTATTTAATGATCTTGAGCTATTTACAGTGGGCTTCAGTTTCCAATATATTATTTTTTTAATAATTTTTTGTTACGTTGTAACACTTTCAAAATCTTGAATAATAACTACATGATAATTTAACCATTATATTTTAAATCAAGACTCACTGCTACTGCAACCAACAGTTTGTTATTATTCAGAAAATATATGATTAGCCTGGTACTAATGTGGCCAATGATACAAATTACACATTTTGAAATAAAAATCGAAACACTGTGTTTTAATAGTAAAAGGTATTTATATCTTGGCTAAGTAGATAACTTAAGTATTTGTATTTAAGTGATAAATAAGATAGCAAAAAAAAAATTATTTTTGAATTAATATAATTTAGTAAAGTCTCTATTAAATAAGGATAATAAATAATTTAAATAATAAACCTGGAGTAAATGAAGCACTTTAATCAGATAATCTTAAGGGTTTAAATACCACCATGTTATTAAAGCCAAAGAGATTATGTTTTCTACAGTTTTCAATTAATTCTTCCGAGTCATTAGTTAAGCTCTGCTTATAAATGAGAAATCGTCATCATTGGCAAAAATGCATGTCCCGTCACAAGTTAGTGAGGATGATTCTTAAATTAAAAATAGAAACAAGTCATATCTTGCAATCCTCTTATTTAAATCACTCGCCTCAGTACCATATTTATTATATATTAGCTGAACCCAAACACTTTGTGTGCGTCCTGAAATATTTTGTTCGATTTTGCTTTGAAAGTAATCCACACGAAATTTTAAGACTCTTACGTATTTACTTTATGAATAAAATTCTAAAATGTATATAAAATTTCAACATTCTAAAAATTATTGCAAAGCTCTGTAAAAGTCAGACAGCAAATGAGTTACGCAACATTCCTTCAAATATACTGCTTTCAAAACTAAAAGATGCCTTAAATTATGCAGTAAAAAATCCACGTAATTTTACTACTTTTTCTTCACTTTCTCTAGGAAATAAAATATTTTTACGTGATTCGAACACAAAAAATAAAGACAGACAAACTGGAAATGAGTTACTATTTTACTATATGTATGTATATAGATTAATGTAGTGGGAATATCGAAGCAGACCACTTCCTTAGTCGGTTCCTTTTCGATCCCTTCCTTTCATAGTTCTCCAACCCTGGCTAGAACTAACTATTGTATATTGGGCTTGAATCTAGTTAACGATGAAAATTTAAAAATGTAACCTATTCCGTGTAAAATTTTATTTCAAAAGTTGTGGGCGACCCTTAGTTTTAGACTTACGGATCCCCAAAGATTTATTAATTTTTACGATGTGACCGTAAACTAGATTTGTTTCTAGGTAATTTAGTTACAAGGCCTGAAAAAAAGCGTTTGAATGTTTTCTCATCGCCTCAATCAGTTTCCGACAGTATTTGGCTGATATATTGATCATAATTAATCTTTAATTATACTTCCAAATAGCCACGCATACTCTATCGGATTAAGATCCGATGACCAGCTCCTAACAATGTAAGCCTTTTGCTTATGAAATAGGTAAGCCTTTTTCCAAAACAATGGTTAATAAATTGAGAACAGAAATTCAAGGAAACAAGGCCAATTATCATTACGTTAAAACAGTTTTGATTTGTCCTCTTGTTGAGCAACAGTATATATGTATGTATGTTTTGTTTGGGAGCATATGGTTTCCACAAAGCATCTTACATGATTTGTCGAAGCTGTTTTCGCGTCTTCGTTTTTCGTGTGCCAAAAATGTTGCCGTAAGATTTAGTCTGTTGTTATTTGACCTTATGTTAGTTTCTGTAATCAGTTATTGTTCCAGCTAAGTAGATGATTGGTCTGCTGTAGCCGGTCTTAGGATAACGGGAATAGAATGCCAATGCAATTGCCAGGAAACAAGGCTTTTTTACGTAATGTCATATTTTGGTACAATTGATCCTGGTTTAGTACCATTTTATCATTGGAGCGGTACAATGTAAACATTGTCAGATCACAACGCTGGTCCTCAATCTTATGCTAGCCAGTGCTGGATATTTAAACACAATGTGTGCTATTGTCTCAACCTCTTCCAGCCACAGCTGGAAGTATCATCTTCTTCTTTTTGAGGACCTTACTGCTTAGGGGCTCTTTGAGCACCACAGGTTCATTTAAGTCAGATTTCCATCATGTTGGTAAGCATTAACGCAAAATTGAGTTACCTCAAGCCTCTCCCTGGATGGATTTAGCCGTCTTTCCCTGTATTTAAATGAGGAAGTGTAGGGATCATTTCTAGGTCAAAAGTAATCAGTACTTCTGTGCTCTGAAATGTTCTACTAGTTTGTTTATGCATATTTAAAAAATGTCTTGCTTTTTTACATATCGCACTTATTTCTCAAAAGCGTAAAAACTCAAAATTTTTACTTTTGGCAAAAAACCAAACCACAGAGGTCATATTTACCCACTGTAAAAATCTCCCTTTGATTTGGCTTCTCTTACGTGAAAAAAAAACCGTTATGACCCTCTTTGTATTTTTAGAATAACTACTTTAGTCTCAATTAACGGAAACAGTTTTTGGCCTCTACTAAAAACTCATAAATTTTGAGAACTTACGCTTTTAAGGATCAAGTGCGAAAAAATTGAAAAAAATTTATAAATTCTTAAGTGGTAGTTTAACGATAATAATTTTTTGTGATGTATTAACAATTAGACTTCTTCTCCCTGGATGGTTTTATCGTATTTATGTCCGAATATGCTCGTTGGTGGATTTAACCAAAAATGTTATTTACACCACTTTATTTTCAGTAGATAGCATTATAAGCGTCCAGCTTTCACAATCTCATACCCCATAGATGATGCCACTTTAGTTTGGTGTTACAAATATGTGAAATATAACAAATTGCCTATTCCTGAACACACATATATCAAAAATGTCTTTCTTCAAAATATTTACAATAAAATACATCTATCAGCAATATAAATATATTCGCTAATAGAAAGGTATGAAAAACCTATCTGATATTCAGCAAATGCCTTTGTATCCTTTGTTTCATATTTAATTTCCACTATTTTATACATGTATCATTCAGCGAAAAATATTAATGATTAAAATATATTTAATCATATTATAATGAATTTAGGTAATTTGTATAATTATTTTTTTTTAATATTATCTAAATACAAATAATCGTTTTAAAACATTCTTAACCATTTTGAGTATAAGCAAAATAGTTTTGATTCTAGTTTAAAACTTTATTTAAAATAATTATTTGGAATCTGTACTGCCATTTCCGTAAAAAAAATTCTGTTTAGAAAATTATTTTCAAAATATTAATGAAATAATTTAAATTACAACCAAGGTATATTTATCTTACTAGGTAGTGTCGTCAGCCCAGCTGATTTAGTAGTTCGATATGTCAAAAGTTGTATGTGTTCAGAAATTTTATAATTTTCTTCTATGCTTTGTGACTTTTCGAACTACAAAGCAACAACAAAATGCCATGTTATTCTTGTATTGTTGTATTTGTTGTAGGGCCGCCACTACCTAGTAAAATAAATATACCTTGATTACAACTTTAAATTGACAATTAAATATGACACAAAAAAAGTTATATTTTTGTCACAATAATTACACTAAAGCGAGCTTAACAACCTACAAAATTAAGACAACTCTTTCCTATTTTACCAACGAAAAATTAAATAAACTTTTAAAACAATTCTAGAGAGTGAAAGGTACCGAAAAACAAGAAGGCGTATAGGTAATCGGGTCTTAGCCTTAGCGACTCCACAGAACTAAAATGAAGAAAAATGTAAATAAAGCAAGAGTATTAAAAGCTAAAGTAGTGGGTGGCTCTCGTAGTTCTCTTTAAAATATATTGTAAGAGAAAATTTTAAAATGAATGATTAATATATATAAAATAAATTGTGTTCCTTTATTTAAATTTGCGCAGTTGCTTGCGTGTTAATTTATTTTTTTATAAATTCGATTAGGGGACTATAACTACTAATATTATTATTATTTTACTTTCAAGGACTGAATGCATGTTATCGTCGGATTACTTGCATTAAAGTAATAATGAAAAAAAAAAAACCAACCGACCGACTTTAAAACAGATAGATGGGCATCAATTCTAAACTAAAAATGTATGAAGTAATCTGTAAGAATTAGATTTAAACCAAATAAAATATTCGCCAAAATTAGCGGGGAAAAAAGTAAATACTATGTGAATCTCCATATTAATGTTCAAAAGTTAAGCTATTTTCTCCAGCATCCGTCTATTCAAGCCTCTGTCTATAAAGGTTTTAAAGATAGAGTCACATAGATTAAATAACATCACCTATTGGGATATCCTTTAATTTACAATTTTAAATTAAAAACCTGTTGTTATAGAGAACTTGGCCAAAAAGTTTCTTTGTAAATTTTAACTGTGTGTCTATAACGGTTCAAAAGTTTGGCCATATACATCAAACTACCTAAACTATTGGGTCACTCCTTAATATAATTCAAAATATTTATACTTGTTATTATACCAGACAAAGTAGTGAACATTCTGCCTAATTTTCAAGTGTTTGTCTATAACGGTTCAAAAGGTAGGGCCATATAGGACAAATTACATCATTTATAAGGACACCCTTTAATTTATAATTTCAAATTGTATAGTTGTTATAGCGGACTTTGCAATAGAGGTTCCTTGTAAATTTCAGATGTCTGTCTATAGGAGTTCCAAATTCAAATTTTATACTTTTTGTTATAGACTTAGCAATACAGGTTCTTTGTAAATTTCAACGGTCTGTGTACTGTGTTAAAAAGTATGGCCATATACATCAAATTAAATCAACTATTGGAGCACCCTTTAATTTATAATTTTCAATATTTATACTTTTATAACGGTCATAGTAATCGACATTTTGTCAAATTTTCAACGATTCAAAAGATAGGCCCATAAAGGTCAAATGACGTCACCAATGTGGACATCCCTTCAAATTTTACATTTATGTTTTTATTACTTTTTGTTGGTGGGAGCTATAGTAATACGCAATTTTAAAATTTTAAATTGGTTCAATTTACGGTTCTTAATACACGAAAAAAACATGTACGAGGTATGATCAAAAAATAACCGCTATTTTTAATTTTCTTATGGTACGTATGTTCGAATTTCGCATTTTGTTTTTTTTTAATGTTGGTACACGTGTCTGTTATTTATATTGACAATATCAGCCATTTTTCATAGTCAGTGTTTTTTTTTTTTTGACAGATAAAAAGATTAGTCGTGTTTTGGTGTGCTCTTCGATTTTTTACTATTTCAAAAAATGGATCAAAGAAACTGTATTAAGTTTTGTGTAAAAAATTAAATTAAATGTGCAAGGACATTTGAAATGTTGACTGTGGCGTTTGGCGAGTCTACTATGAGCAGAACACAAGTTCAATTACGGTATAAACGGTTTAAGGAAGGCCGAGAAGATGTCAATGACGATGCTCGTGTTGGTAGCCCAAGCACGTCAATAACCGATGAAAAGATTGAAGCAGTGAAGAAAATGATTTTGGATAATCGTCGAATAAATATTAGAGAGGTTGCTGATGATGTTGGCATACCGATTATCTCATGTCAAGCAATTTTTACGGATGTTTTTGGTATGAAACCTGCGGCGACGAAGATTGTTTCAAAATTGCTTAATTTTGAGCAAAAGCAACGTCGCGTGGATATCGCTCAGGAGATGTTGAGCATCGTCAACGACGTTCCAGATTTGCTCAAAAGGGTCATAACTGTCCATAGTGTCCTTGCACATTTAATTTCATTTTTATAGTTTTTTTGATCCATGTTTTGAAATAGTAAAGAATCAAAGAGCACACCAAAACACGACTAACCTTTTTATCTGTCAAAAACAAACTGATAAACCAAAATGGCTGATATTTTCAACACAAATAACAGACATGTGTACCAACATTAAAAAAAAAATTCGAAAATCGAACATACGTACCTCACGAAAATTGAAAATAACGGTTATTTTTTATCATACCTCCTATATTGTATGGGGACACCTTTTAATATTTAGAATAATTAACTGTTTTTAAAACGGGACCACACTGGTAGCATAACCTTTAAAATAAAGAAACAAATTTTAAAATCGGTTCAGAAATGACTGAGTTCTGCGGGGACATACATAAAAAAGCAACATTCAGACGAATTGATATCCTCCTTCTTTTTTGAAGTCGGTTAAAAAATAATAAATCTGTCTGGAGTTACCCACAATTTTCTCTTTTACTAAACTATATACTAATACAATCAGCTTCAATTAAGGACGAAAGTTTAACAACAGCAGCAGCTAGTCTAATCATTCTGAAGAAGACTTCACTTTTCTTATAAAAAAATAAATTTTATTTTATTTTCTAACTATATTTTTTAAATAAGAAATACAATAAGGGGGTAACAATTTATATTTTTAATAGAATTTTTAGTCATAAAACTATTTCCCCTTAAGCAAATTGTATTTCATGTTACACTTTAAATAACATGTATTACTTAAAGCAGCTTATATCACCTATGAATAATAAGGTTAAAATTAAAGAAAAACATAAATAATATGTAGATATTAAAAACACGACAGAAATAAAAGTAGGTAACAAAAACAAAAAAAAAAAGAGGAAAACCAGACCACCACATCTTATTCATTTTAAAATGATATTTTTTTCAAATAAATATGTTTTATTTATTTTTCTTGCTATGTATAAAAATATGTAAAATATGGTGTTTTACGTATGTAAAATATGGTGTTTTACGATTACACACATTTTCTGCTTTTACAAATACATACAATGCAACAAAAAATTACACTCAAAAAAATTAATAAAATTTCTTTAATTGATTAGAAATAAATTTAATACTGAACCACAGGACATTTCTTTTATGTTTGAGTTTCGCTAATATCTCGCGAAAATGCGTATCAGACATTTGAATTTATTTAAAACGAGCTGTGCCCGCCACTTCATCAGCAACCTTGCAATGTTTTGTTCGATTTTGCTTTAAAACCAATAAAAGACCTTTACGTTTTTAGTACCGCCTTAAACTATGCTGCATATCAGTTTATGTATTTACTTTATGAAAAATAAAGTTTGGATATCCGGTTAGTTCAGTTTAGTTATGGTTTATGTATTTACTTTAATACTAAAATAACTACGTGCTTTCACTGCTTTTTCTCCACTTTTGGAGAAAAAATTGGTATCCTATATTGGAATCAGTATGCTAAGGTACCTCCTCACACAATTTAGTTAAAATCCATCTAGTTGTTTTTATGTGATGCAAACGCAAAAGAAAAGCAGACTGATAGACAGACAGACGGAAAGGAGTTACTATTTTATTATATGTATGTATATTGTGTCTTTTAAAAACTTTTAGTTTTGAAATGTTGGGGATAATAATAGAAACCATTTTGAGGCGTTAAAGTTCCTTTTAAGAATAAAACGAGGGTTGTTTAAAAACTAAAGAGGAGCAGCTGAGAAGGGTGAATGCCTCCAAAATAGTTGCTTAAGGTGAACCAGGATTACAATAATGCTTGTGTAATTAAATACCATTTGTATTGAGTCTTGTTGAATATTGGAAAGTCATTAAAATAAATTTGCTAAAGAAGACGCATCAGTATTCCATCGGTATCCCCAAAATAAGAAACTTTGCCTAAGGAACCATACCTCTAAAATGAATTTTGATATCCCGGAATTAGACACGAAGCTCCAAATTTTGAATCCCACTTTAATCCACTTAGAGTGCCCCAATCGAATCCAAATGTACGACGGACCCCCACTAACTTTGGAGGGCCGTCCCACCCATGCCAGTGGCACACCCCTGGGGGTACCCTATGCAAACATTTCCAAATTCACAATTTTTTACACTTTACAAGATTTTCCTTGTACGTTGAGCGATTTTTTTGGCTGCAAACAAATTGACCCGGCCTAATATATATATATATATATATATATACAGTGGAATCTCCCGTAGGCGGACACCGACCGTCACAGCAGATATGACCGTTAACGGGAGGTGTCCACTTACGGGATAGGTTATTAAAAAAGATCACGACTTTTTGCTATTAAATATGCAATTATACTAATAAATAGACAAATTTTAACACAACTTAAGTTTGTATTTTTATTTGCTTTCTTAATTCATTCAAACGCGCAATCTGTATTAGTGTTTCATCGAATGACATAATTTGAACGATTTTGTGCTCTACAAATTCCTATTCTGAATCACTTGATATTATCTCTGGAGTTTTTGCATCTTCGAAATTTATTTTAATGTCATCATTTTCAGTATATGCAATTTGATCGATGTTTAATAACTCTTCAAAACTAGTTATGTGTATGTGGAGTTTGTACAGGTCATACCGTTTGACATATCAAAATGAAATTTAGTATGTGAATCTGTTATATTGTGATGACGAGCTGACGGAAGTGGGCAAGGGGTAGTTTCCATACCCGAAAATTTTGTGAACGTTCTAAAGGAATAACAATAATAAGAACGTTCTACCGTATAACATATTAAAACGAAATTTAGTTGTGCCTTTGTTATATGGAGATGAGGAGTTGTGTAAATATTGGGCATAATCGGGAAGGGGTAAGGGGAAGTTCCCCTTACTTAACACCCCAAACCGAAAATAATTAATTTTTCGATTCGAATATACCTATTGTACTTTGAACTTCTATTATATATGTAATGTATCCATAAAAATATATGTTTCAATTGGGTATGGTAAAGTTGAGTGTAGGCCATACCAGAGTTTTTTTTTTTTTTTGTGATAACGTTTTTTATAGAACAAAGGTGTCCAAGTTCGGCCAGTGGGATGTCCGTCTAGAAGCGAGTAATTTCTTCAGAAAATTCTTGGTAAAGAAAGGGACTTGCAGTTAGATACGAAGAATGCTGAAGAAAATTAAAACAATATTTTTTTTTAAATTTAAAGATTGCTTTATTTAAAATAATATTTTATCTCGGTGTAATTGCATTGCTATGTTTTTCGGCTTATGTGTTTGGGTATGTTTGCGTACTTTCTAATTTAACTACAAATATGCAATACAATTTAAGCTTAAGGATAAAATATTCTAGTTCTTATAAGCCCTAGGAAGTTGAGTAATAACTCATTTTAAAGGGACTTCATACCTTTAATTTGATGTCAATCATGAAAACCACACATTTTTAAGATATTTTTTCTTATTTAATATTTTTATTTCTTCTTCCAATACGCATAAAAAGTTTTGACCATAAATAATATGAACTGATTTCATAGCTTTTCAATAGTATAAAATATTAGTTAGGTGCCCCAGTAGGCTGTAGGTAGTATAGTATGTTAGCCTATCAGTCTGGAGGCTATGGGTTCGATTCCCAAAAAGTGTTTCTTTACAATGACTGAAGGTCTTTGATAATACATGGTGAATTATAAAAGGGCCGAAACATTGTTTATGTATTAATGGACAGCATTTCAAACGATGCACAGAGGGGTATTTTGCCAATCTAGCCGGACATTAGGCCAAAAATTAATTTTGAGAAATGTAAAAATTTAAGTACGCAGCTCGATAGTGAATTTATATAGTGAATTTTCAAGGCTTGATATTTGTCGTTTTGGGACACTGTTAATATCAGAAAAGTTGAGTAAATCGCTTACGTTTTTATTGACTTTAAACGATTTTGAGAGGTTTGCAAATGGCATTTAAGAATCTCTTGAGTCCAACTTTAAGTTTTTGAACATTCTTTGACCTTAAAAGTTGTAATTGCTAAACAAAATGACGGAAAAATAAAATAAAAAAACTTGCATTTTTCAGAGGTAGGAATAGTTCTTCCAAGGGGAACTTTTTTCTCCTTGATCCGATTTTTATTTTATAGCATTGATATCCTATGACCATAACAGAATTTTCTGCAAAGTTTCATTAACCTAGGGTACATTTTAGAGCCAATATAAGCTAAAAAAAAGTAATGTCCGGCTAGATTGGCAAAATACCCCTATGTGCGATGGTTGAAAAGAATAATAAAAGAACGATATTTGCGATATTTGGTACTTAGAAAGTGGTGAAATTGCTAATTTGCCAAAAATGTCATAAAACTTTATTCAGCACAATTGTTCAACAGAATAATCAAGTCACTCGAATCTCTAGAACCGTCAACTAGCAGTTGTGTTGTTAACTAAATGGAACCAACTTTTAAAGAGAGACTTTAGCAACAAAAACAAGGAAAAGAATGTCCAGTGATTTGTTAAACGCACTAACAGTTCTAATATCATATTTTGTAACAAAATAATTATTGAGATACTTTTTCATTATTAATAAATATTTGTTACAACTTGCCATTTTTGTCATCTGAACTGTTTTTATGTTTTATAAACTGTTAATACTAATAAAACAATGAATTTTAAATACTGTTTTGGTAAATAAAGCTATTTTCTTTAAGAGCTGTTTTTCCCGGGAATTCCCAGGAATGCGAATATTTTTTTTCCCCGTTTCCGGGGAAGTGAAAAAGTCCGGGAAATCCCAAACCCTAAACACAACCCATCAATCAATGGTTTTATTGAGATAAAATTTCGGTGAGCACATAATTTCACGTTTTGGGCGGGTCGATTGGCTACCACGATCGAGTGATATCACATCGTTACACTTTTTTCTGTAGGGATATGTAAAGTCTAAAGTTTATGCGGAGGAATCCGCTTCGATTCAGGCCTTGGAGGAAAACATCACGCATGTCATTTGCTAGTTACCAGTCGAAATGCTCGAACGAGTTATCGAAAATTGGACTCAACGGATGTACCATCTGCAACGTAGCAACGGCCAACATTTGATAGTCATAATCTTCAAAAAATAAATGCCAAAGAATGTGCTTTCAAATGAAAATTAATATTCTCCATTAAATTTGAATTTTATGTGTTTTTTTCTTAAAAACAAAGTGGGGATCACCAATCAGCAATCAAATCGAAAACTGAATTCAAATCAAGTTTTTCTACTAATTTAGTTGAGAACAAGATGAGCAAAACTGATTACATACGAGTTATTTTGTTGTTATTTAATTTTCTCTCTTTGTTATTGTTTTTTAATTTGTTTTAAGAACAATTTCCTTAAGAACTGAATAAGAAAGAACACAAACAAGAATTTTGAAAATCACTTTATTATTACTATTCTTTAACCGACTTCAAAAAAGAAGGAGGCTATCAATTCGTCTGAATGTTGCTTTTTTTATGTATGTAACCATTTCTCAGCCATTTCTGAACCGATTTTAAAATTTTCTTTATTTGAAAGGTTATGCTTTCAGTTTCGAACCGTTTTAAAAACAGTTCATTATATTAATAATTCTTGCAAAAAAAAACCGACTTCAAAACAGACAAACTTAAAATCATGTTTCTTTAAGACGGTAACTATTGCGACACCCTGTAATTTCCGAATTAAATTTTTATACTAGTTATAGCGGTCGTAGCAATACAGGTTCATTGTAAATTTCAACCGTCTGTCTGTAACGGTTTAAAAGTTTTGTCATATACATCAAATTACATAAACTATTGCGACACCCTGTAATTTACAATTTTAAATATTTATACTCTAATACGTCTAATTGTTAAGTGTTTATCAATAACTGTTTAAAAGATATGGTCATATATATCAAATGACGTCACTTATTGGGACACCCTTTAAATTCAAATTTTAATATAAATACTTTTTAAGGAGGACTATGTCATACAGATTCTTTTTAAATTTTAACTTTGTGTCCATATACATCAAATTACATCAACTATTGGGACACCCTTTAATTTCCAATTTTAAATATTTATACTTGTTGTTATACCAGACATAGTAGTGAACATTCTGTATATTTTTCAAGTGTTTGTCTATAATGGTTCCAAAGATGAGGACATAATGTTCAAATTACATCAATAATGGGGACACCCTTTAATTTATAGATCCAAATTTTATAGTTGTTGTAATAGCGGACTAAGCAATATAGGTTCTTTGTAAATTTCAACTGTCTATCTATAACAGTTGAAAAGTTTGGCCATATATATTACTTTTACATTAACTATTGGAACACCCTTTAATTTCCAAATTCATATTTTACACTTGTTATTTTAGCGGACTTAGCAATACAAGTTTTTTGTAAATTTCAACTGTCTGTCTACAACGGTTCAAAAGTTTGGCCATATATATATCAAAATAAACCAACTAATGGGACACCCTTTAATTTCTAATTTTAAATATTTATACTTATTATAAGAGACATAGTAACAAACACTCTGTGCAACTTTCAAGAGTATGTCTATAACGGTTCAAAAGATAGGAGAATAAAGGTGAAATTAAGTCACCTATGGGGTCACCCTTTAATTTTTAATTTTATTTTTTAATTACTTTTTGTTATTGGGTGCTACAGTGATACGCACTTTTTTTTAATTTTAAATTGGTGACCTATAAAGTTAATAATACACGTAAAAAACATGTATGTTGTATGGGGACACCCTTTAATTTTTAAACTTTTGAACTTATTTTCAAATGGGACCAATCTGTAGCCACAACCTTTGTAATAGTGCAAAAATTTTGAAAATCGGTTCAGAAATGACCGAGTTATGAAGGCACAAACATACAAAAAAAAAAAAAAAAAAAAAAAAAAAGCAACACACAGACGAATTGATAACCTCCTTCTTTTTTGAAGTCGGTTAAAAATTAAAGGGTGTCCCCATACAACATACATGTTTTTTACGTGTACTAAGAACCGTAAAGGGCACCAAATTACAATTTAAAAAAAATTTTATGTCGCTATAGCTCCCAACAGCAGAAATTAATAAAAAAATAAATTTAAAATTTAAAGGGTGTCCCCATAGATGACGTAATTTGTTATAATGAAATGTATAAATATTCAAAATTTTAAATTAAAGGGTCTCCAAAAGTTCGTTTAATTTGCTGTATATTGCCATACTTTTACAGACAGCATACAGACCGCTGAAATTTACAAAGAACCTGCATTGCTAAGTCCGCTATAACAAAAGGTATAAAATTTGAATTTGGAAATAAAAGGGTGTCCTAATAGTTAATGTAATTCTATGTATGTGGCCAAAGATTTGAACTGTTATAGACAGACAGCTGAAATTTACAAAGAACCTGTATTGCAAAGTCCACTATAGCAAGTATGCAATTTGAATTTATAAATTATAGGGTGTGCCCATAAATTATGTAATTTGATCTATATGGACCTATCTTTTGAACCTTTAAACACAAACACTTGAAAATTAGGCGAATTGTCCCCTAATTTTCTCTGATATAATAACAAGTATAAATATTTGGAATTATAATGTAAAGGGTGTCCAAATAGTTAATGTAATTTGATATATATGGTCAAACTTTTGAACAGTTATAGACAGATAGTTGAAATTTACAAAGAATATTTGTGTCCAAGTCCTCTATAGCAACAGGTCTTTAATTTAAAATTGTAAATTAATAGGTGTCCCAATAGGTGATGTTATTTGATCTATGTGACCCTATCTTTGAAACTGTTATAGACAGAGGCTTGAATGGTGTCCCCATAAAACACGGATGCTGGTGAAAATAGCTTAACTTTTGAACAGTAATAGGGAGAGGCGTGACATTCACATAGTCTTTACTTTTTTCCCCTCTAATTTTGGGGCATCTTTTATTTGGTTTAAATCTAATTCTGAGAGATTACTTCTTACATTTTTAGAATTGGATGAAATAAAAATATATACACATTTTTACTCCCTACTGTATATACTGTGATCAGTGAAAACTACGTCATTAGTGCACTACGGTCTAAGTGACATCTCTGGATGCAAAGTAGAAGGTCTTGTCGCCTTCATCAGGGCAGTCAGCTGGCTGAAGCTATAGATGAATAATGGTGATGCTATGCCGGTGTACGTGCCTCTCTATCGGCACAACCCATCCTAAGCTTACCTATGTCTTTTTCCTATAGATATTCCTAGTTACTTAATATTTATTCCTAAATTAAGAAAACGTTTGAGTTTATTAAATTTAACTTAAATAGAAAATAATTAAACTTGACATAAGTATTAAGTTTACACTTTCCACTTATATGTGATATTATTATAATAGTACACACATATTGCGTGAGTATATCATATGAACGCGTGGCAACTTGCGTAACTGTCTTTTCTCAATGGCCTCTTTCACATTTTTACACTTACTAACTTAATTCGTACTCAACTCTTATTCAATTTGTAAAAAGTTTTGTACTGATTTCATCTAATGTTATAAAACATTCCGCTAAATGACTTGTTTCCGCTTCCTTAAACTAATAGATGACTTTATGACCGTTGTTGAGTAAGCCACAACTACAACTATTTATTATACCATTACATGTACATAAATACTGAATGTAGCATATACACATACACAAACCTTCATACTTATGGTTGTTAATTGTATGAGTAATATTTGCTTACAGCAGCTGCTCTTCTAATTTGTCTATGATTCTAAGACTCTAAATTGCTTCCCCCATCACTAGATGTATGTATGTATGTGGGCATGTGCTCTTATATTGTGTGGCTGTGCTGTAAGTGGTTGCGAAAGTGTGTAAATTTAATGTTTTTGGTTTTAAGTAAAAAATATAAAAGAATGAAAAATAAGCTGCTTGCAAAGTTTTTGTTTGTTTTTAATTTGCTTTTGTCATTTTTTCATCATCCTCTTGTTATTTGGCTTAAGTTTGGGCTAAAATATTCTTATTCTAAAACAAGTGCTGTTGTTGGTGTTGTTTTTAGCAACATTGTTGTGTTTAAGAATTTTTTTTTTTTTTTTTTCAGAGGCACAATTAAAGTCAATTATGTTGAAATAATTGTTTCTCCGTTGAGATTTTTTAAAGATTTATATTTTTCTGTTTTAACTTTTTTACGCATATGTATGTGTATGTTTATTTAACTTTAATCTGTTCTTAAAGATATCAAATGCACTTTGTAATGGTTTTGTGTAATTTTAGTGACTTTTAATTGACAAATGAAAAAATAAAAATAAAAGTTCTTTGTTTAACTATGATGTTCTGCTTTCATTCCTAATAACATTTTAACTGCTGCGGATTTAATGGATTTATTTTTGATTAGGATGCCCCGCAAGACTAGTCTGTAGTGTGCTCGTCTATTAGCCTAAGTTACTATGTTTGATAAATTAAGTTAGAAAATAACTTGAAATTGTATTGTAGCATTTAATAAATAAATAAAAATAAATATTTTTAATGATTCGAATGACCTTAAATGTAACGTAACGTATTTTATTTTTTTTACTTTTCATTATATTTTTTTTTTTTTGTCATAATTTATTTATTGTATCTTCAATATTTTTGAACTAACAATAATTACTCGTATCTTAAGTCTAAAATAAAATATACTTTTTAAGTCCAGCCAGTGCTAGACAAAAATAATGTTTGCTTCATGGATTTTGCAATCATTTGCGGGTCATCCCTCTAATGTACGGCCAAAAAAACAGTATCTCTTATTTTTAGTCGAATGTAACCAGGTTAATTCAGCATGTTACGCGCCAAAGGGTTTGGATGAGATTCAAGCCTCTTTAGATATGTGACTTCATGTTTCGCTATTTCTGCTTTAACTGATGACATGTTTAGCTCTTTGTGGATGTTCGAACTTTTTATATACCAGGGAGCAGATGTGATCATACGTAGTATCTTATTTTGGCGCCTTTTCATTATGTTAAATGATTAACATGAGCTATAAAATAACTTAAAGCATTTTAATTTATTACATTATTTATTACAGTGCACTCCACAGTGCGGGAGAATCAAAATATTTTGAAAATAACCTCGTCATTTATAAAGGGCTAGGACGACAAAAAAATCCGAAATTATTGCATTTTTGTGTACTTTAGCCCAAAAAAGGCCATTGACGTATTTTTATAGAAAGAATTTCCTTAAGAAATATATACAAATTTAAAATTTTTGTATATGTTTACTATGTGTGTGTACGTTTAAATAAATTTCGTATAAAATTTATCATATTTGTAGAAGATGGAGATCCCACAATATGACCTATTCAACATCGGAATTTTGAATTTAGCCTATATATTCTAAAATGCCAAAGCTGGGATCGAAAATAGAAGACTGCTGTCATAAAGCTATGTATGCTCCAAATTGTTTTTGAAAGTATTTTATGAGCCCTAATCCGTATGTAGACTTTATGTGCAAAATAGTAAAAAAATCCCAATTTTTGGATTTTTTATCCTTATTTTGGGAATTGTGGAATTTTCTTTTAATTTTATATTTAATTTTATTATTTGTTATATCACCGTTCTATGAATATATCAATAGTCTACCTGTTATGATGAAAAAAATAAGGCAATATATGTGAAAAACATGTCACTGTCGGAACACCATTTTATTTTTTACAAATTTCAAGAGTCTACCTATTAAGGTTAAAAAAAATAAAGCTTAATACATACGTACAAATCGCGACACTGTCGCAATACCCTTTACTATTTGTTATAAAGGCAATATTAATACACCTTCTGTTAAAATTTCAAGAGTCTACGTATTACGGTTCCAGATATAAAAAGCGCTGACAGTCGGACTTGCAGACATTGTAGCGCAACCATTATGGTTACGTTTTTATTTATTATTATTATTTTATTTTTTATTCATTAATTCTAGCCTTCCTTTCGATTAAACAAAGCTTACATTATCGCTAAATAATTGACTCTACATAAAAGTCTGTTTTGTACTCAATTATATTTCATTCAAATGGGAGATTTTAATAGATAAAAGTATATAATTAACATTTACGAAAAGTTTTAGGTATTTTGTACGTAAATGCTATGCTATTGTATTTTTTCGAAAACGAATTGATTTTTATTTTTATTTTGTTTTATGAGGAATAAAACAAATATAGAATTCCTGTTATAACAAAAATTCTCTATTCTTGTATTTTAGGCAGCACTCTTATCAGCAGCACTTATAAATGTGGGGCGTTCCACGCTTAATCTACAATTTGCAATTCTTCCTTTTTTGATGTCCTCACTTTTGGTCAATCGTAGACAATCCCCAAGAAATACATACGAGTAAATTTAAGGCTTTTTGATTATAATTTAAAAATATCTATATCGTCTGTTTTATTTTTTTTGTTTTCTCGTATCTTAATCAATATGCCCAAAATATTTGAGAAAATATTAATTACTAAGCAGAACACAGTTTTGAACACAACCATTTCGTTTTGGGTTTGTTCAATAGCACAGCAATATTGAACAAACTCTGATATTAGTAGATGTGTAAAAAAGATTTTCGACAAAAGAAAATATTGGTCTGCGCTTTTCACAGACATTTCTCAAGCGTTCGACAAAGTATGGCCTAAAGGCCTAATTTACAAGTTAAAGCAAAACCTGCTCACTAAACTTTATAAGCTGTTAAAAAGTTATTTATCTGGTCATATGTTTACACTTAAAGAAGGAGATCTTTTTCGTTCGCCTCAGCCAATTAAAGCCGGATATCCCCAAGATAAAATATTAGGTTCAATTTTATATTTATTGTACATATCATATCGACTGAAGAAACGGATTTTCTAAGCATTAATGAAAATCAAGAAATATTTGCAAGGCCATATTTTTTATTAGGAATTGTTGATAAAAAATTAAAGAATAAAAATGAATGAACAAACAATGAAGTCACATAACATTCACACTATGAAGAGATTTGTGCCCGCCTATTCGAATAATTATCCAAATTACACCTTAACGCTCCGAGGTTAAATACCTTAGTAGACGCTTAACCTGGAGAAGTCACATTGGATCAAAATTGATGTTAAAAGCTATTCAAATAAATTGGCTCATTTGCAGAAACTCAACCCTAAACTTAAATTGAAAGTTTCTACTTTATAACACAATCCTTAAATCTACAAGGTGCTATGGCATTCAGTTATGCGGTACTGTCTCAACTTCAAACTTAGAAAAAATTCAAAGACACCAAAATAAGTTTTTACGAATTATTACAGTCTCACCATGGTATAGCAAAAACTTTAATATTCCAAAAGATCTAATTGTGCCATTAGTTAAAGCATAAATAGTGAAACATCAGCAAGCCTGCATACAAAATGACCCTACGAAAAGTCGCCAAAAATCAAAAATTCAATTTTTCATACGGTAATTTTTGCAGGAGTGCATGCAGCAAAGTATTAAAAAAAATAAATGCACCCAAATCGACTAGTCCGTAACATTCTGAATGATCGTGGCTACATTCGCCTAAGAATGAGGGATATTGCTTCCCTTGACCGAATATCAGAGTGATGACCTAAAAATGATAACAGCAATCGTATATCATATAGTTTTTGTCAAGCACTGGCTTGACTTATTATAAGTATTTTTTTTATTAAATTTTTCTTTCTTGTTTACTTTTTTTTATACTTAAGACATTAGTAGTTTCTGTTAGTTAGTGATTCTTTCTGTAAAAAGTGAAAAAAAGTCACAATAATTATCTTACAAAAACTCTCTGCCTATGGTTTAACAGCAACTGTACTCAAACACATGTGTTAAGCTGGATTCACCCATTTTGTCCGGACAATATTTTTGTGAGAACAATATTTTTCTTCTGAGAGTTTTATAAATCACGATTTACCCATTTCGAAAAATATTCCCGGACAAACAAAGCTGCCATATGAGTACATAAATAAACAAGTCATATTAATTTTACAACGTGGCAACAAAAGAGCAAGTAATTTAAAATAAAATTTTTAGTATGTAATTGTCACATCGGCTGTGGCAACACATCTTCTGTACAAAATTTTAAGAGTCTATCTCTTACGGTTCAAGAAATAAAGCGTTATACATAAAAATCACGTCACTGCCGGAAAACCCTTTAATTTGTATTATTTTTTATAGGGGTCATAGTAATACACCATATGTGAAAATTTCAAGAGTCTACCTATTATGGTTAAAAAATTAGCCATATTCGTGCAAATCACGTCACTGTCGGAACACCCTTTAATATGTAGGTTTATTTTTTAAACCTGTTTATAAAGCGAACTAAGTTTTAATTATTTTTTTTAAATTTTAAGTATATGCCTGCTACAGTTGAAGAAATAAACACATATACATAAATAACACGTCTCTATAGGAACACCCTATAAGTTTTAATATTTGTTGCTATAGGGGGAACAGTTAAACATCTTCTGTGAAAAATTCAAGACTCTACCTATTATAGTTCAAAACTTAGGCCTTATACATGTAAATCTTGTCACTATCGGAACACCCTTTACTTTTTAAGTTAATTTTTTTAGCCTTGTTTTTATAGCGAACTAAATTTAATTACTTCTAGCATATTTTTAGTGTAGTCCTCCTACAGTTCAAGAAATAAGCACATATTCGTGAATAACACCTTCCTATCGAAACACCCTATAAGTTTTAGTATTTTCTACTATATTGGTCACAGTTATACATCTTATGTGAAAATTTCAAGCGTCTACCTATTATGGTTCAAAACTTAGGCCTTATACATGCAAATCACACAATTATTGGAACACCCTTTAATTTTTAGGTTTATTTTTTCTTACTTGATTATATAGCGAACTAAGTTTTAATTACTGCTTGTAAATTTTAAGTGTATGCCTCCTACAGTTCAAGAAATAAACACATATACGTGAATAACACGTCTCTATCACAACACCCTATAAGTTTTAGTATTTGTTGCTATAAAAGCTACGTTTTTACCCTTTGGGTACCGAACCCTAAAAATAAGATTTTAAACATTGTATTTATAAATTCTCTACTAGCTTTTTAAATAATAACAAAAACAACTAGGATGTATTTTTGAAGGTTACCGACAAATACCTACATATGTATATAAATGATCAACAACTGTCGAATTTGGAATGGAATTTCCCATAAATAAATATGTGTTAGTATACATATGTATCTACTAAAATCTCTCTGTAATTTTGCTGCATGCAACATTAGATATGTCAATATGCAAACATTTGCGAAAAGACTAAGGCACATTCAAACAGGTAACTAATATTAAAGAAAAATTTTTGAACTTTTTTATATAGAGTTTGACTTTAATTATTTATTTTAGAAAAAATAAAATAATTGTTGCTGTCAAAATACGTAAAAAAATTCAAAAAATTGTTTGTACAATCCCATGATCCCTTACGCCAGGTGACACATTGTTAAACTTGTCTTGGGCAAGACTTTTTGCAGTGACCCAATAAAATACAACGCACTTAGTACGTAACCACATATTTATTCGTAGTTATACGTACATACATATGTTGTTAACAAAGTTATCAGAGTCGAGCAAAAAACAACTTCGACTGCAAATTTTATAGTCAAGTAGTATTTTAGTCCATTATTTTAATTCAATTCTATGAGTATTTTCGAGCATAATTATCGTCCTTATAATCTCGAATGCTGATAGGTGTATTTACCCAAACATTTTACTTAGACCACTTTAGTTCTTTTAGGTATATTTTTAAATTGAATCTAAAAGTTTATAAAAGATAAATCTATACTAAGGGGAAAGGAAATCTTACTGATTATTACAAAAAAAAAATTGGCTGAATTTTTTTTATTTTTTAAAAAGTTCAAAAAGTTCTTAAAACAAGTGTAGTTGCAGAGATGACCTCCGCATTCGCCTCAAACAAATTCAGATTTCTTCTCGAGTTTTATTCACAGAATGGATTCGTTTCAACCACAAATGAAATTAATCTACCCTAACAGTAGATTAATGTTAACATATTTTGTTAAGTAAATTTTAATAAATTTAAAATAGAGATAAAATCGCTAGATAAAGCAGAAAGTAGCTAAAGTGGCACCACTCTTACACAAAAAAAGACAATAACAGTTTGTTTTCACCCCGCTCTGGTAAAATTGGAATTACCAATCGTTGACGCCGCTTTTTAGGTTTCCTTCATACATTTTGTATGTACATGAGAATTTTTGACAGTTATTTTATTTAGGTTTCACCGTAACATATGCGGTAACCCAGGATAGAGTAGTGCTCTTCTTCCTACCTTGATAATTCATTCTGATACAACTATGAAATATTTACCTTGATAGCAGCTTTACTGTCATAGAGAACAGCTATCCAATTTCTGTGTAGCCCCTATTGATATTCAATTGAGTATATCTTGGATGGTGGGGTTTTTCCCATATACTCATAGTAGTTCATTCGAAGACATTCTACACCACGACAAAATCCATTTAATCCTGGTATTTCTGAAGGTAAACTGCAATGAATTTTGATCTCACTCCATCACATCAATGGTAGGTATGTGTTTTTCCAGGGCTGAAAGTTCTCACTGATTGACGTAACAGTTCCTATTTGCCCCTCCTTTAGTGATTATAATAACATTTCGTATGACAGGGCGGCTGTCATACATTTTATGGCCGCCATAGGGCAAGGGATAATAGCCCCTCTTGTATAGAGGTATATTAGCCTCTTCACTTTCTTATCATACTTAGCATGATCTCATTAGATAATCAAAGGCGCTTTAGGTCATGATTGGTCTCTCCATCATAGTGTAAATAGTATTTTAGGTCGTGCAGCCGAAAAATTTCCTTGCGATATATCTGCACATAAACATTGGCTTACTATGATGCAAGCCATTAGCCATAGCAGTTTAGAATCGAGTATCACTCCCAGTGACTTGAATTACGATGGCCATTCTATTACCACAACTTTTTCTGTGTAAATATATTTACACGAAGAGAATTTTTAAAACACAAAGCAATAAGTCCAACTATCATTCGCGTAAAAATTCCGTTATCTTCCTGTAGTAAGAAATTTTAAAATTTTCCAATAAAAATTTACTTTTGCAGAAAATATGTGTACCTATGCTAAAGTCCAGCATATTGTTCTTTTCCATTAATTTAAACCTTTGCTTAGACTAAGATATTAATATTGCTTAGTATTTCAGACATTTATAATGTTAAATATTGCCTCAGGTTTCCCAAATTCACGCCAATATACATTCGGTTTTTACAAGTGAGGATTATAAACCTAAAATAATGGGTGTTTTTTTAGCTGCGTGAGAACTATCGATATCAGTTATCAAACTATTGCTATCCATAATGGTTTCTTCATTGAAACCGGAGGTCGACTAGTATCCAGAGTTGGCATACTAACGGTCAAGCACCAAGTAGTAATGATTTACCTGCACTTAATTGTGAAAAAGTGAACATTTGTACATCGATTTTCATCATTTATGGTTTATTTTATTCCTAGTATATCTAGCTTTCCCAATAAGCACAAAAATGTAAGATATTTGCCGATTTAAGTTTTTACGAGTATTTGAAAACAAAAAAAAAATAATTTTTGCAATAAAAATATTTTTTTTCCCCACTAATTTCTGAATAACTCCGAAAATATTAAAAGCGAAAAATTATATAAAATTGACTTAAAGGTAATTATATCCCGCATCTTTTGGAGTTTCATTTATTAATCCGTTAAAGAGTTATTTAAAAATAAGTAAGCGTGGTCACCTTGTTTAGAGAAAAACATTGGCCATGCCCATAAAAAAAATGTACGTGATACGCGAAAACTAAAAGCGGATTTGAATTTAACGAGTTGAGATCACTATATTCCACACATTTATGTTCAGGGAGCAATTTTTTTTGCAGACCAGTAATATTAGTAGTTTTTGGTTTTTTGGTGTGAATTTTCGGTTTTTAATCAAATTTAATTGTTTGGTCGCTATAAAAATTTTTGGTAAAATTTCTATTTTTTGGTAATTTTAGGGGAATGTGATTTTTTGGTGAAACCTGGAACTACAAGAGAACTATTTAATTAGTGGGAGTTTTTAGTTCTTTTTTATGAATTTTCGGTTTTTAATCAAAAAAAAAGTTTTTATCGGAATAAAAATTTTAGGGAAAAATTTCAACTTTTAAGTGAAATATTGATAAAAAGGTATTACCTTAGTGAAATCTGGATTGTTTAGTGAAATTCTGATTTTATTTGAGTCTAGAGTTTTTTTTAAGAATTTTAGGTTTTAAAAAATGATAACAAAGTACTGAAAACAACTAAAATATGTGAAAAACATACGTACATACATACAAAGAAAATACGTGGCGTTCGGGTTTTTTTTACCATATCGCTATAAGGTTTGGACCATTGGGGCTGGATTGAAATAACATAATTTTTGAAACTGTGCCTGACAGATTGACGTGTTTAAATTTTTGTATCTCTCTTTGTGCCTTGGCAAAGTTGATTCTAACCCGAACACGGAGATGCGGACATCGCTGAATCAATTTCTCTATGTATAAAGATCCTGAAAATATATACTTTATGGGGTCGGAAATAAATATTGTGGAAATTACACACGGAATGACAAACTTATATATACCCTTTCTACCTGTGGTGAAAGGTATAGATACTATACTCGCTTATATAAATAAATTAATCCACTTTTGGTTTTTATTTTATAATCATCGGTAAACTATTAGCATTATTTATACGAACATGCAATCCCAAAAAATCTTCTGCTTCAACAAGACTACAAGAATATAAATTATATTCCATAATTTACCACATTTACCTCATTGCAAGCTTAAATGTTACAGCTTGCAATGACTTCAACAACTCAAATATTCTGCAAGGAAATCCCCTCTACACTTAAACGATAGTCAGGAGGAAACAAATCAAACATAATCATTCATATAAAAGAGAAGAAGACAGACAATTTGTCATGTTAATATTGATATAATATGTGAAAAATTATTTGAAACTTTTTTCTTTTTTTTAAGCTTTTCAAAACTTATTACAAGCGACAACTTTTTTTCACTATTAGGCTTTAATAAATGTTCCAAATAAATTTCATTGTAGAAATGTTGCAGATCATTATAAGAGAGTAGAGTACGGTCATGGAAAATTTTGATTAATCTAAAACTTTTATATAGATTATTGCCATAGAGTTGTTTGAAAAATCTTGTCAGTATTTTTATGTATACGAGTTTATCCATTTTTGTTTTCATTCTAGCCTTAAAATAATATTAATTTCTAAAGCCATCACAAAAATGATTTCTAATGCAAGTCGATATAAAATTTATTTATTTTTATGAGTGCACACTATTATATCATATGAGCAAACCAAGTTAGAAAAAACACTTTCCTCAAGTGTAATATTTTTGTTTTTTATCCTTTTTCCCCAAAGGAATCATAACTACGTCATTTATGATGATACTGATGATGATGGTATCAAATCATATCAAATTGGTTGGAAGCTGTAAAAATGCTATTGCATAAGAGTCTTTGTTAGTACGAAAGTGTGAGTATGTCTGTTTTAAACTATTTGTTACACAAAAACCGCCAATATTCAACCAACAAACAGCTGCACAAAATTGAAGCATAAACTTAAGTACATGCACTTCATCACACTCTGTCACCTAGAGACACACATACACGTATGTACCTACATATACATGATATCTTTACAAACATTTCGAATTTTTGTCATACATACTGTCACAATTTTAATAGGTGTTTAAAAAAAAGGTAAGTAAATGTTGACGTCAATAGTGGAGTGCATCGGAACAAAAAAAAAAAAAAAAGCAGCAGCAATAATAAAAACAACGTTCTGAGAAACTTTGATTTTTTAACCAATAAATACTCTACACCATGCAGAGTTGCAACTATAAAGATTATAAAAATATTGGTATATTATTTTCTTTGACTTATAATGTATACACTGATGCTCAAGGTCGTAAGCTTCATTTAAATAAAACTCCTTGTATGTTTTATTAAATACATTTTAATATTTCAAAGGCCTTTGGAGATCTTCTTCAGGAAATATTTTAGCAAAGCTACCCAGCTGAAAAAGGTAATGAATAAATCATTTAGGTAATACAAAGAATGTATAACATTCTGTTGCCAGTATCCATTATTCTTAACACGGAACATGTCCTAGAAAAGTATTGCATTATTTCAATGTATCCTGTGAACGAATTTTAGAGTTCATTATTTCTAAAGGTATTTTACGCTTTTATGTATACATTTATTATATACATTTTTATTTATTTTATTTATTATTAAAACTAATCGAAAATAAATTATTAAAAATCTAAAAAATTTCTAAGTAATTTCAATATTAATTTAAGAAAAATAATATAATAAATTAATATTAATATAAATTTAAGTAAAGAAGTAAAAATAGAGAGGCCACATGAAGACGATAGTTTAAAGAGGGATATTTTAAAAACAGTTGCGCAACAGATGGCGCTGTTTAATAAAAATTACAAAACATGAATTGAAAGAGGAGTTTTTTTAAAGACCGTTGTGCAACAGATGGCTTTGTTTTAAAATAATCACACAGCGCCAAAAATGCCTAATAGATTTATTAAGATGATTTGTTTTTGGCTAAGGGGTATTCAAGCAGAAAGAAGGGAAGTTTTTTTTTTTCGAAGAAATTCTTTATTATTTTCATGAGGTACATCTTTTTAATTTTATCAATAAGGAAATCAATAAGAAAACTTGTTTTGTTATTCACAATTTGTTTACTCATTTTTGACAAAAAAAAATCCATAGAGAAAATCTTTTTGATTCTATTAGGTTTTCTTCTGAATTGTATAAAAAATGGATTTCTTGTTGATTTCATTAGCCCACCTAATTATTTTTTTCAAAAAGTTTATCCTGATTGAAGTGCGTGCCTACAAAACGAAGCATACCGGGTTCGATTCCTGGCAGAGGACGAAAAAATGTTCGCCATGTTTTTTCGGGTTTTATAATTTAAGCGTCTTCAAACCCCTCTAGGCAATCCATAAAAAGAATATCCCCTGAGCTTCCACCATAGATAACACATAGATAGTCAACTGAAACGTCAAAAACCTAAGTCTCTTGTCAAAAAACCTAAGTCTAAGAATGTATTGGTAGGCAAAATTGTATAAGTGTTAGTTAAAAAAAAATTCCCCACAGCACCTAAACTGCACACAGTTGTATAAAATATTTTGTAAAAATGAATATTTTTTACATTCAATTTTAGATGTTAAAATTAAATAATTATTTTGCCTTTTAATAAAAATATGAATTTTTTATTTTTCTAATATATTTACGTGCGAAAAAAGTTAGATTAAATATTAAATATTTATTATATTGATTTGAAAATTTGCATTCCCTAAAAGACAAAAAAAATACAATACTGTGTAGAAATAAATTTCACCAAACAAATATCAATAAAATTAAATTTATTTTGTATTAAAAAATTTAAAATACAATAAATTGTTAAATAATATTTAGTGCAAAAAATCAAAATTGTTTAAATATTTGGAAAGTGCAATGGAATATCGCGTAATAGTGCCTAAATGTGAATAAAAATTTTACTCCCCTAAGTGTGTTGAATTCACACCATACCCGTCTGTGTGAAGACATTTGTAGCCACGTTTTTGACATTTGGAGAGTTGACCATCTATGTGTTATCTATGGCTTCCACCACCTGGAAAAATAGAGGATAAGATGAAGCCAAAATAAAATGTTAGGCATCCGCCCGCCACCAGAAGGTAGAAAGAAATCAAAGATTGATTAGCAAAAAATTTCAAATGTGATGCAAAAAAAGCAATATACAAATTATTTTCAGTTTTTTTATTTTGACATTTTTTTGTTTTTATAAAAAACAAGCGCCTAATAAAATCAAGAAAAAAACTTTTTTGAAAAAACGAGAAGAATACATAATAAAAATCCTAAGTTTTCTTCTTGACTTTTTCAAAAAGGTTTTCCTTATTAAAATAATAGGGCTTTCTTCTTGCAAAAAAAAAAACATAGAGATATCTTTTGACTTTTGTTCTATTTTATTAGGTATTTAGACACTGTTTTTTCTGTGTATGTAAACTACAAAACAATTACTTACTGCCGATAGCCAATTGAACAAGATTTTTATTTGATGTGTATTTTTAATTTGTGGAATTACATTGTTATTAAAATATTTTAAACACCTTTTACAGAGCTGCACAATTTTTAGAATTTTATATAAATTTTAGAATTTTATCGAGGCATGGGTACATTTATATAAAATTCTAAAACTCTAAAAGTTATTGTACAGCTCTGTAAAAGGTGTTTAAAATATTTTAATAATAATGTAATTCCACAAATTAAAAATACACATAAAATATTGCCAGGACGCACACAACGTATGTGGGCACAGCTTGTCTACAATAAAACAAACATGCTGTGACAAAGTTAAGCCACAATGAATAAACCGTCCGCCTTGCTTTAAAATGAAATGTGCAAAAATATACTTTAACAACAATATATTTTGTTAATTTCAACATTACTCAGTGAATAGAAATGAATAGAAATCATTACTTCATTAAGCACCAGAATCAAGTCAACAAATACCAGCCAAAAGCATAAATTACTAAAGTCAAGAAAACATGTCAACAGTTACCAGGAATGACTGAGGAACATGAAAATATCTTCAAAATAGCATTAGAATATGCAATACTATCCAAAAGGAAATTACAGTTCTACTCTGATCTTACATATACATATATTATGCGAACACAAATTTTTGTTTTCAACTTTAGCAAAAGTTTGCCGCTTCTATGTGTTATTTGGTTTTTTCATATTTGCTCCAAATGTAATTGTAAAAATTGCTGTATCCGGTTTCAGCTTAAGAACGTGTTTTTTAAGTTTTGTGTTTCATTCAAACTTTTACAAGCAACAAAAAAAAAAGAAGAATATAAAAAGACCCAAGTTTAACTGGCGGAAATTGTGCCATGTATCAATGTTACCGTTTTAAGTTTTCTATTTCTTTTTCTTGCTTTTTACTTCACATACACTCGCACACATACAACTATTTAAGCAAAAACATATGTGCTGAGGCAGGCATGTGGAAAAGAATATGTCTTTTGTGCTGTAAGTTTGTGAGTACATTTATGTAGAAACTTTTGTTTATAATTGTGCATATGCATTTGTATAAGTGCATTATATAGAAGTGTGAGATTTTACGCAAGTTTTTTCACTCTTTTTTGTTCTTCATAACTTTATGACATATCAGTTGCATTTATGTTCGAGAAATGTAAAGTTAAAGTTTTTGTGTCTAAACTGTTCTTTATTTTAACAATTTCTTTTTGTCATGTTAGTAATCGCTTTGAAATAAGTTATAAACTGAAGGTGTTATAAAGTGTTTTAGTAGAGCATGGGTCATAAAAGATATAAATGTTTCTAACTTGGATTTTATCTTAGTCAGTTAACTACAGAAAAAACTTTGATGTGTTTTTTAAAAGCACAAATACGTGTTGAGTTGTAATATAGAATAAAATATTATAAGAAAAATAATTTTTATTAAAGGGGATTTAAATTGTGTTCCTAAATACATAATGGTAACCAATAATTTTGAAAAATATAGCAGGATAACTGGGAGTATAAATTTAATTTTGTAATTAATTGCACTTAGTTGTAATTTTCAATCAGCCCAGAGATCAGATCTCTAGCGATCGTAAAATCTCTTGTGCATCACTGTCTTCTTCTTCACCGTCACTCACGGCTCCCAGATTTGATGATTTATCGTCTTTTTGACGATTTTGGTCGAAAAAAATGGCATAATTCCGATTTGACGTTTATTTTTTTTCTTAAAAAGTGACGATGTTTTAAATAAATATGAGTGTTTTAAAATACAAAGTTTTGTTTTTAAGTTTAAATGATTTAAAAATTGTGGTAACTAAAATCAAAAAAAGGGCCAGTTTAAAGGGCATTGTTGTTCGCTTTCCAATATTATGTGTACAATGCTTTAATAATATTTTTTGTTAACTTCCAGTGTTGAGAGTATTGTTAACTCCCAAAAATTTTACCAATAGAATTTATGATATCCTTCAAACTCAAGAGCATTTTTATACATTTAAAATTTAATTTAATGCATTAAACACATAGACGTCAGGCTACATTGTACAGAATTCAGTCATCAATGCTACAAGAACACCGAGGTTTGAAATATTTATTATTATTTTTTTTTTTATAAAGTTATTTTATGAGAGCAAAATATGCCATTCTACAACAATCTCAGAGTTTATAAAGCAGCTGTTGTCTTTAATATAGTTAAGTAGCTGACTACATTGCGACAATTGAGCCATCGGAATTTTTAGTTGTATGTCCGCTGTCGTCTATAAAATATATACAAAAAATATTTAAGGAAACATTTTATTTCTCCGATTTTTTTGACGATTTTTTTAAGCTAAAAAAACGATTTTTTAAATTTTTATAGGGAAATTGACAACTTTTTCCTAAATTTTCCTAAATTTGCCGTCAATAGAACTCAATTTGATGAACCCATAACAATCCTGTTTTTAAACAGTTTTTAGCCTCTCTGGAGCACTTATGAATTTTGAGTTGCAATTACACAGAAAAAATAGTTACACCAATTAAATGTTTTAATTTAATTACATAAATAATTGATTCAATTATTTGATTAGTTATGATTTTTTCTTTGTTCTGTTTTAAACAAATACATATATATTTCAATCAATTAAAAAATTAATTGAAGTTTATTTATTTAATAAATAAGCTAATATAGCATGACTTCTTTAATGTCGGGAAAATGTAAAATACATTGTTTTTTTTTTATATTAAAGATCAGGCCATATTTGCTTATTTGTTAAATAAAGAAACCAAGTAACACTGGCCAAAATATTCCAATTGAAGTTTAAATTTGATTGACAAAAAGTTTTTTCAATCATTTTAATATTTTCATTCAATTAAATATTATAAACTATTTCTATTTCCTGACGATGCTAGCCAATGGTGTAGCGAAATATCGAATATAAAAATAAACTAAAATATTTTTATAAAAAAGACCTAGAGCGTAAAAACTTAATTATAAAATTATTCAAAAGGTCAAAAATTACAATAATTGTTTACTAATTGAAACCTTTAATTGGTGCAAAATTTTTTTCTATGTACTTGACAACTATTTGTAATTTATAACTGAACAATTACAATTATACTTAATACTACGTGTGTCCACTCACGTTGTATGCGTGCAGACAATATTTTATTCGATTTTGCTTCGAAAGTAATCCACACCAAATTTAAAGATTCTTACGTATTTACTTTATATAAGGGTACCCATCCCTGGATAAAATTCTAAAATTTATATAAAATTCTAAAAATTATTGTAAATCTGTGTAAAAGGTGTTTAAAGTGTTTTAACAGCAATGTAATTACACAAAGTAAAAATACAAAATTTATTCACTATTTTATTATTTGAAAACAGCGCCATCTGTTGTGCAACAATGTTTAAAATAACCCGCTTTCAAAAATAAAATACTTCTTAAATTTATAATAAGGAATAAGGATACTAAAGTACTCTCTCACAAAATTTTGTTAAAATCATCCTTTTTACGTGATACGTACACAATCAGAAAGACAAATAGACAGACAGATAGCAAATGAGTTACTGTTTTATTATGTGTATAGGTATATATGTCATGTATAATTGAGATTTTTCTATACCACTACATCCAACTACACATTACGTGTAATTGTAATTAAAATCTCCAAGTCTGCAGAGTTATATGAATAAATTACAAAGAAATTTACTACCATTGAGACATCAAAATTCAAAACAGATTTCTAAAAAAAAATACATCCTTGATGAGAAGCCCTTTAATGTGCCTTGTGGTCTAAATATTTAATTGGCCTAAATTTTTTTTTAAATAATTTGCAAAACGCTGTTACAATCAATATAGAGCACTACACAGTCATTTGATGATTAGAAAAAAATAGAATGAGATCTCACAGTATTTCCAAATTCGGTTTACTCATGCATAAGAGTCTAATTAAGAAAAAAAAAAAAAACCAAAAATGTTAAGGTTATCTATCTTTAAGCATTTTTTTTGTATGATTATATAAATATTATCAGTAATTGCGAAAAAAAATTAGCGAACTTAACCGAAATATATAATACTTGTATGTGTTTGTATTTATAATATTTACAAAACTAAAACTTAAAGTCATACCATGGATTCTACGCGTATACGCTTTGTATGCTTTTTATACTTCTTAGGCGAAGTTTTAAAATTATAGATCTATAATTTTAAAACTTCGCGCTTTTCATGCTTCTAGCTTTTTGTTTCGATCAGCTGTAATGTAAATATTTTTATGAAAGAACTTTTTTTTTATTTTATCAAAAATATTTTTGCAAAAATTGAAATTAAAATTGTGATTTTAAAAAAATGATGCACGTAATATTTTATGTAAAAATCATTAATTAAAAAATAAAATTTAAAAACTTAAGTTTGACTAATTATATGAATTTTATTTGAACTATTTTTGAATTAATAAATTAATTATTTAGGCTTAAGTTCTTAATTATAAAGAGATAAAGAAAGAATAGATACCAGCATACTACACTACGTGAGACTCATGTCCCCCTATTCGGATAAATAATCAAATGATACCTCAAGTTTCTGAAGTCAAATACCTCGGTATACATCTTTATCGGCACCTTACATGGAAAAGACATATATAATCAAAGCTAACACAAATGAAGTTGAAAGCAACCCAACTTAAATGGCTCATTGGCAGAAACTCTACTCTCAGCTTAGATGGCAAACTTTTGCTATACAATTCGATCCACAAACCAATATGGCGATATGGGAGTCAGTTATGGGGCACTGCTTCAGCTTCAAACTTGAAAAAATTCAAAGGCGGCAAAATAGAATCTTAAGAATGATTACAAGCGCTCCTTGGTATTTGAAGATTCAATAAATAATATTTTAAAAACAAAAATACTAAAAATCGAAAAGCACCGCGCAATCATGTTTACTCAACAAAGTTTGGTTTGATACTAGAATAGTATCAACTAAAAAACGTATAGTTGGGAGAAAACAAAAAAATAAAAATTAGCATTCATTGCTAACCGAAGGGTGGCTGAAGCAACAAAATATAAGGTGGTAAATATTAAAGTAAAAAAATGTTGTACAACAAGGAACCTTTAGTCAGTGGTAGACTTCGATTGATGATTTAATACAGTTTTTCTCGTACTCCTTTATCTTAGTTTGGTTGATTAAAACGATGATGTTTACAACTTACCACTACCCAAAGTTGATAGATACGATAAATGCACAAACATGTTTATCGATAGCATTGAAAATAAAATATAATTTGTCATCCTTGGTTGTCAAAAGCAACCGACATTGCTTCATGGCGCTTGCGAACTGTAGAATAGTAGACAGCAAACCTACTTCTTGCGTTCTACGCGTCTTAAGTATTCTACGCTTTGTGCTGTATAACCTACTTCACATGTTATCGATGAAAAGTGTAAAATTTCAAATAAAAAAATCTCAAAATGTTTTTCAGCTTTATAACAAAGGCTTTCACAGCGTTAAAAAGAAGGTTAAGTAGATTTATTTAAATTAATTACACTGGTTTACAATTTTTTTTTTAAATGTTTAAATTAGGTACTTCGTCTTTTAAGATTAATTTGGGGGTGCTGATCATGAAAAAATAATAATTTGTTTTCATTCTTCAATGGACCAATCTCAAAGGCCCCGTAAAAGAGAGTTCTTAGGGTTGGATAGGTCCTTTCCTCTATCTTTGATAAAAATATATATTATAAGCATTTAATAGAGAAAATTTGTAAACGAGTGTAATTAATTAAAATTCAATTTAAATAAACTTACTTTAAGTATTTTTTATCGCTGTAAAATGTCTTTGTAATAAAATGAAAATAAATTAATTAAGAAAATATTTGCTTTTAATGCTTAATATTAATTTGCATGCCACCAAGGCTTACCATATATAAAGTAACATTAATTAAGACCAATCAAATTAATAATTCTTAACTAAGCAGTTATGTTATTGCCTTTTCTTCATAAATAAATTATGTTTAAAAATTCAGTTTTATATTCTTCGTAAAATAAACTTTTAAATGCACGACTTTAATAACAAAAAAAAACTGCATTTATTATGCAATACACACACCACTATCCTTACGGACTTAAAAGCCACTACATTATTAGATACAAATTTATACACATATATATATACACATATCCATATGTACAGCTCTAGGAAAGTAAATTTTAATTTTGTTACAAAACTTTTTTATTATTCTTTCTCTTTCGTTTTTGTTCAACTATACGTATTTAAAACAAATGGTTTACAAATTGCAAAAGCATTAAATTAAATGCTTGTAATTAATTATGTGCACGTTTACACACACATATGATCAAAATTCTTTGTGTTTATTTGTGTATATTTGTGTATATCTATGAGTATGTGAGTAAATGTGAATATAAATGTTTGTATTTGAATTGTGTTAAAAAATAAGGTTTTAATAAAATAAACTATACAAAAACAACCACACCAAATGAAACAAAAAAAGTTTCCTTTATTACAACAACCACTGCGATGATGACGCTGATACTTGTGCTAATCACTAACTCATACACTGATATAAGATAATAGGGAGCAATATACCTGTGTTAGCAGCTTAAACTTTATATGCAGCATGTAAAACATGTACACAAATATAAATACAAATAGTATAAACCAGAATACATCATACAAAACCAACAACTTTAGGGATTGAAAAATATTTTTCAAATTCGCAAGAATATCATGACTCCGTTAGTTATATCACAACGGCATAAAATTATGTTATGATCAAATGTGATATATATTAATGTAGGGGAAATATCGTAGCAAACCACTTCTTAAATGGATCTCTTTTCAACTATTTTGTGTCTTCAATGGTTATGGTCAACCGACTTGTAATTTACGACAACCTTACTTCCATTGAGTCACGTCCTAA
Organism: Phasia obesa; assembly: GCA_949628195.1. NCBI lineage: Eukaryota > Metazoa > Arthropoda > Insecta > Diptera > Tachinidae > Phasia > Phasia obesa. The sequence goes on from OX451215.1 coordinate 84,378,825, forward strand.
ATACAACCAGCCTTTAATCTAAACTGTAACGATTTCAGGCTGTCGACTGGTAACAATCGGCTTTATTTCTCATAACAGAGTCTCTAGTGATTGCTAGCATTTGTCCAAGGCTTAGTTTCCCCATGGCAATCACATTTAACAAGATCAAATGTGATAATAAAAAGACAGTAGCCTTTTCACGCTGCCACGAAATTAAGTCATTTTGTGATTTCGGCCGAAATCAAGTTGAAATTACGTAATTTCGCATACATTTTACCATTGCCCAAATTAACTTATTCTAATTAATTTCGTCGAAATTAACTTGAAATTACGATAGAAAACCCTGGTTTTGTAGAAAAAGCTATTTTTTTTGCAACCATGACCATATTTACAACCTGGAAAGTCCGTTTTGTTTGAAAAAAATTTAAAAGCCAAATGAAATAATGGAAATGTACATAATTGTATAATAATTTTGTTGGAGTGTTGTTTTAAATATTCGTGTATATTTTAAATCAATGCCAAAGTGTTGAAGAATTTAATTATACAAATGCAACTAAGCGTGATCAGCTGTTTGCGAAATTAACTCAAATGTCAAAAAGCCCAGATTTAGTTCGTAATTTCAGCACGAAATTACTTAATTTCGTGGCAGCCTGAATGGGCTATAATGCTTTTCTGTATAAGTTTCATAACATAATATTAATTTTTCTTTGCAATTATTGCAGAAAGTTTGTTTACAGATATGTCGGAGAATATAATATATACATATAATAAAATAGTAACTCGTTTCCGTCTATCTTTTCTTTTGCGTCAGCTAAAAACTACTAGATGGATTTTAACAAAATTTAATGAGGAGGTGCCTTAGCATCTAATATAGGATATTTTCTTTCGCAAAGATATCTAATTTCCAAAAGAAATTGGAGAAAAAGCAGTAACAGTACGCAATTTCCGGTTTAAAGGTAATGCAATTTCCGGTTTAAAAATGGGATATTTTGAACACGGTTTTGCAATAAATGGCGGTGTTTTAAAATACATAATGACAAAATATGAAAAATACTTTAAGGGGGCACCTTTTATTTTTTAAAAGTGGGATATTTTAAACACGGTTGCGCAACAGATGGCGCAACATATGACAAAATATGAATTACTTACTGCCAAATAGCCAATTGAATAAAATTTTTATTTGATTTGTATTTTAACTTTGTGGAATTTCATTTTTATTTTTACGATAATTTTTAGAATTTTAGAACATTATATAAATTTTAGAATATTACCTTTATGCTTATACGTGAAGACTCTTAAAATTTGGTGTGAATTACTTTCAAGGCGAAATCGAACAAAATATTGACAGGACGCACACAACGTGTGTAGGCAGAGGTAGTATAAAATATAAGGAATCTTTATAGCTGAAATAAATAATTAGGATTTTTCCCAACATTTTAAAGTCACATCATATAATGAGTGAAAATCATACAAAATATGATAATCCATAAACACAATCAGTTAATTTCATGTCTAAACAACGTAACAACATAAAAATTAATACAAAAAGTTGTCAAAATGAAGTTCAATTACAACAGTGTTACTGCTGTGAGCTTCGCTTAAAAATCAGAGCCTGGCATTGCTAATGAACTACGACATTTACACATACACATTTAATTTCCAGTATACTACAATGATACTAGTAGGAAAAAAAAATCAAGTATCAAAACATGACATAGAGGTGGTCATCCAACAACGGTAACATCGACAGGAATGGTTCGAAAGTGAAAGCCACAACCGAATATATACTACGATTAAGTGTAGGTCAAAAATCTTGATATAACTGTAGAAGCATGGGGCGGCAAGACCGACTTAAGGCATAAAATTTAGTTAAAAGTATCGAAGATAATATCACATTATTGAGATATTTAGAAACGAACACCCTAAAATTCTCTTTCTTTTTTTAAATGTTCCAAGGACAACTTTTTCAAGTAAATATGTTCTGCCGTGTTTTAAAATTAAGTTGGTCTTCTTTTTATTGAGTAGTTTTTTGCGGTTGCGTTGTTAATCCTTTCCAATTTGGGAATGATGATGACTGGGAATATACCAAGATAATTAAAGGTTTCTCTATTACTTTAAGGTATTAAACCTCTGTAAGTAGTTGTCCTAAATACAGATCCCACATATTTAAAAGTCTCCTGCATTATGTTCGTCGCTAATTAACTGTAGAAATTCACTATCGTTAGTGGATTATCTTAAACGAAAATCGTTTCCTACAAGACGCATGGTAGGCGATGTTCCAGAAGAATCTTTGGTGTGGATTCGTTCAGCTCAACAATTGTTTTATATATCTCCTGTTCCTAGGATTTCTTATAACTTAAACAGGCTCCTATTGTAGTCAGAGAAAGAGTGTTAAAATAGTACTTTAGTTGAAACACAACTGTGCAAAAATTCGTCAAAACTTTTTGTTATGCAAATTAATCTTATGTAAATTAATCCTCCACATTATTAGTTCTGGATTTTAAAAATTATTAAAAATCGATATGGTGGAAGAACAGGCCTGAGCTGATAAACTTTAACTACCTCTAAAATAAAATTCTGATGTGATCTTTCAAAGCGTCGACATACCTATATTTTTTTTGTCTCCTCTACAAGAATCAATCGTCGGATGGGGTATATTTTTTCACTGTTAAACTGTGTTAGTTACGTAGATTATTTTGGTGAAAAAGTATATGTACTTTTTTTCTGTACAAGTAAATATTTCTAGTTATGTTGTTTTAAATATAAGTTCAAATATATAATTATTGTTATAAATGTGTTTATTGTTAAATTTTAGAATTAGGCACCGCAGGCAAATTTATACAAAATTGTGCATTTTTATATATTTTATAATTTTTTTGCTTGCGGCGCATAATTCTTAATTTAACAATAAACATGTTTAAAAATTATAATTTTAAACTTATATTAGCAAACTATTTGTACCTTTTTTATTTACAAATATTTCCTTTCATTCAGAAAATGCAATTGAAAATACCTTTGAAAAAAAAAGAAATACTGTTCTGCACTTTGTATCGATGTTTCTCAAGCATTCGACAAGGTATGCCACGAAGGCCTCATATACAAGTTAAAGCTGAACTTGCCCAAAAACTTCTATAAGCTCATACAAATTTATTTAACTGATCGAAAGTTCATACTAAAAGAAGGAGATTTCTTAAGGTTCCCTCAGCTCACTAAAGCCGGAGTTCCACAAGATAGTATTTTTTTATATTCGCTCTACATATCCGATATGCCAACTAGCAATCAAGTGCACACATCAACTTTTGCTGATGACACAGCTTTTTTAAGTATTTATGAAAGCGCCCAAGTAGCATCACAACATTTACAAGACCACATAATAAAGCTGCAAATATGGTTGAAGAAATGGAGAATAAAGGTGAATTAACAACTTTCAGACGCCAAATACCTCGGAATACATCTTGATCGGCGCCTTACTTAGAAAAGCCACATGGAATCCAAATTAACACAAATGAAGTTAAAAGCAGTCCAACTTAACTGGCTTATTGGCAGAAACTCTACCCTCAGTTTAGATTGCAAACTTCTACTGTATAAGTCGATCCGTAAACCAATTTGGTGATCACAGTTGCTCCCTGGTATATCAAAAACTATAATGTCCACAAAGATCTAAACGTGCCAATAGTTAAATCAGGAATTGCGAAACATGCTAAGCTTAACACTCATCCAAATCTATTGGCGGGTAACATTCTTAATTCTCCTGGTTACATTCGACTAAAAACAAGAGAAACTGCTTTTCTTGGCCGTACAATAGAGGGATACGAGTAAATTATTTTAACAATCGTGGAACATACATTTTTTTTGTCTAGCACTGGCTGGGCTTAAAACGTATATTTTTTATTTTAGACTTCAGATATGAGTAATTATTGTTAGTTCAATATTTTGAAAATACAATAAATAAAATATGAATTAAAAAAAAAAAAAATATTTCCTTTCATATTTATTTTAATGAATACAAAAATCTCAGAACGGGTACAATAATTTATTGTCTTACATTAACTGGGAAGCAAAAAGTTTCCAAATGGTTTTCAATCACAGATTGCCAGATCAATGGTTGCTCGGTGCAATAAACCAATATTAATGCGCTTACTAAAACTATTGACATTTTTATATTTTTTTATTTAATAAGAAAACTATAAATAAATATGGGCAATAGTCATATATATTTGGCTATTTTTTCACAATTTTTCATTTTTCCATTATTAATTTTTGGGCAATTTTTTATTTTTTAAGGTGATTATTTATTTGGCAAATTTTTATTGTTAGTTAAATTTTCATAGGGTCATTTTGCATGCAGCCGTAGTTTAGTTTTGATTTTAAATTAAAGAAAAATGTTGGAGAGTATTTGGGGTTTCCCACTTATGACTTACGCCTCTTATGCACTTTTTCATAATGAGAACAGAAAAGAAAAACAAATTTATTCTATCAGGATATGAAAAGACATTAACTAATTCAGCAATAACAATATAATAAAATATATGTAAATAAAAAAAAATATATAAATAAATAAATAAATAAATAAATAAATAAATAAATATATAAATATATATTTTTATATGTGGTTTAGTTTTATTTTAATATTATTTATTTTAAAGTTTGTTTTTATTAAATGAATTTTATTTCAGATATGATTAAGTTTATTAACCGACTTCAAAAAAGAAGGAGGTTATCTATTCGTCTGAATGTTGCTTTTTTTTTATGTATGTAACCGCAGAACTCAGCCATTTCTGAACCGATTTTAAAATTTTTTGCTTTATTTGAAAGGTTATGCTTCAAGGTTGGTCCCATTTTAAAAACAGTTCATTATATTAAAAATTAAAGGGTGTCCCCATACAACATACATGTTTTTTACGTGTATTAAGAACCGTAAAGGGCAGCAAATTAAAATTTTAAAAAATTGCGTGCCGCTATAGCTCCCAACAGCAGAAATTAATAAAAAAATAAATTTAAAATTTAAAGGGTGTCCCCATAGGTGACATAATATGACCTATTTGGGTCTATCTTTTGAACCGTTATAGACTAAACCGTGAAAATTTGACAGAATGTCGACTACTATGACCGTTATAATAAAATGTATAAATACTCAAAATTTTAAATTAAAGGGTGCTCCAATAGTTCATTTAATTTTATGTATATGGCCATACTTTTGACTAGTTGTACACAGACCGCTGAAATTTACAAAGAACCTGTAGTGCTAAGTCAGCTATAACAAAAAGTATAAAATTTTGAATTTGGAACTTAAAGGGTGTCCCAATAGTTAATGTAATTCTATGTGAGTGGCCAAACTTTTGAACTGTTAGAGACAGACAGCTGAAATTTACAAGGAACCTGTATTGCAAAGTCCACTATAGCAAGTATACAATTTGAAGTTAGAAATTAAAGGGTGTCCCCATAAATTACGTAATTTGATCTATATGACCCTATCTTTTGAACCGTTAAACACAAACACTTGAAAATTAGGCAGAATATCCACTACTTTCTCTGGTATGATAACAAATATAAATATTTGGAATTATAATGTAAAGGGTGTCCCAATAGTTCATGTAATTTGATATATATGGTTAAACTTTTTAACCGTTATAGACAGATAGTTGAAATTTACAAAGAATCTTTGTGACCAAGTCCTCTATAACAACAGGTCTTTATGATGTTATTTGATCTGTGTGCCCCTATCTTTGAAACCGTTATAGACAGAGGCTTGAATGGTGTCTCCATACAAGACGGATGCTGGTGAAAATAACTTAACTTTTAAACAGTAATAGGGAGAGGCTTGACATTCAATAGTCTTTATTTTTTCCCTCTAATTTTGGCGCATCTTTTATTTGGTTTAAATCTAATTCTTACAGATTACTTCTTACATTTTTAGTTTAGGATTGGTGCCCTTCTATCTGTTTTGAAGTCGGTTTTTTTTTGCAAGAATTATTAAATTAGTTCTTAAAGCTAATTATATAATTATACATGTATTTAATAAATTTTAAGATTTACTATTTCACGACTTCACTACTTCACAACTTAACAACTTTCTTCTTTTTATGCTGCTGGACAACTGTCTTGTGTGTCTTCTACCTAAATTTATATTTAAAATTTAACAGTTGTTCTGTCTCAAATAAAACTTTGTATTTATCTATATCTGTACCACTCTAACAGTGAAGGCATTAGTATTTTCTGCCAGATCTGGTCTTAAGCGGCATTTAGATGGTCAATCGCGGCTTGTCAGCGCGGGTTGATGAGAGAGAGAGTGTTTAGCATTTACATGATCAAGCGAAGATTGTCAAACATCATTATACAACAGACACTGAGCAGTGAGGTTATTATTTAAGATGGCGCATGTTTTAGCTGCTGCTTTATTAATTGATGAACTTTAGGAAGACGACAATCAGAAAAGAGTAATAAACGACATCATGACTATATTTTTTTATTTATCTTCTAATCAATTATTTAAAAAAAATTATTGAAAAAATACAAATATTCTTTATATTATTTTTGCAAAAGAACACCTTTCGGCAATATTGAATTTTTTAGTATCTGGTCAGAGTTATGCCTCATTAAAATCTCTTTAATTCATACTGTGTGAATGAATAGGAAAATGTAAAAATGTATGTAATATTTTATTAATAAAAAAAATTCACATAAATTCATACCCCACAGTTATATGCTCTCTTTCATGAATAGCTTTCAGTATTTTACTTTTAATGCACCGTGAATCCTTTCTTATTGTGCTGTTTAAAGTTTAATGAAATCTATTTTAATTTTTAGAACAAGTAATAATGTCAGAAGCTGTCCTAAGTTGAAGGAAACCATTTCCCCAACTTCGTTATGGGATTTTCCATTATAATAATTGAAAAATACCAATTAAAAATTATTTTTGCTAACTCGTCTACACACCCTTTCTTAACTTGAATTTTGGCAATTAATATTTCCATATAAACACACACACAATAATTAAATAAATGAAATATTTTATAAATAAGCTCTAATAAAAACGCTTTATATACAATACCATACATAAAAACTAACCTACATGCAAAAACAATAAATTCTCTTAAAATCGCCAACAAATTTACAAATAAAAAAAAAATATACTTTATAGGCTTATGAATTTTAGGCCCATTATTATAACTTGCCATTAGCTAAAGTTAGGATTTTATCAGGGTGATAAGTAGTTTTTCGTTATTATAAGTATACATTAAGCTAGAAATGACTGATAAACTAAAGGGAAGAACATCTTGCCTTTAACTTTTAACATTAGATATAAGAGTTTGAAGTTGCCATGTTTCGTCATCTATAAAGTTGCCGTATTTTCTAATATATGAAGAAAAATAAATTCATTTTAATTTAATTTTGCATTTGAAAAATAAAAATGTAAAACAGATCTCCTTTGTTGCATAGATAACTAATTTGTGGTTTGTTAAAAGTAAACAAATAAATGGAAGGTATGGCGTTACCACTGCGTTTTTAAGAACCAATTTATTTTGTCAAAAGTATTCGGTGTTTATTATTGTACTGCCATATTTTCAAAAAGGTTAATTTTATTTTACAAGGAAGTTGTAATAACGAAAAATAGTTATTGTTCACTTTATCGCTTACTTAAGTAGAAGTGAAATTTAACTAAAACGTACTTTAAAGGCAAGTTATAATAATGGGCCTGTTAATACACATACATTTTTATTCAAACAAAAAAAAAAACATTGTTTACTTTTATTTTAACGTAAACATTTCCTACTTAAGCATTTATTTGACCTATTTAAGAAATTCACTTTTTGTTATAATTATTTAAAGTCAATGACACTTTTTAATTTGTAATTATTAAAAGCTAATGACACTTTTAAAGGCCAATGAATTTTTATAGTTAAGCCAGCAACTTTTATTTTGTTTTGATAACTATGCAATTTGTCATTTGTATTGTGTTACTTAGTAGTAAATTTAATTATTATATGTAAGCATAATTTAAGTATAAAAGAAAGTAAATAAAAACGTGCAAAGTGAGTTTTACTTTGAAACTAAAAAGGTTCAACTTGTGTTCTTTTTTTACCCTTGATCCACGTTTTCTGCAGGTTAAAGTGCTTGACAGAAATAACTTTATAAATCAAACTCCTTCAAGTGAATCTGCTTGCAAGGATAATTATCTAACCAAAAACAAAAAATAATATAATTAACATTTTTGGTGACCCCGACGTGATCCTGTATCAGGCACAGGATTATTATTCTTTAGTTTATTTTTTGATTGGTTAATCCCAGCTTCACATCAAGGATAAAATAGTTCAACATGAGCTCATTTACGGAACTGGTCACTTCTCAGCAGCAGATTGGTCAGCGGATTGAAACCATTATACGCAACTATAAAAAGGATGCAGCGTCGAGGAAGACATCAACAAGCTACTTCCAAGAGCGGTTAAGAAGACTAGACGAAGAATGGACAACCTTTGAAGACAATGACAGCCAAATTCGCGAGCTGGAGAAGATACAATTCGACCATGATTACTTCCAAAAGGATTATTATACATCAATCCTAAATATCGTGCAGCAATACAGGAAGGAGTTTGAATCATCAATGCTGAAACTACCTACGCCTGAAGCCACGAAACCTGATAGGGGGAAAACTACAGATGATCAAGTCCAGGTAGAACTCGCTAAGACAGCCACGGCACCAGTTGGTGAGCTGGTAAAACTTATGCGAAGGCAGGCAGCCATGATGGCATCGGTCACTCGAATATTAACAGATAACGTTAGTCATGACGATGCCATAGCCGCCACCAGGTTATGGCAAGACATTGAGGAGCTACACTACAAAATCTCAGAATTATGTGATGAAGGAAGCCAGAATGTATACAATATGGAGAGGTTTATCCAGCTCGAAGGGCAGGTCCGAGCAGCCTCCAGAAACTTCAGAGACAATACAGTTCAGATTAATCATGGGCAAAACATTGGGCATTCAGACGCATCGGCAGTACCTATTCCAAAAATTACTATCCCGAAATTTGATGGAAATTACATGAAGTGGAAGGAGTTTCACGACTTATTCTCATCATTAGTCATCAAACAGTCGATTCCGGACATCCAAAAAATGTGGTATTTAAAAACGCATGTAGTAGGGGAAGCATCAAACCTAATCAAACATTTTAGTTCCACGGGAGAAAACTTTGCAGCGGCATGGTCAATCTTGACAACACGTTACGAAAATAAAAGACTGCTTGTAAGGAAAGTGATCCATGAGCTGGTTGATACTCCAACAAAGACAACAAATGATAATTACAAATCGTTCCATGATAAAATCCAAGAGTGCCTCCTATCCCTCAAAAATCTTGACATTGACACTTCATCATGGGACCCACTATTGCTTCATGTGTTACTCAAACGATTAGACCAAAATACACGTCTACAATACGAGCAATCATTATTACAACCAAGAGAAGTACCAACAATTAAGGAGTTTTTACAATTTCTGGAAAGGCATTTTCAATCCATGGAATCGATGGCTGAAAGGGAAAAGAGTGTACAGTCCAAATCAAGGGTGTGCACATCCATAACATCAAATCACAATGTTAGCTCCAACTGCAGAATGTGCAAAAATGGAAATCATCCATTGTTCGCATGCAAAATATTTCTTCAACAAACACCTTCATTAAGGCTTCAATTTGTTCAGAAACAAAACTATTGTGTGAACTGTCTAAAACCTGGTCATAATGCGAAGGCGTGCAACCTCAGAAGTTGCGTGAAGTGCAACAAAAAACACAACACTCTGCTGCATCTCGAAGGCACTAATAACAACCAAGCAGCACCAGCTGCAAAAGCTACACAGAATCAGAATGCAGAAGATCAACAGTCAGCAGCCTTAGGCATCAGCACCACACCAAGTAACCAAAACGCAGCATCACTTGCCGCATCAAACCACTCTCAAACAAAAAGCTACATTCTTCTTGGTACTGCAATGATTAAAGTCCAATCAAACGGTAGAGAGATCCAATGTAGAGCAATCCTTGACTCAGGATCACAGCTAAATCTCATCAGCGAGCGACTAGTTAAACGTCTTGGAATTGCATCAAAACCAGCTTCAATACGCCTCAGCGGTATCGGATCAACTAATACCAGAGTGCAACATAGAGTAAACGTAGCCTTACAATCGCGCATCAACAACTTTAATACGCGACTTGAGGCTGCAGTCCTAACACACATAGTTGCTCCTCAACCGTCGCAGTCACTCAATATTGAGCATTGGCCAATTCCGAAGAATATAGTGCTTGCCGATCCAGAATTCAATCGTCCTGATAAAATAGACATTTTACTAGGCGCAGAGTTTTATCACCAATTAATGTCAGTAGGACAGATCAAACTAGGACATGATTTGCCAATTCTTCAAAACACATTATTAGGTTGGGTTATTGCTGGCAAGGTAGGAGGAAATAAACCATCAAGTGCAGTGTGTGGAATGTGCACAGAAGACGACACTAATCTCGAAGAAGCCATTGCCCAACTTTGGGATATGGAAAATCTAAGTCAGGTTGAAAAAATCCTATCAATAGCAGACAAGTACTGCGAAGATCATTTTGCTCAAACAAACACAATCGACAAGAATGGAAGATTCATGGTAAAAATTCCATTTTGTGACAACCCTGATACATTGGGAGAGTCACACAACATTGCATTCAACAGATTTCTTTCACTGGAAAGGCGTTTATCCAATGCACCCGAAATAAAAGCACAATACATAAATTTTATGAAAGAGTATGAAGCACTGGGTCATATGGCACAAATAGATTTTAATTCCATTGCATCTCCAAATTATATCATCCCTCACCACTGCATCCTAAGACCGGAAAGCGCCACAACAAAGCTTCGAGTGGTCTTTGATGCATCCACAAAAACTTCAACTGGTACATCCCTAAATGATATAATGCACACAGGACCTACAGTGCAAAGTGAGCTCTTTTCCATATTACTTCGCTTCCGTTTACCACGTTTTGTTTTCACGACTGACATAGAGAAGATGTATCGCCAATTTATCATGCATCCGGAAGATAGAAAATTCCAAATCATCATCTGGAGGGAAAACCCAACAATGCCAATTAAATATTATCAACTAAACACGATCACATATGGAACGCGTTCGGCACCATATTTAGCAACAAAATGTTTACAAACAATTGGTAAATCAAATATAACGAGATACCCATATGGAGCACAGTTCCTGCTTAAGAATTTTTATGTGGATGATGGAATCGGGGGAGCGGATGACTTACATACAGCCTTGACAATTCAAACGGAATTAAAACACATACTAAGCCAGCATGGTCTCAAACTACAAAAATGGACAGCAAATCACCAGCAGATACTACAAAATACTGCAAAGGAACAACAAGAAGTTAGTTTTGACTTTAACAATGAGAACCACACTGTCAAAACACTAGGATTAACATGGATGCCAACAGCTGACAAATTCTGTGTCAAGGTCTGCCAAAGGGAAATGAAACACCTCACCAAACGCACAGTAAGCTCAGATTTAGCCAGGCTATTTGATCCTTTGGGTTTGCTATCACCAATTGTTGTCACTGCCAAAATATTTATCCAAGAGCTTTGGCAACTAAAGCTAGGCTGGGATGATGAGTTACCAGAAGAACTTCGCGCTCGGTGGATGACATTCCGCAATGAATTGAAACACATCAACAATCTAAAATTACCTCGACATATGTTTGAAGGACAAATATCATCAAATATACAAATTCATGCCTTTGCAGACGCTTCAGAAAAGGCATATGGTGCAGCAGTTTACATCAGATCAGTCATCAAAAACAATCAAGTAATTGTAAGACTATTATGTGCAAAATCACGTGTAGCACCCTTAAAACACCAAACCCTACCTCGCCTTGAACTGTGCGCAGCATTATTAGCCAGTCAGTTAACAGCAAGGGTCAAAAGGGACTTAAGCTTTGATGACATCCCCACGTACTTGTGGACAGATTCAGAGATCGTGTTAGCCTGGATCCGGTCACAATCATCATTATACCAAACTTTCGTGGCCAACCGAATAGCAGCAATTCAAGAATTATCTATTGCTGAGCAATGGCGACATGTGAGATCAAAGGACAATCCTGCAGACGTCTTGTCGCGTGGTATATCACCAAGGAAGTTACTCGAACACCCACTATGGTTCTATGGGCCTATATTTCTTTGTGGAAAAAATGAAATTTGGCCACAAAATTTCTCAAAGACTGAAGACATTAGTAACGACATTGCCATGGAGCGTAAGAAAATAACAGCCGTCACAACAACAAGTGACACTTCAACAAGTATAATATACACTATACACCACAACGGGTCCTTCAGGACACTGCAGCGAGTGACAGGTTATATCCTTCGGTTCATCAGTAATACTAGAAAACGCCAGCAAAATCGTGAAATAGAGTTATCAGTTCAAGAATTGGAACAAGCTCTAATGGTCATTATACGAACAATGCAACAGTCAGACTTTGATGAGGACTTAAAGTATTTAAAGAAATATCATGAAGTAAGAAAAGGCAGCCAATTTAGCAACCTCACTCCATTTTTAGACTCCAATGGCATTATCAGAGTAGGAGGACGATTAGAGTCATCAACATTGCCATATGACGCTAAGCACCCAATGTTAATCCCTTGGAATGACCCAATCTCAAAATTACTAATACAAATGGTACATGAAAATAACCGACACTGCGGACCTCAAGCACTTTTAGCTCACTTACGGCAAAGATATTGGCCAGTCAAAGGAAAAACTGCAGCACGATCAATTGTGCACAATTGTATCAAATGCACTCGAGCTAAGCCAAAACTACTTAACCAAATTATGGGAAACCTGCCATCAACGCGAGTTACCCCAGCCAGACCATTTAGCAATTCTGGTGTAGATTTTTGTGGACCGTTTTGGATTCATTACAAAATAAGGGGAAAAAGGCCACACAAAGCTTACATCGCTGTATTTTGCTGTTTCGCTACCAAGGCTGTGCACTTAGAATTGGTTAGCGATTTAACTACAGAAGCCTTTATAGGCGCATTGAAGCGATTCATCAGTAGAAGAGGTCATTGTAAAAATTTGTATTGCGACAACGCAACAAATTTTGTTGGCACCAAAAATCAACTGAAGGAACTATCACAATCACTTTATGAATATTCAGCTCATGAAAAAATCAGTAAGGAGTGTACATCCAGAGGGATAATGTTTCATTTCATTCCACCAAGAGCACCACACTTTGGCGGCTTATGGGAAGCAGCAGTCAAATCAGCAAAACATCTACTAGTGAGAAGTGTATCAACAGCAGAATTAACATATGAAGAACTTGACACTGTGGTAATAGAGATCGAAGGTATTCTTAATTCCCGACCAATCAGTCCGATGTCGGATAATCCGAATGATTTAGCTGCATTAACTCCAGGTCACTTTCTCATCGGAGGACCGTTAAACGCTCAAGCCGACATAGAAGACAACCAACCAAAAATTGGCCTGCTTACTAGATGGAAGTTAGTTACTCATGTAAAACGGGAATTTTGGAGAAGATGGTCACAAGAATATTTATCTGAACTTCAATATCGACATAAGTGGCAAACACAAAAGAACAACTTACAACCTGGCGACATGGTCATCATAAAGGAAGATAACACAATACCGTTACAATGGCCGTTAGGAAGAATTATCAAAGTACATCAAGGTGATGACGGCTTTGTGCGAGTAGCGGATGTCAAAACGTTAAAGGGCATCGTCAGACGAGCAATTGCTCGATTAGCACCACTACCAATCAACAATTCATCGTGTGAAGATTCTATCCAAGAGGATGTTTCAGAACAAAATACTCCTCCTGGTCAAGCCAATCACAATGAATCTCCTAAAACTGAAACAAAGCCAACGTCGTCTTGTTGTCAAGATTGACCATGCCGCTGCAAAGTTTTCTCCCGTGGAACTAAAATGTTTGATTAGGTTTGATGCTTCCCCTACTACATGCGTTTTTAAATACCACATTTTTTGGATGTCCGGAATCGACTGTTTGATGACTAATGATGAGAATAAGTCGTGAAACTCCTTCCACAAAAACAATAACAAGGAAATTCCCAACAAGAGAAGGTGTACCACTATCAATCACAACATTTTTACAATTATAATAGCAGCCGTATTTATCCCCTTGGTGTTAGGGGCACAAGTACACAACAAAGAATTTGGAAGGCAATTAGGCATCCATTTTGAAGGAATCGGATCAGCAATAATATCACCTACGGAATGGCAACTATTAGTCCATTATGATTTAAAAGGATTTTGGTCTGAATTAACAATATTCTCAGAAGGCACAAAAACTCTCAATCATTTATGCAATGAAATGCAAGAAAAATCAACATGTACAAATCTGGTAAAATATTTTGAACATACTGAAGCTGAACTTACTATGGATAGCAGCTTACTCTCCGGAAAAAGACAGAAGAGATCTGCAATCGATTTAGTTGGCAACATTGCACATTCGCTGTTTGGAGTGCTGGATTCAGAATATGCAAAAGACATGGCACAAACAATATCACAAGTCAAGGAAAATGAAGCACATCTGCTTAACCTGTTAAAAAATCAGACGTCAATTATTGATTCTACCATAAACATCATGAAGTCAGACCAAGAAGCTATTAAGAAAAAATTTGATCAAATTGACTTTCAAATCTCAGAAGTTCACAACATGATTACTACGGCTAAAGAAGAATACCATCAAGACAGGCTTTATCGTTTGTTTTCATCGCTTTGTATACAATTAACAATCACAGCAGCAAATTTGCAGCATACACAACTGTCACTAATTGATATCCTTACAAGTACTCACCACGGTATCATTAGTCCATTACTCTTAACCCCCCGCCAATTGCAAATTGAAGTCGCAAAAATAAAATTCCATCTTCCGGAATCATTAGATCTCCCTGTAAGGCAAGAAGACACTCTACACTTATACAAACTGATGAAGGTTAAAGGAGGACTTACCGAAAATATAGTAATATTTAGCTTGACCTTACCATTAATCGAACGCGATAGGTTCGATATCTTTAACCTGATCCCAATACCAAATTGGGTTAACAATACGTTAGTGTCAATAAATCCATGTTCATCCTTTCTCATCATCAACATAGCTCGCAACCATTACTTTGCTCTTAGCCATACCGAACTCGATTCATGCACTCTTCTCAAAGAAGAACTCTATCTCTGCTCCAAGGCGTCAGTAAGACATGAACAAGGTTCAACAGCATGTAGCTGTGAAATCAATTTATTTCATAACAAAACTAAATTAGACTGCCCAATACAGATAATAAAAGATTCGGCCTCGTGGACTCCTCTCTACCATAAAAATAAATGGATATACGCAATTCCATCTCGAGCTCAAGCAACAGCAGTATGTAAATCCGAAATTACACAATTAACCCTAGAAGAATCAGGTTTGCTCGTATTGGAACCAAACTGCATCCTTAAATATAAATTTATGACATTACAAGGACAACAAGTAATATCTAGCAGCAGCAAAACGTCATACACTAGCCTGTGGGAAATCACGGAACGAAGTCATGAAGAACGTATAAAACCATTATTAAATGAAATACACACAAATAAATATATTTCACAAGTAAAAAATCTAACAACATTACAAACCACTTTACACGAAAAACAAATACTTCAGCTGCCGAACAAAATTAACACCCACAACTACCATCACATCACAGTGGGCTATACATCATTATTAATCACAGTTGCCATCCTAATTTATCTGATCATAAAACGAAAGTCGAAACAAACTGAGACTCCAATTCCAACGCCTCGCAAACAACAACCAACTTCAGAGTTCACTGTCCATGTTTGACTAACGTCAAGTATTTAAACAGAATCAACTCAGCCTCAAAAAAATGCCAGCCCAGCACTTGTTACATCTCGTTGATCAGCTCATTAACAAAAAAAAAAAAAAAAAATGTCTATAAACAGAAGAAATCTTTTGTTTATTGATCTTTATTTTGTATTTGAGCTGTGCTCAACGGGGGGAGCATGTTAATACACATACATTTTTATTCAAACAAAAAAAAAAACATTGTTTACTTTTATTTTAACGTAAACATTTCCTACTTAAGCATTTATTTGACCTATTTAAGAAATTCACTTTTTGTTATAATTATTTAAAGTCAATGACACTTTTTAATTTGTAATTATTAAAAGCTAATGACACTTTTAAAGGCCAATGAATTTTTATAGTTAAGCCAGCAACTTTTATTTTGTTTTGATAACTATGCAATTTGTCATTTGTATTGTGTTACTTAGTAGTAAATTTAATTATTATATGTAAGCATAATTTAAGTATAAAAGAAAGTAAATAAAAACGTGCAAAGTGAGTTTTACTTTGAAACTAAAAAGGTTCAACTTGTGTTCTTTTTTTACCCTTGATCCACGTTTTCTGCAGGTTAAAGTGCTTGACAGAAATAACTTTATAAATCAAACTCCTTCAAGTGAATCTGCTTGCAAGGATAATTATCTAACCAAAAACAAAAAATAATATAATTAACAGGGCCTTAAAGTGTTTTCCTATTTTTGTCACTCTTTTAATTCGAAATTAGTTTTTTCGTTTAATTTTTTTTACTTTGTAAATATATGTTTACTATTTCATTCATTTTACTAGTGCTTTTTCTACTCACAATTCCTAGTTCGAAATGCGCGCATATCTTCATCCTGCCTTTAATAGTTTTTTACTTAGAAGTGAATTAGTTTTTTTTTTTTTTTATTGCGAGTTGTTGTTTGTTAGTTTTAGTTTATATATTTTTTTTATTATTTGATTCAAGCTTTTGATTAAAATTGTTGCTGGTTAAGTACTAATCCGTATACACACACACACACTTACCAGTTGATGCTCAGAAAATATATTACCGTCCTTTTACAGCAAGTGCCATTTATAGAACATGTGCTTATTTATATGTATTTGTTTTGTTACATTATTTTAAATCTATTATTTGCCTTTATGGGTTTGTTGATTCAGACCGAATTAAACAGCCCCTAAAATTGACAACGATACATAGTGGGGGTTCCCAAAGCTTGTTTTCGGTAGCGTTACACTGTTTATAACTAAAAATATTTTCATTTTGACAATCATATTAACAAAAATTTCATTCTTTATATGAGTTTTTAAATTTAAATTCAATTTTGTGAACTTCAAATTCAATTTAAATTTAATTTTATAAACAACACATTGAATTTTGTTAATATCCAATTTAACTTCAATTCATATTTATAGAAAATTCAATTTTTTGGAAAAAATTGCTAAAAAAAATTTTAAAATAATATTTCTAAAAAATTTTTACAAAAAAATTTGCAATAATAAAATTAAAAAAAAAAAAAAATCAATAAAATTTAACCAAAAAATTCAATAAAATTTTTACAAAAAATTTTAAATAAAATGTTTAAAATAAATTTTCTATAATTTAACAAACAAATCTTCTAAAATTTTTATACAAAAAATTACTATAAAATTTTTACAAAAAATTACCATAAAATTATACAAAAAAAATTTCTATAAAATTTTTACAAAAAAATTTGCAATCATATCTTTACAAAAAATGTTTAATAAAATTTTATTGAAAATTTTTTGGTAAATTTTCGAATGGTATAAAATTTAAAAAAAAGCAATTAAATTTTTTATAATTAATTTAATTTAATTAATTTTTTAATTTAATTAATTTAAAATTAAAAAAAATCAATAAAATTTTTTTTAATTTTATAAATGAAAAAAAAAAATTCAATAAATTTTATTTAATTTTATAGATTTTCTATGTAAAATTATTACAAATCTTTTTGTAAAAATTTTTTAAAAATTATTATTGTACAATTTTTATAGAAATTTTTGGTAAACAGTTTTTTAAAAACAAAATTGAATGTGAAGTTTACAAAATTGAATTTGAAGTTAAAAACCTATAAATGAAAATTATTTCTTGATATCCTATGAAAATTTTTTGGTTTTATAATTATATTTATAATAAAACTAAAAATTCTAAAAAAATAACCAAATTTATTAAAAATCTATAAAGTTCAAATAATATCGCTAAGCTACCAAAAACTGAAAATATACCAAGTACTCAAAAAACACAAAAAATTAACAAAAATCTTAAATTTAACTAATAAAATTTAATAACAATATCAAAGCAAAAATTAAAGAAAGAATCAAAACTTAGAATCCAAAATCAACATATGCGGACGATGTGCGTCTTACTATTTGTTGCTCAATTGTTAGCGCTTTCCGCTGGCAAAACTTTTGTGACCAATGGTGTTTTTTGACGACTGTCCCAGAAACGTATGAAACAAGGAAACTTTGTGTACCCGCCTTGTTGACCACCCAAAAGAAAGTTAGACATTTTCAAAACAACACAAACTACTCGTCGTACTAAGTCGTCAAATGTGCAATACGTATGGATCCGTAGTTGATAACGTTATGAATCAAAACATATTGCCGTCTATGAAAAGACAACGATTACTGGGTAATAAAGGTAACTTTTTTTATCGGATACGATAAAATATGATTTTAGTTCCAGAAATCAAAATAATTCAAAACAATTATTTTTCTCCTTTAAATGACTGATCGTATGAAACTTTGTTAAAATATACTCGATGCGCTCGAATTGCCCTCCTCCTAGATCAATTCGACAATACCCAAGAACCGCCGATGACGTGGCAAATAACTAAATAGTTGTAACTAAATTTGTAAGTTTTCGCTGAAGCCCATTAAATTATGTTTTAATCCCAAAACCCAAAAATCTTCAACCTATTGTAGAGTGCAAACACATGTACTTTTATTTTATATCTTTTCATTTTAAAATAATGTGTATATGTATGCGTTTAAATGGATTTTTTGAGAGCAATTAATGTCCACTTACATGTTTATTGTTATTGTTAGCATTTATTATACAAAATATTTTCAACTACATCTGAAGGTTAAAACGTTTTGAATAAAAACCAAAATTAATTTCAATTCCAACACTCACTCTCACTCTTTTAATAAATCTAGAAAAAATTAGGACATCCTTAGGTAATTTGGCCTCGATAGAACGATTAGTAGCGAGGTATTCTATAAATCTATAGGTTGCGGGTTCGATTCCCACCAATATTGCTTAAAATTTAGTATCACTTAACATTAAATATTTTAATGTTATTTAGATATCTCTGGCTGATCTTAAACATAAGTTGTTTAGAAATGAATACTTTTAAGAGAATTTTTATATTTATGCCGTAGAATAAGATAAATTATGTTTTTTTTTTCTCGCAAATAATCACAAAATCGATATAATATTAGAAAACAATTTTTTTTTTCCAAAAGAAATCCAAAAATTTAAGCAATATTTTAGAGTGTAGTATTCTTACACTAATCAATATATTAAATCTACCATGGATTTGCGAAGATGCTGACATCTGTCAAATTGGAGTGAAAACAAATTTTGTACTTTTACTTCAAAATAGAATCCAGAACATACCTGATAATCTAAAATTCTTTGAAAATTGGCAATGTTTAATTTTATTGATTAATTGTTCATATTTTAAAAGTAAAAATAAAATGAAAAACAATAATAGCCAAAATTTTTTTTCGGGCAAATTGTGTAAATTGTCTAACAGCTATAAAAAAATAAACAATAGAAAAAATGAAAAAAATTCAAGAACAAAATTTTTAAAAAAGTGTAAAATAACAATTTACATACATACATGTGTATTGAGGAAAAAAGTTTTATATTAAAAGAGTTACAATGTAAATGTACAAAGTAAAATTTATTCAAATGTTTTTAAAATAAAAAAATTTAATTATTTAATCAAAACTGTCAAAACACTGACTTTTTATTTTGTGTTAAAAATTTGGTTTTTTGTGTTCATGTACTTTTGTGTAATTTTGTCTCTTTATGAGAAAAAATTTTGTTTGCTCTCATTTTTACGAACTTCACCCAAAAAGTAAAGAAACAGACCTAATATTAACTACCAAAGGTAAAGCATTGTAAAATTCGAAATATAAGAGCTTTAGGCAGTATCTAATATTACTAGGGTAAAGGCTACATAGTCACGACCGAATATATCACCACTTCGCTAGCGTCCTTGCACCATTTTGTTAGATTTTGCTTTGAAAGCAATCCATACCAAACACCCTTACTTTTTAGCGCTTCAGTTATGTTTTATGTTTTTCTCCTGGAAATGGAAAAAAGTATCCTATATTCGGATTAGGATACTAGGGTACCTCCTCACAAAATTTTGTTCAAATTCATTCAGTAGTTTTTCATTGTGTTTTGTAGAATTTTATTACTTATAGAGTATTTTTGGCTTCTCTAAATTTAGGAAAAAGGTTTCCTGATGATCTGACCTCAGCAACCAGTGAAATACGTATAGCTCTTTTCCCCCAAAAAATAAATTGCATTTTTATTATAAAACGTTATGGGTAATTAGCCATTAATATTAAATCAACATAGAAACTGTTTGTCAAAACACAAAATATAAAATATACTTCTGTGCAGTGGTTAAGTGCGTGCCTACAAAACTAAGCACACCAGGTTCGATCCCTGGCAGGGGATGAACAAATTTTCACTATGGTTTTTTAGGTTTTAGAAATTAAGTGGCACAACCCCGTCTAAACAATCCATCAGAAGAAGCTCCCCTAACCATCCACACCCTGGAAAAACTGAGACTAAATTTTGGATAATTTATTTATTGCATCTTCAATATTTTTAAACTAACAATAATTACTCATATCTTAAGTCTAAAATAAAAATATACTTTTTAAGTCCAGCCAGTGCTAGACAAAAATAATGTTTGTTTCACGGATTTTGCAATCATTTGCGGGTCATCCCTCTAATGTACGGCGAAGAAAAGCAGTATCTCTTCTTTTTAGTCGAATGTAACCAGGTTCATTCAGCATGTTACGCGGCAAAGGGTTTGGATGAGATTCAAGCCTCTTTAGATATGTGACTGCGTATTTCGCTATTTCTGCTTTAACTGATGGCATGTTTAGCTCTTTGTGGATGTTCGAATTTTTATATATATATATATATATATATATATACCTGGGAGCAGATGTAATTATACGAAGAATTTTATTTTGGCGCCTTTGAATTTTGTCTACATTGTTAGCTGAGGCAGTGCTCCATAAGTGAATCCCTTAACACCAAATTGGTTTGAGGATCGACTTGTACAGTAGAAGTTTACAATCTAAGCTCAGGGTGGAGTTTCTGCCAATAAGCCAATTTAGTTGTTCTGTTTTAAGTTTCATTTGTGTTAACTTGAAGTCTATGTGGTTTTTCCAAGTAAGGCGACGGTCAAGATGTATACCCAGGTATTTAACGTCTGAAAGCTGTGGTATGATTTGGTTATTTATGCGAATAGGAGGGCATGAGTCCCTGCGCAGTGTGAATGTTATGTGAGTACATTTTTGTTCATTCTCTTTTATTCTCCATTTTTCTAACCATTTTTCCAAATTGAGTACATGGTCTTGTAAAAGTTTATAACAAAAATACAAGGTAGCCTAATAAAATCAAGAAGAAAAACTTTTTGTAAAAAGTAAGAAGAATACCTAATAAGTTTTCTTTTTGATTTTTTCAAAAAGATTTTCCTTATTAAAATAATAAGAATTTCTTCTTGAAAAAGAGCATAGAGATATCTTATAAATTGTGTTTTGTTTTTTTAGGTATTTAGACGCGGTGTTTTTCTGTGTATAATAATACACAATTTAACGTTCCCTGTAGCTATACTCGTCATTACAAACCTCGTTTAGTTTAATTGTTTAATACAAATTAAGCTGTAGCTGATTCTTGTGTCGTCAATTTAATAGTTTGTGTAATTTTGTTCATATTTTTGTGAATGTAAAAGTAATTAAGCATATTAACATTGTTTTTCTAAATTCATAACTTAAAATTTTAATTTGTTCTTCAGATTAAGTTAACCTGTATGTAAATAGTCCGCAATGATTGTATGCAAAGACTATTAATGAAAATAAATAAAATATTTTGACAAGAAACTAATTTGATTCCAGTTTGAAAATCGATAGTATAAAAGCCATAATCAAGGCAGATTCATAAGGTAACCTAACTACGAAGGGGAAATATTAAGGCGAAACTTTTTAAATTTTTTTTATATGAAGTTTGATAGTTCAACTTCCATTTAAGGGGAAAAATTGTAAGTTGAACTGTCAATATACATATAAAAAAAATTGATAATTTTCGCCTTAATATTTCCCCTCCGTAGTGAGGCCACCTGATTAATATGCCTTGGCCATAATGGCAGTTAGTCAAAAATACAATTTCAAGCTACTAAGTCTCTTGAGAGTTTTTTACAACAAATTAATTTATGCATATTGACACACTTGTTAATAAATTACAAATATAACATTTTTTACCACCCATAATTCATTATCAAAGTCAATGTTCACATAAACAAACATCGTCATCCACACAACTACATTTATCTTCTCCCTTAAAAAATTATTATAATTTGCTACAAAATACCTAGAAACGAACCTTTTGCATTATAGATACATATTTCAACTAAAAGCAATTGACAAAAGAATACTTTGGTGACGGGGGGTACCGTCAAAGAGAACTATCCATAGAATATGGAATAATAAAAATGAAAATTTTAGTGTGCACGTGACCTGCTTTGAGTATCATGATGGCCTATTTAACCCGAAATAGGTGTCATAATAGCAAAACGAAAAAGATGCTTTCAAAAAAAATGTAAATTATTATCAAATCGTGATTGGCATAAATATGAGTGTTTCCTTGAACAAAAATTGTTGAAAATGCTCTACAGCTAAACTGAAGCAAGTGTGCGAAAGCAGAGAATTAAAATTATTTTTCTGTAAAAGTATTCACACCTTATTTAAATGCTGTATGATAAAGTGGTTGACAGGAAATAAAAAAAAACGAATATCAGTTCTTAAAATATGCTACTAATATGTTTAAATAACAAGTCGAATTAAGAATCATAATAAGATTATGTTATGATGAGAGAAAAAATATCATGAATATAAAACAGTATTAGCATTCAACGTTGACAATAGCGATATCAATCTGTTCTTAATAGTCATTTAAATAATAACACAATAAATGTGTCAATAAATATTACCATGATGACAGTGATTGTTAATGTTATTTGATAAGAGAATTATTTAAATTTAATTGTACGATTAAGTATAAGGAATTGGCTGTTATTTCTTACACTACTAAAAAAATGGAATTCTAGAATGGAAAGTGAAAGTGAAAGTGGTTTTCATATTAATGAAACATCTATTTCTTAAATCATTTGAAAAACTTTAAATGTTATATTTCATTCATATCACGCAAAGGAAAAGCATGGCTATGGTATGGTCTCAGGAACCACATTATGTTATGTTTAACAATATATGGTTGCGTTGAACAAAAAAATTTTTTTTGGACCAGCACTCAGGGGATGCATTGTGCCGGAACTAGGAAATTTGGTTATGGATAGAGAGGATAGAGAGAGTAGTGTTTGTGGACATTTGACTTAATCTTTTCCATATTGAAGTTGGCAAGAAAGACATCCGAAGGGAGTTTATTCCACTTACGAGCTGTTCGGGCGAAAAACGAATTCTCCCTATAATGCGTAGTGCGATTCACTGGCAAATCGACCCCAAATGGATGGGCTCTTAATGAGAAGCGTGTTGTACGCAAAAATATGTGTGTATCGGGTACAATTTCCTTGATTTCACTAGAGCACATACCATTGTAGTAACGATAAAACAGTGCAACACATCCCACATTGCGTGCGTCGATGCTCCAGTGAGTCAATAGAGTTGGATACGCTACTGTCACCGATGAGCTTCTTTGCCCTCTCCTGCAAGCGGTCAAGTAGCTCCAAAATAGACTTTGGGGCACCGGCCCATACATGAGAGTTGTATTCCATTTTATGACGGATATAGGTGATATAAATAGTAAGAAGATAAGGTGGAGTGAAGTATCTTTTACACCGTTTCAAAAATTGAGGCACTTGAAAACTTCATTCGCGACTTGAAAAATGTGTTTAGTCCATTGGATTTCATTTTCACGTTAAGAACATCAGGAGCTGCTGATTCCTTAATATCTACAGCACCCATAGCTACAGATGAAGTAACATCTTCGAATGCACTTCTATGCGTACGCATACAACATTAAATCTTACGGGCATTAAACTCTACTCTATTCGCACGACCCCCTTCAAAGATTGTAACAAGATCATGATTGAGCGTATCGTTCATGTTTTGTCTATTGGCTCCAATCTCCAACTGGTTCGGCGTATTATGGAATGAATATGAATGACTAATGCTGCTATCATCTGCAAACGAGTAGATAGGGTTTGAAGTTTGACAAAGAAGGTCATTTAGAAAAATAAAAAATAGGGTAGGAGAAAAAACGGAGCCTTGCGGTACCCCTGAATTTATCTTGAACTCATCGCACTATAACAACTCTTATAGTGCGATCCCTGAGAAAGTTTGATATAAATCGAGAAAAGTTGTCACTGACACCAAATTTTATATTTTTGAAACATTGCTTTGGTTACGATAAACAAGTGTTCCTTAAAATTTCATCATTAAATGGTTACTACGTACAAAATATTTCACATGGTTGGTTTTAACTTACAATTTTTGCCAAATTTCAAAATAATATGCTAATTTGAACCATAATGTATTAATAATAAACAAAATATGTTAAATGTATTCGTTTGTAACCAGTTTTTTTTCAGCAAATATTATTTGTTTGTTTAGGTCATCGGAGTTTACTGGTTACTAAATAAAGTAATAAAAAATTTGTAAACAATTCTTTCGGGAATTTATATTCATATGTACATTAGACTGAAATTTATTTTTGGATTTTTATACCAATAAAATCAATTAAAGGTAAGCTAACGTGGGTACCAGCTCAACCGTTGAAATCGGCGTTAATGATGACCTGATTCCAATACAGAATACTTTTTTCCGCAAAAATATCTTATTTGCAGAAGAAAGAGGAAAAAAGCAGTAAAAGTGCAATTTAAAGGTACTGCATATAATAATGCATTTTTTTGAAAGCCGGATATTTTTAACACGGTTGCGCAACAGGTGGCGCTATTTTATATATAAAGAAAAATGTGAATTGACAGTGGGATATTTTATCCAGGGTTACGCAACACATGGCTCTGTTAAAAAAATGACAAGATGTTTGTTTTTTCATAAATTTAAAATTAAAAATTAAACTATAAATAAGTTGAATTTAAAACAAAAGGTCAATTTAAACTATTATCAAAAATGTAAAAAAAAACTGGCATATCCCATATAACATTTCATAATATTTAATCATACTATAATTATTTAATTTAACCGTATAATGTTTTTTATTAATAATAATATGGTTTAACTACAAACCTTTAAATTAATCAAAATATGATGGTTACCTCAACCTTGTTTCTTCTTTGCGTGTACATACTGATGTTAATTTGTCCACTCAAATCCTAATTGTCAATGGCCAGGTAGATTATTAGCCATATTTCAGTTAACATTCGAAAGACAACCAGAGTGTTTTAACTACTTAGTATGGCACGGCACTTTTAATTTTTGCTATTCAAACACAGATGGCGCTAAAAATATGAATTACTTACTGCCAAATAGCCAATTGAATAAAATTTGCATTTGTTTTAAGTCGCGTACGTGTTGTATAATTTGGTTATTTTTTGAAATACAAAGAAAGGTAGTTAATTATGTGACAATATTTTTGTTATTTAGCATTAATTTTTAAAATTTGGTAAGAATACTATGACTTGACTGTGGCTATAAAATTCTGTTATTGTTAGTTCTTAATTTAGTTGCATATAAGTAAGTCTTACAATAGGTGTGGAATACTTTCAAATCAAAATAATCGAGCAAAATATTATCAGAACAGCACAGCTAGTTTTAATATAAAATATTTTACAATGCTCAAATTGTATCATTCATATTTCTTAGTTATTCCTATATTTCATAGGTTTAAAGTTTTATTTTTATTTACATTAACTTATATTAAGAAGTCTGTGCAGTAACGTTTATACGAGTAATAATTTTAATTTTGGCCAAAAAGGTTACATTTAGTTGAAACCTTATACCATCTAACTTGGGCAGTTCGAAGTTCCGTAAGTGGTTGCAAAACTTATGGCAAAGATTGAATTGGTAAAAAGGAGCATGTTTGCCTTTTTTCCTTCTCCACTATTGAGTGGAGAAATGAAACATCGCAAGGGAAAAAATATAAAACGAGTATACAAAGCTGAGGAGTTACCAAGCTACCGAATTATTTTTAAAAACAGCAAAAAATAAATCGATTTTGCAATTTAATTTTCGTCGAATAACATATTAAGGTTTTCAAGTTACTCGAATAATAATTAATAATTTAATTTTTTAGTTTTATTTTTAGTCATAGGATTTTAGCACTTGTTGTCAGTTCATATATTTTGCAGATACAATAAATACATCAAAAAAGAAATCGGATAACTCGAATTAATCGATCATATTTTAAAAATTTGTATCCAATGAGAAAAGACAACCATTTCATATTTTCGTTTCTCAGTAAAAAATTTGATATCTTAACAGAAATTAATTTTAGTCGATTTATCGATTAACCGATATAATAATTCGAATTATTTTTTAATCGAAATTTAGTATTTTTCGTAATCGAAAAATTAATCGACTTTAAATTCTTTACGATTAATCAGGAGATGATTGATGGAGTGAATAGTCTAGTATTTACTCTAGAAGATCTCTGTTAGTCTTTTTTTATTTTTACTTTACCATACGTAGTATAAGGTAAAGTATAGTAATCATGAAAAAATCGAGGTCAGGATTTTGACGGATTTATACGTTTTGAAGTCTCCTGAATCCATTTTGACTATTTTCGCGATGATGTCTGTGGGTGAGTAGGTGTGTATGCCACTATTTTTGTGGAGTTTTTACAGGTCGTACCGTTTGAAATATCAAAATGAAATGAAGTATGTGCCTTTGGTATATGGCGATAAAGAGCTGTATAGTTTTTGGGCATAATCGGGAGAGGGCAAGGGGTAGTATTCTTACCCCCAAATTTTGTGAACGCTCGACTGGTCATACCGTATGACATATTAAAACGAAATTTTGTATATGCCTTTGGAGATGGAGAGCTGTATAAATTTTGGGCATAATCGGGAGGGGTAGTTTACTTAACACCACAAACCGAAAATAATTAATTTTTCGATTCGAATATACTATGAACTTTTATTCTTTATGTAATATATCCATACAAATATATGTTTCCATTGTGTATGATAAAGTTGAGTGTAGGCAACTCCAGTTTTATTTGGTGTAAGATAATACTAATACATGGAGTAATAGTTCAGTTTGTTAAAATATGATTACATTTGCTTTCGTTATTTTAAAGTTTCATCTTTGTTGCCAACATATATGAGTAACATCTTGTATATACATATATTACTCACATAATAAATAGTCATAAGTAGTAACTCATTTCCTGTGTGTCTTTCGTTTTTGTGTTCGCATAACGTAAAAGCTACTGGATAGATATTAACAAAATTTTGTATGAAGATAACTTAGTATCCTGATTCCAATATAAGATACTTTTTTTTAACAAAAATATCTTTTTACAAAAAGAAAGTGGAGAAAAAGCAATGAAAGTACGACGATTTTTTACCGATTTAAAGGTACTGCATACTTTAAGACTTTTTTTTTATTTTTGAAAGCAGTATATTTTAAGCAATGTTGCGCAACAGATGGCGCAGTTTTAAAATAATTAGAAACTCTATTTCTGTCTGTCTTTACAATAATTTTTATAATTCTATAAAAATTTTAGAATTTTATCCAGGGATGGGTACCTTTATATAAAGTAAATACGTAAGAGTCTTAAAATTTGTTGTGAATTCCTTTCAAAGCAAAATCAAACAAAATCAGGACGCACACAACGTGTGTGGACACAGCTACTTTAAAGTAATTGTGTCGACAATGAATAATTAAATCCGTAAATAATTAGATGTGTAAAGACAACGTCATCTAGCCAAATAATTATTATTATTTCCATATGATTTCTATTAAAAAAATGTATATTTATATATACATACATATATAATGTATACATACACACATATATAATACATACATATATAATGCAGACATGTTATTAGTATTTACTCGTAACTTAACTAAGGATCATTATAAAACACTTAATTTTCCACATGATAAGACATTTATCATTTTAATAAAGGAAATTCTCCTTCCCCCAAAAAAGATGACAAAGATAATTTTATTATTTTGTGTGTCTTTTTTCTGACTCTAGCATTTGAAAGCATTTTCGGTTATAATTTCGTTCTTTATTTTCTGCTTACAAACTTTTTTATTTTTGTCTTAATTGTTGCTTCAGAAAAACAACACAATCAAAAATGAACGTAGAAGAACATTACAAAAGACTTTTCCCTATTTTTTTATTTCTTTTTCAAGTCTCTAGAGGAGAGCACATATTTTCATGCACAAGAGGGTTTATTTAAAGCTGGTATACGATATTGTACTCATATTCATATATGTACTCCCAGTCAAATAATTATATCTGCAAAATTGCCTTTCTCTGGATCTTATGTTATACTAAGGGTAGAGTTGTTGTTTTTGGCATACACATTCTCTTATAATTACTTTATCTTTTGTTGTTGTTAGTTAAGTTTATCTTTACACCGCATTCGTAATACCGTTATTTTTAATCAAGCATGTCGAAAATCCCGTGTCAAATATTTATATGTGAAAAATGAATTATTTGACTTTCAATTGGTGCCAAATCAAAGTATAGGCACATAAAGCGAAGAAATCGCTCCATAAGTGGATAAGCAAATGCATAATATGAAAAACAAATCAAATTTTTGGAATTTTTAGGAAAATGCCTCGTGAAACTGAATTAACAGATGAAGAAAGTGGATTAATCAAGGGAGCGAGCCAATCCGGCATCAAAGTTGGCCAAATTGCTGTTTGTATAAAAAAATGTAGCACTAAAATAAATTTCTTGAAAAATCCAGAAGACTACGATATTAATAAACGTAGCGGCCAGATATGCACTATTGACAATAGGAGAAAACGGCGAATGCAGCAGTTAGCAACTAATATCCACATGAGTTGTAAGCAAATAAAAGTGGAACTTGGTCTAAATGTGACTAAAAAAGTGTCCATCAAATAATAAGACAATACTAAGACCATAAATATGAGTATTGAGTGCCAAAAACAACGCCAAAAAATGCACGTATGGTATTTTACGAAAAGTATAAATTTTGAGAAGATAAATTTGAATCTATGATTTTCAGTTTAAATTGGACATATGGTATCCACAAAAATTAGATGGACGTAAGACGCCCACGGGAAGCATGCTACAATCGAATTTATAGTGCAGGATCACTCAATGTATGGGCGGTATTTTTTTATCAAGAGAGAAGCCCAAAATAGGATTTGTGCTAGGAAAATTGAAAGCAGAAATCTACATAGATTTGTTAGAATGCGAAAACTTTAATTTTGCTGGTGTTTAACAACGCGATGACTGGACTTTTCAGCAGGATAAAGCACCTATCAACATGGTGGAGAAGATAAAGGTGTTTTTTAATTTTCGAATTGTTCTTTACGCCCAGACTTCTATCCCATCGAGGATATATGGTGAATACCTTCTGCCAAAATACATACATCTTGAAGCTTAGCTGGAAGTAGCTAAAATAAGGACATATTGGTTGAAAGGAACAATATTTATGTATCTGTCCTGAAAAAACTGGTTGAATCAATGCCCCATAGTGTCAAATTGATCAGGATACACAAGAGTAACATAACCTCTTATTAACATATATAAAACTTTTATTTTGTAACCAAAATAATGTGTATATCTATTAAATAAAAATTTTGCACATATAAATATTTTCTATGAAGATTTAAAGTTTTTCCATGTTAAAAAAATATATTGTTATAATTTTTTTATTATATTTTAATTTCTTTTAACTACAAATTAGAAGAAAAATATCTGTTCCCAATTTACATTGTTTCTTTTAATTCAAATTAAAGTTGAAAAATTGCACATACATATAATTATTTTTCTAAGGTATGTACATAAGCCAGAATAAGTATTTCTCTCTTTTTTCATTTTCCATATTCATGAAGAAACTGTTGATTTCCTTTTTGTTTTCTTTACTGTCCACGAAAGAAATTTTGTATTGCGTTTGTTTATTCACTGCACACAAATAAGTTTCACACACACATTTTTCATATTCATGGATGTTAGCTTTTCAAACTGTTCACGTCTCTTTGTCCATGAAGTAATTTTTGTTTAGCTTCTTTTTCATCGTCCATGAAAGAATCAAAAATTTGTTTCAAAAATTGTTCACCATCATTCTTCTTCTTTTTTCCCCATACATTAAATATTGAGTATGATTTCTTGCGTTTGTACGAAGTGTGAAACGAACATGAAAGAAATTTAAAAAATGCGTCGTTTATTTCAAAGAATATATTTTAAAGCAATAGTAAATGTTTTATTGAAAAGGGTTTTAAAATGTATGTTCATACCTACATACATATGTATATGTGCGTTATGTACATACATATAATTGTAAATTTTTAGGATGTGTAATGAAAATGTGCATTGACCTCTTATTTTTAATTGTAGAAACATGAGAGTAGGTCAATTTATAACCCTTTTCAATAGAACTCGCATTTATTTATTTTCTTTTATGTTCGTTTCACACTTCGTACAAACGAAAGAAATATGTGTCATAAATATTTCATTACGAATGGTGGTGTTCAATTTTTGAAATTTCACTGACGATGAAAAAGAAAGAAGCTGGACAAAAATTACTTCATGGACAAAGAGATGTGAACAGTTTGAAAACCAAACACCTATGAAGATGAAAAATGTGTGTGTGAAACTTATTTGTGTGCAGTGAAAAAACAAACGCAAAACAAAATTTCATTCATTGAAAATGATAAGAGAATGAACAAAAATGTACTATTCATGGTGAAAAACTACGTACCCTGACAGAAGCACATATTGGATGGTATTCATGAATACTTAGTAATGTATGAGTTTGTTATATTAGAATATAATACTGGCATCAGATTGAAAGAAATTTAAGGTTATGAAATTGGAGGCATTTTTACAAATTAAAAATGATATATGGTTGACACAATAAGACCTGGTTGGAACTTTGCAACAACACAAAATAATTTTTAAAATATTTAACTTGATTCTAAATTTGACTAACACTTAAACATTAAAATAAATAAAAAATTTGCTTTAAATACGAAGGTATATCAAGGAGCACAGCGAATTTAATACATACACTGAACCAAATTTGATAGGTAATATTATCAAAAAAAAAAAAAAACATTCTACGAAAAAGAACCCATAAAATTAGTTAAACTGACATCCCTAAAAGAAGTTAAGGTAACTAATTTGTCCGTTGATTTCACAAATTTTTCGTTTATATTACTAAGTTTTTTTTATTTTATTTTAGAAGAAAATTGAATATATGAGCCATTTTCTGTGAAAGTGGTGTAAGTCTATTTAGACAAAAAATTAGTTAATGATAAAAATGAACACAATTTACTATAAACTTTGTATTTATAAACTTTTTCCAGAAAAATCTTTTAAAATGTTCATTGTTTTTATCATTTTATATTTTTATAGTTAATGAAGTTACAAATATAATTACTTTTAGTTGAAAATTGTACTACATAATTTCTTTAGTGATATTTTACATGTGTGGCAACATTTTAAATGACATAAAATTTTTTATAGTTTCCCGGAATTTCGCTTTTTCCCCGTTTATTATACAATATACTAACTATAAACCCCCTAGAAGATGCAATTCTAAGAAGGGAAAAAAATATCAATGGTGAAGAAATAAATTGGTTGAAGATATGTTGGATAAGGGTTTTAAAAAGCGAACCATATACAAAGTTCTATAAAACTTCATTTAGTGAGTAAGTATTTTAAATCACAAAATTCATAGCCTTTAAAGGAAATACCACACAACTTTAGGAATATAATACTACCACGTTTATATCATCATTCCTGGCTCATCACATTCGAAAAATTGACAGGTATGATTGATTTATTACCATATCCATATCCCTCCAAGACATTATGACTATTTTCAAAAACTTGATCATAATAAAAAAAAAAATTAAAATAACATCATTATACTCTATAAATAATGTTGGTTGAATGATAAATGTTGAAATAAAGCCCCTTTTATTTTGTTATTTTATTTTTATTGTTAAAGTATTTAGTAAAAATTTTATAAAAAGAAATTGGTTGGTTTCAAATGAGACCTCGTAGTTAATATTTTGTAAATGTAAGATGTTTACTATTTGCTGACTTTAAAAGTGGTACCTTTTGAAGTCACTAAAAGAATAAAATGTTGTTAATCAAACTTAAAAAATGATTACATTATAAATTTAAATTAATTTAATTTTCAAAAAATACAATAAAAAATAAAATATTTTTTAAATGCAAAACCTTAAATATCTCCATACTGAAAAAATACACTTACATCACTTTCAAAGAAAACGGCTCATCTATATATATAAAGCACAAAATGTGTTTGTTTGTCGGAAAGCTATAGCTGCATACACCAATGAACCGATCTTTCTGAAATTTTCACAGTTTGTTATTAGATACACGAGTCGTAAAATAGGGTACTTATTTTTTTGATATTTGACGTGGGCGTGGCATCTCCCATAAAAAGTAAATATTCAACATCGTGTTTCTTGGTAACAGTAATAGGTAGCACCTTAAAATTGCACGAGTAACCTTTATATTAACGTACATATTATAGAGAAAGATGGACTGGATTGGAATAGCGGGAGTGGTACCTCTCATACAAAGTGAAAAATTATTATCCTATATCTAGAGAACTGCACTAGGTAGCGCCTTGGAATTTTGCACAAATAACCATCATATTAACCTACATAGTTTAGCTAAACGCAGACTGAATTGGAATAGCGGAAGTGGTACCTCCCATACAAAGTGAAAAATTATTATCCTGTATCTAGAGAACTGCACTAGGTAGCGACTTGTAATTTTGCACCAATAACCGCTATATTAACATACATAGTTTATTTAAACACAGACTGAATTAGAATAGCAGGAGTGGCACCTCCCATACAAAGTGAAAAATTATTATCCTGTATCTAGAGAACTGCACTAAGTAGCGCCTTGGAATTTTTCACCACTAACCGCCATATTAACGTACATAGTTTATTTAAACACAGACTGAATTCAAATAGTGGGCGTGGTACCTCCCATACAAAGTGAAAAATTATTATCGTGTTCCTGGCGAACTACAATAAATAGCGCCTTGAAACTTTGCAAGAGAAACCTTTGTGCTAAAGCGCATAGTCTGCCAAAATATAGAATGAATTGGGACAGTGGGCGTGGTACCTCCCATACAAAGTGAAATATTATTATTGTGTACATAGAGAACTATAATAGGTATGGTCTCCAAAGTGGGTACAAGTAAACCCTATACCCACGCGTATACTCTAGAAAAACATAGGCTGAATTGGGACAGACAGGACTCTAGAAAAACATTGGCTGAATTGGGACAGTGAGCGTGGGACCCCCCATACAAAGTAAAAAATTATTATCCTGTATCTAGAGAACTGCAATAGGTAGCGCCTTGGAATTTTTCATCAGTAACCCCCTTAATAAGATAGATTGTGTAGAAAAAACACAGACTGAATTTGATACCTCCTATGCAAAGTGAAAAATTGTTATCGTGTTAATACGTATAGTCTAGCAAAAAACAGGTTGGATGGGAAAATTTTTGACGTGAGTATAGAGTGCGTTTTCGTGTTAAAGGTTGGTCATACTTTTCCTCCAAGTTTTTTTATTGTATTTTTTGTAGATGGGTGTAGCGAAGAGCACCGAGGATAGCTAGTAAAGAATAAAATTTAATAAAAAAATATAACTAAACATTTTAGTCAATTTAACTTATTTTTTATCATATTTACACCCTGTTAAATAAGGAAAAGAAAGAGTCATATTGAAGAAATTTCTTCAATATAGGGAAATTTAAAAAATTATGTTTTTACGAAAATTGTATGTAGATTTGACTAAAAAGTTTGTTAGCTGTATAAAAACCTACTTTTCTTCAATTTAACACCCCATTTTACAGTATTTAGTTAAATTATTGGTTCAGTGTAGTAGGTTTCCGAAAAATGCTAACGTTTAAAAGAATAATGGCAAATTTTGCAGAAAAATCTGTCATTCAAATATTTGAAGCCGTAGCAACGCGGGACATTTCGTGTAAAAAAACACTTAAAATGAAAGTGTATAAACTTCATTTATACAAAATAAATCTTTTCTTTTTTTATAAAATAATGAATTTAAAATAATGAATTTGAAATATAAAAGAAATGCCATTTGTATTAAATTTTAAATTAAGAATTCCGTTATATGTAATTTTTAAACTGTTATATTGAAATAAGTTATTGAGAAAAAGATCTCAAAAAACGCGCAACTGCAATGAATTCGTTAAACAAATAATGCCCACTTTAGTTTTCCTGGCAACTAAATTAATAAAGAAACTCACTTACCTTTTGGATTGTCACCCTCACAGTTCAAACGTTAAGAATATTTAAATTTTTACCTGAAAGTGTTAAAAAATCACTCCATATACCTGAAACAAAGAAACTTATCTTTTATTAATTTGTTTGAAGAAGGAAACCTACATACTTAACAACGAGCTAAAAGGAAATTATAAAAACCCATTCATTGGTCAACATTACCAGGTGAGCATCTCTTATCCCAAAACCCTTTAATTTTAAGAAATAAAGATACAAATTAACCCATTTTATCTTTTTTTCTTTGTTTGTTTGCCACCCCTGAATTATAATTATTCTACGAGTAATTATAATCGACATAACTACATATGCATGTACATATGCATCTCTTGCAGTTTGATTAAGGCAACAACAAACTTTAATAATTGCTCAAATTATTCAGAAAGTAAATCCCCTTAAAATATCAAGGATAAATTAAACAGTTTCATTACACATCTGCACCAGCGCTTAGAACTAACGACAATTGGATACACAAATTTCAACAGGCCGATTATCCACAAATAATGTACAAGGTTCAGGACGTCCAACTTCTTCGAAGTCAAACAATCAAAGATTAATGACTCAAAAAAATATATTGCAAATTATGAAAAACTGAAATGTTTTATAGAATATTTAAATTCAATGATGATAAATAAATTTTACGAAAATAGTAGCTATTAAAAAAATCATTTTTTTATCTTTATTATGGTAAAGAGCGTTTTATATATCACTAGCGATCACTAACGACAATCTTAAACCCTGTTCAGAACTTAATTGAGCAATTAGAGAATTTAGGCAATTAAGGGTTATTACTAAATTGAGCAATTGGTACATAATTGAGTACCTTCAAGATATCCTACCATATGGAGCAACAAAAATGCAACAATGATACTTTTCTTTCGTTAAATTGATTGGATTTGTTTCGCCAGTAAATGAAATACTGTTGTCATACCTTTCAGTGAAGACCGTCGTCAGCGGCTGTTGGTTTGGTATATTTGGCGAGCGCTTTTGATAAAAAAAGATCATTATAAAACCGCGTTAAAAATAGTACTGGAGAGTTAGTATAAATAGTAATGGGGTTTCCCATTACTATAGTAATATGATTACCCTATTTATACTAAAAGCAGCAACAGTCCTTTTCTTTATTAACTAAGAATTAAGTTAACTACTGAAGATGCAGTTTTTTAACTGGGTTACAAATGGAACAAATATATTTTTCTCTATTTTTCTCTATTTAATTCTTATTGTTTTTTATTTAAACCTTGCGTTTGAGCTAATATGCATATTTACTGAGCCAATGTAAAAAATCATATATGAATATTTTTCTTTTCACATCATGTCCTTAAGTCTCCTTTATTTATCAACTACATTTACAAAGAAAAGCATAAATAGACTATATTATATTATACTTATATTCATTTAAATAACCATTTCAAATTTGATTCTCCTCCAACCGATACCTTTTGTTGTACTTAACAATCAAAAGTAAATATATTTAGATTATGATGACACAACCTAAAGTGACCTTTATTAGCCATTGGATGTCCCTTCTTCTTGTAACTTTCCGTTACACTAAATACAATAAACTGAAAATCGTTGAACACAATTAACATAATTTGTATATAAATTGTTAGCTGTTGTGTTATAAGAGTTCTCATCTGTGCTTTTATTTTCATATAAAATACAACAAAAAAAAAAAGAAAACAAAGTTACCGGATACAAATTACAATTTATGTGAAAGTCTCTTATGGTAAATTGGCATGTTTTCTACTTTAGATGAAATTCCCTTTTATTTATTTTTATTGTTACACACTTTTTCTTAAAATAAAAATATTTTTTATTATTTTCTTTATGACTTTTAATGACATTTAATATGACCAAAAATAGGTAGATTATTAATATTATTATGATTATAGATAGTAACAAAATAATAAGCCCTAAATTGGGGATTTATTTGTATGGTTGTTATGGTAGTTAATAATAAGCCAATCACAGATTCAATAGGGTTTTGGTTGCTGTGAAGTGGTGAAGTATTAAATGATAAATGCGAGCTACTTTGCATAAACACTTTAGAAGAACGATTATAAAACAGATTTGTAAAGGTTAAATCTCTGACTAATAATTTATGTTTATGATGGCTTATTAGTTGCACTTAAAATTATAAATCTATGGTCATTAATTACGATAAGAAGTAAAAAATTATTTATACAGTCCCATTTGTCTAGAATTTTTGTACAAGATAGCAATTTGATTAGAGAAAAATAAAAAACAACATAACATGATGTAAATAGACTACTTTGGTATTTAACATAAAGCTTTATTTAAAACTACAGGGTGTCCGCCAGGAAGGTATACTACACGCAGTAATTCCATTGTAATCTCCTGACTGTATGCAATGTGGCACCGCCTTGTTAATACCACATGTTCATCAAGCCCAAAGCATGCAGTTGTGGCGTTAAAAAGTTTTCAATCATATCACGATATCGCTCCCCATTCACAGTTTTACACCGTTACACCGTTTTTACACATCATAAAGTAAGGCCCAATGTTTCCTCCTGACCAAATTGCACACCAGACTGTCACTTTTAATGGATGCAAAGGTGGCTGATGAATAATTTAAGGGTTTTCCATTGCCTAGAACCGAATGAAAATGTGCCGCGTCATTCATTACTATTTTTTCATGAAAATAGGTGTTGCCAAGGGCGAGCTATAACCTTCTTTTTGGCATATGTACGGCGGCGTCAACCTTGTGCAAAATTGTTCCTTGAAGGCCAAGCTCCTGAGCACGACGTCGAATTGAGGTTGATAAATTGTTTAGAGCACTTTCTTGAGCAGCAGTAATGTTTTCCACCGATCTTGCAGTACGTAGTGGTCTATGCTTGGGCCTATCACCTACAGACCCTCTTTCTTCTAAATCATTCACTATACGATAAATAGTGCGTTTTCTTGACACGTTGTTTCTCCAAAAATTTCACATAACTTTCTCATCGTCACAGCAATCGATGATGAATTTTGATGAAATGTTGTAACGATTAAAACACTTTGGTTTATCGAATATTTTTCCATAATAAATTTGCCATGTGTCTACTTGACGACTGCCAAATATGAACTGTCAAGGCTAATGTTTACCAACACGGCGGCAAAACAGGGTATCCCGTCACCCTTTAGATGTGTCCGCACACGTTGTTTTCATCCTGACAATATTTTGTCGATTTTGCTTTGCAAGTAAGCCACATCCACCCAATTTTAAGACTCTTAGGTATTTACTTTATATAAAGGTACCCATCCCTGGATAAAATTCTAATATTTAGATAGAATTCTAAAATTCTACAAACTATTGTAAAGCTCTGTAACAGACAGACAGGATATGAGTTACTTATTATTTTAAAACAGCGCCATCTGTTGCACGACATTGCTTAAAATATACTACATTCAAAAATAAAAGATGCTTTAAGGTGTGCAGTACATTTAAATCGGTAAACAACTACCTCTTGGAAATAAGATATTTTTATTGGAATCAGGATACTAAGGTACCTTCTCATAAAATTTTGTTACGATGCGAACACAAAAAAAGAAGGACAGATAGACAAACGGACAGACAGACACACACATAGACAGGAAATGAGTTACTATTTTATTATATGTATAGATGTATAGATAAAGGTATTGAGGAAATGGGAATAATACAGTTATGTCATACGATCAACTTTATTTTTCATATTATTACATCATTCAATGTATTTGAACTTACAATATCTTAAGTCTGAAAGAAAACCAAAATATTCATGTTAAGTTCAGGCAGTTTTTATCGACTGCTGCTCATCCCTCTGATGTTCGGCCCAAAACAGTAATTTTCCTCCTACTTAGCCAAAAGCATCCACGATGTAAAGGGCCAGCAGACTTGTAGCCACTTTAAAGGTCTTTGTTTGAATACATTTTTGATGATTAAGTTTTATTGTCCATTATTTCAACCATAATTTCATATGAAATGGATACTACTTGGGGGCTTTCTTGAAGGCTTAACAAAACAGTTTCGTGAGCAAATGTAGATGTGGTGTGGTCTCGGTTACTAGTTGAAATATGCGTAGTATGCAACAAGTATAAAATCAGTTGTAAAATACTACCTTGGAGAACTTCGGTGTTAATTGGGTGAGGTGAGAGTAAAAAATGTTTTAAAAAAATTTCCTTTAACTAAAATTAACCTAAATAATGTTTATAAATTTTTCTAATTCGTGGAATAGAAATGCAAGGATTTGTACAAAGTTTATTTATGCCTCAATCCTATATATATATATAAAAGTTACAAAAAAACGATTTTCTTAACTAGACACAGAATATATTTCTTTACTTCAGAGAAATATAATCATTAAAGAATTATTACAGACATTCTTGTAACTATAGTAATGGTTTATCATATACAATTTGGCTCATATTTTTCTCTGTTTGCTTAAACCCCCGTAATTATTCCTTAAGAACATTTTTGCATTCAAAGCTTCTTGAGTCAAGAGCTTGTAATTTAATTATTTTCGATGACTCCTGTATTTTTGATTAAAGTATTATTATTAAAAGTTTCTTTGTGTCGTTTTTTCAATTTTGGTACAACTTTATGTTAATTTGAAGTATGCCGCAATGCCGTGCAACAAAATTTACTTCGCAATAAAGTATCGAACGATAAACCAAAATGTTTTTTTTTTTTTTTATTTGCATTTCTAAACCATTATTATTTGTAAACCAAATATAAATAGTGAAAGAAAAAGAAAAAGTTAATGATCAGAAAATAGGTAAATAAAAATATGGAATTTATGTGATTTTAATGATTTAGTTTATAAAATTAATTCTACTAAACGTAATAAAATTTGTAAGTTTTAATATTAAGTATAGATTTTGTATGTACATATGTATATCAGATTTAACCAAAAACTATTTTTGTTATAGCTACAAGACTCAGTCTTACTAAAAATATGGTTTCTTTATTGGAGATTTTTTTAAACTGTTGACTTTGTGTTTTGAGCATTTCTTGGAGATCTAAAAATTCCAAGAAATTTGGGTGGTCATAAAAAAAAACACAAAAACGTCTAAAGTATTCAAAAATTATATGCAGTTATTAAGGTCTTTAATATTTTGCTTGGGAAAAAGTCCCTCTTATTACGCAAAATAATGGCACAGTCAGATTTGTAAAATATTAGACTAAGCCCGCACCAATATTATAACTTGCCAATAGCTAAAGTTAGGATTTTAGCGAATAGTTAAGCAGTTTTTCATTGCAACTGCAAGGGTAAGGCTTGTTACTATATTTTAAGCTAAAAGCATGTGATAGTTAAAAGTTACTTTTAGCTTTAACTTAATTATTAGTATTCTCTCATATAAAAAACATATAAAAAAAAAAACTGGTGCAGTTAGTAATGGAAATGGAATACAAAGCAGCATTTTTTGGATATTTTATCTGTCTGTCTATCTGTTTGCCTGCTGTGTCCGTCTGTTTGTTTTCGCATCACGTCATAACTACTGGATGAATTTTAATAAAATTTTTGAGAGGGTATCTTAGTACCTCAGTTCAAATATAGGATACTTTTTTTTTGCAAAAATATCTCATTTCTAAGAGAAAATGTATTCTTGATAGCAGGATATTTTAAAAACTATTTTCGGAACTCTACAATAATTGTAGAATTTTAGATAAATATTAGTATTTTATTTAATTCTATTTTTATAAGCACAAGGTTTAATTTTTATTTTCTCAAAAAAAATTTTTTTATACAAAATTTTATATATTTTTTTTATAAATTTTTTTTATAAAAAATTTTTAATAAATTTAATTTTTATTTTCTCAAAATAAAATTTTATATATTTTTTTATAAAAATTTTTTAATTTTTATTTTTTCAAAATAAAAATTTTTTTAAAAAATTTTTTATAAAAAATTTTATATATTTGTTTATAAAAAATTTTTAATAAATGTAATTTTTATTTTCTCAAAATAAAATTTTTTTATATATTTTTTTTTAAATAAAAAATTTTATATATTTTTTATAAAAAGTTAATAATTTTCATTTTCTCAAATTAAAAAAAATTTTTTTTTATAAAATTTTTTTATAAAAAATTTTTATTTTGAGAAAATAAAAATTAAATTTATTAAAAATTTTTTATAAAAAAATTTTATAAAAAAAATATATAAAATTTATAATTTTCATTTTCTCAAAATAAAAATTAAATATTTATAAAAAAAAACCTTGTTCTTAAAAAAAATAGAATTATATAAATATCAATAAGGTTAAAAACAACAATAATTATTTTAGAATTTTATATAAAGCCTTTGTTCCTGAGTAATTAACCAGGGATAGGAACCTCAATATAATATAAATACTTATACCACAACTGAAACACTATGAAATTAAGAGTCTTAAAATTACTTTCAAGGCAAAATCGAATAAAATTATGGGCAGGACGTCTACGACGTGGCTAGACTTTCTAGTGATTTGTATGGGAAAACGAATATAAATATCTTGATTATGCAAGTAGCAAATTTCGATATAATATATAATATATATAATGCTCTATTAAACAAATTGAATATTAAAAATAAAAACGCAGACAGAAATATGTTAAATCAAGGTTTTATAAAAAAAAAAAAAACAAAAGCTGAAATAGAAAAACGGAAAGGGAGAGGTACAATTTTGAAATATTTAATGCATCGATTTTCTAATTGAATTTGTAACATTTTTATTTTTATTCTCTCTTGGTCTGTTTGACAAAAGTCTTATCGGTCTGTATGATTAAACCTTGGATCTTACTCATAGTAAAGAAAAACTACTTACCTTTCCTACTTATTTGCTAATCATTTAAAACCCTTATTTAACCCAAATATAACTTCCGCTTTAGTGGAGTTGCAACCCATAGATGATGAAGCAGTACTCCTTCTTAGATTTAACTTACAAGATATCGAAAAGCCAATTGCTAGTTTGAGCACCAAAAAGGCTTATGGTTTTGACAAAACAAGCAACAGGAAAATAATGGAACTTTCCAAGGTATCAGTTAGAATAATTCTATTTATTTTTAATACCATTCTACGGCTTGAGCTTGTTCCGTCAGAAAAGAAGGTTTTCTTATTACTATGATACCTACACGCAAATAAAAAACATTGTTATGGTATGGTTACAGCAATTATATTATGGTCTCTGTACCAATGTAAGGTTGCGATAAACAAATTTTAGTTGTTTGTAACATTATTTCGGTCACGATAAACAAGTTTTGGTTAAGATTTTATTATTAACCCAAAAAATTCAAAATTCAATGGTTTTTATTCTACAAACTTTGATAAACTTCAAGCCACAACCAAAGTTTTATAGATATTGTTTGTTTTTGAGAACTTTTTGTTTTCTTAAAAAAAAAAAAATAAAAATAGTAAGAAAATGTAAAAATTTTTAATCAGTAGCATGCCAACTTTCAACAAAGTAGGTTTATGTCGCATTGTGTAATAAAATAAGTACCAAACCATTAGTTTGAAAGCAATAAACGTTATATTTATATGTTTAATTTTTACAAAAATGATATACGGGTACGAATGCATGAATAGTTTATTTGCATATTATTAATTTGGAAAATACGAAATTAGTTTTAATAGTTCAAAATGAAAAATAAATTAACGTTAATTTGTTTTATGGTTGTAAAAAGCTGTAGACAAAAAGCTCTTTGATAGTAATGGGCATTTCTAAACAAGCGTTATTGTATTGTGTGATTTCTCTACCTGTTAACATTAATAATGAATATGTTAAATTTTTTTTCGTAAGAATCGCTTGTACGGAATTTTCACAACATACATATACATGTGTTACAATTCTATTTCTTAATTCTAAGAATCGTAAGAAAACTGATTTAATTATACATAAACTTAATAATGGGTGATTTTTTTGAGGTTAGGATTTTTATGCATTAGTATTTGACAGAT
The DNA here is from genome assembly GCA_949628195.1 of Phasia obesa. NCBI lineage: Eukaryota > Metazoa > Arthropoda > Insecta > Diptera > Tachinidae > Phasia > Phasia obesa. The sequence goes on from OX451215.1 coordinate 84,421,378, forward strand.
CACGTGAGATTTCAGACATGGTGCCAAAGAGAAAGATGCTCAGTATGCTTTGACATTTCATCATGAATAGACTTACTAACGAGCAACGCTTGCAAATCATTGAATTTTATTACCAAAATCAGTGTTCGGTTCGAAATGTTCAAATGTGACAAATTTTGTTCAGCGATGAGGCTCATTTCTGGTTGAATGGCTACGTAAATAAGCAAAATTGCCGCATTTGGAGTGAAGAGCAACCAGAAGCCGTTCAAGAACTGCCCATGCATCCCGAAAAATGCACTGTTTGGTGTGGTTTGTACGCTGGTGGAATCATTGGACCGTATTTTTTCAAAGATGCTGTTGGACGCAACGTTACGGTGAATGGCGATCGCTATCGTTCGATGCTAACAAAATTTTTGTTGCCAAAAATGGAACAACTGAACTTGGTTGACATGTGGTTTCAACAAGATGGCGCTACATGCCACACAGCTCGCGATTCTATGGCCATTTTGAGGGAAAACTTCGGAGAACAATTCATCTCAAGAAATGGACCGGTAAGTTGGCCACCAAGATCATGCGATTTGAAGCCTTTAGACTATTTTTTGTGGGGCTACGTCAAGTCTAAAGTCTACAGAAATAAGCCAGCAACTATTCCAGCTTTGGAAGACAACATTTCCGAAGAAATTCGGGCTATTCCGGCCGAAATGCTCGAAAAAGTTGCCCAAAATTGGACTTTCCGAATGGACCACCTAAGACGCAGCCGCGGTCAACATTTAAATGAAATTATCTTCAAAAAGTAAATGTCATGGACCAATCTAACGTTTCAAATAAAGAACCGATGAGATTTTGCAAATTTTATGCGTTTTTTTTAAAAAAAAAGTTCTCAAGCTCTTAAAAAATCACTCGTTATTTTGTAAAAACCTTTTGTGTGGAATTTTCACAACCATAAAATATTCATATGCTACTTTTGTTGCTACTTTTTAACTCTATTAAAAAACATAAATTAAAATGTACTAATGTTAAACAATGTGAGTTTTTTTTTCAGTGCAAAACACTAACACAATCTCATTTTAACCAGTTTTAACAACTTTCTCTGGTTGGGTATGCTTGATTATAATGAATAACGACATTTTATTAGAAATGTATCCGAACTACTAGAAAACATGTAAACCATTGTCGTGATCAACGTTAGGTTGACAAAGAACACATGAAGTCTCATTTTAATACAAGACTCAAGGCTAATCCTTTTATTGCTGCTTCCCACAGCCAGGGAAATGTACTTGAAAAGTTGGTTTTGAAGCCAAACAAACTAATTTTGCTATACGTAAGTGCATGCGAGTGCAATTGCTTAGAAATGGAAAAATATTAAATTTTTTGTACCTCCTGACTGCAGCTTGTCCTATATATATTGAAAAAATCGGTGAAATGTTAGTTCCTGGTTTTGGTCGTAAAGGCCATGCCGTCGGTGATATTTCTGGTGCTTTCGTTATTGGCCTTATATATGTAAAACAAGGAACGTTCTAAAGAAGCTTGAGTTTTATTTAAAAATTTTATTTTTTATTCACGTATGTATAGTAAATAAAATGTATATTTCAAAATAAATTAAAGAAAAAAAATTTCGTATATGATATTTCATATTTTTTTAACCATTATTAACGATTATAGTAATCGTTGATTTAACCATATTATTGAAATGTTCAACAATAATATGGTTTAACTACAACCATATAATATAACCATAATATGTTGCTCTTAGATTATTATTAGCTCCACCATGTTTTTTCTTTGCGTGTATGCCAGAAAAATATCACACAAAGGTGGACTCCTATAGGGCAATAAGTCTGTTGTCAAATATGTAAAAACTATTTGAGAAAATACTAATTACTAAGCTAAACACATTTTTGAGCGAAAAAGGACGTATTCTGAACCACCAATTCGGTTTTAGAAGTCAGCACAGCACTATTGAAAAAAAGCAGTGAGGAATAAATGTTCTGCTCTTTTCATAGATATTTCTCAAGCGTTCGATAAAGTATTGCATGAAAGCCTACTTTACAAGCTAAAGCAAAACCTGTCAACTAATGAATTGTTAAAAAGTTACTTACTTGATCATAAGTTTATACTTAAAGAAGATTTTTTAAGTTCGCCTCAACCAATTAAAGCTAGAGTTCCCCAAGGAAGTATTTTAGGACCAGTTTTATATTTATTGTATACATCCGGTATGCCAACTAGCAGGCGAGTCCAAGCATTCACATTGAATCAAAATTGACCCAAATGAAGCTAAAAGCAGTACAACTGCATTGGCAGAAACTCTACATTAAGTTTAGATTACAGACTTCTACTTTATAATTCAATGCTTAAACCAATATGGTGTTATGGCTCTCAGTTATGGGGTACTGCCTCAGTTTCTAATTTAAAAAACATTCAAAGGCGCCAAAATAAGATTTTACGAATAAGTACAGCCGCTCCCTGGTATATCCACAAAGATCTAAACGTGTCACTAGTTAATGCAGCAATAGGGAAACATGCAACAATGTATCTGAAGAAGCTTGAAACGCATCCAAACCCGCTGGCCCTCAACACCCTGAATGATCGTTGTTACGTTCGACTAAGAAGGAGGAATATTGCTTCTCTTGAACGCACATCACAGTGGTGAACAACTTAATTATAGCAACAACTGTGTTGTTAGTTCATATAATTTGAAGATACCTACAATAAATAAATAATGTGGAAAAAAATTTAATAAAATTGTTAGACAAATCTTGATCTTACTCACAATTACGTGAAGGTATCTGATTAGTGCTGACAACTTCTATTACTTTTAATTACTCGATACTACTAAATTTTTATCAATCGGGTACTTATAGTGCTCACACGCAAAGAAAAAACATAGTTGAGCCAACCATAATCTAAGAGCAACATGTTATGGTTTGGTTATATGGTTATATTCAAACCATATTATTTTAAACCATAATAATAAAATTGTTGTCATTGGAGCATATTGTTGTCGTAAATAAAAATAACAACGAATACAACCATAATTAGGTTTATAATATAAACATACTATAATATAATGTGAAACATGTAAATGGTTATATGTGGCAACGTTTGAATATATCTATTAAATAACAAAAAAAAAAAATACACGAATATTTCCATTTAGACTTGCATACATATTTTGATATTTTCTGCTTATTTTTTATATGTTTGATATTTTTAATTTAAAACTATAATTTATAAAAAAGAAAAAAATTATTTGTTGACAACAAATGTGTATTAATTTCTCAACTGAAAAAAGGCCGAAACCAAAATATATATTTTTAAAACCAAACATTTGTTTAATTTTAGTCATACTTAACATACTATGTCTAACAATAATAAATTATGATTATAAAAATAATTTCTTTTTCAAATATTAAAAAAAAAAATTGCTTGTGGTTTGAATTTTAATATGGTTCAAATCAACCATGTTGCTTTTTTGGTACGTATAACCATTGAATGATTAACTGTTAAAAAAACGTGTTTATCGTGACCAAAGTATTGTTTAAAATAACTATGATTTATTAACAGCAAACATGTATTACTACAGAGAACATGGTGTGGTTGCCGTGACTATACAATAACCATGTTTTTTCTTTGCGTTCAGTATAAAATAGAAACTAGTGCGTTTCTCAAAGTTTGAATGAAGCCGATAATTTTTCGGTTTAATTTGTTTGTAAATATATAAGGTTAAAAGTATCGAGTAACTGCTTTTGAGTATCAAATACTCGAAACTCGGTACCCACTACTTAATACTCTGCCATAAGTAATGACCGATTTTTGGAGGAAAAAATTTAAAAAAAATATATACAACTCGACAATCCAACGGTTTCATTAAATATTACCTTCAGATGACATCACTATATTTAAACTAGGTTTACAATAAACAAATACATTTTTTAAGATGAATCAATTGAAACACCCATTATTATAGCTGGCAAATAGCTAAAATTAGCATTTTATTGGAGAGATAAGTAGCTTTTCGTTATAATAACGAGAGCAAGGCTCGTTACTATAACTTGACTTTAAAGTGATAGTTAAGGAATATTTTTAGCTTACTTATAATAATGAAAAACTAATTATATCTCCGATGAAATCCTCACTTTAGCTAAGGTCAAATTTTAATAATTCGCCTTAGATTACAATTTTTTTTAAAACGTTAAACCATTTCACTGTACTTTCAAAGTATTCAAAGCGAAATGATAAATTTTTCAAACGAAACCGTTGAGACATATTTTTTTAACAATCTTTCATATTTTAACAAACCAAATCAACAGCAAATTAAACTGTTTATACAAATTCTTAAAAGAATTAAAACAGAAAAAGCCACAACAATACATTTAACACCATTATATTAATAATTTAACGACCACAAATGACAAAAACGACAACAACAATAACAATAAGAACATTGACAATAAAAATAACAATGAAAACAAAGGCGTAATTACCGCTGGAAATAATTGCGGTTGAACCTCATTTAATCTTCACAGAAGTGTTTAAAAGAAATTGAAAAATAAAATTTTAACTGTAATCAGCCGTTGCTCCAGCGAAAATAAACATAAAATTCACAAATACGACAATAATCTTAATGATAATGAGCAATTGAAAATTTAAGAAAACAAAGAAAATATAATTAACAAAAATAACAAGGTAAAGCCATACAATTTCGACTATTTGTTATCCTACAACAGTTGCTACAAATATAAATTTTTTTTTTATTTCTACTATTAAAGGAACAAAATCTATAAGCAGAAGTGTTTTCTGAAAAATCACCAATTTTAAAATACGACTGCGACTGAACTTAAGCTTGACCATACATCATCAAATAATAAATTTCTTTTAAGAAGACCAGTAAAGACAATTACAGAGAGTTCAAGAGCTCGTACTAAATAATACTAGACCCATGTCACATGGCGTTTAATAACACAAAAAATGCTAAAGTGTGCAAGATTTAATAGTTTGTTTAAACCAACTCTCCTACCTGATTATTTCATGACTTATGGAATAAATTTTTAGAATTTTAGACCAATTAAGAAAAGGGGTCCTGTTACGCCAATCTATACAAAAGTAGAATGTTTGATATTGTGATTCCTGAATGCACACTAGTATTCGAAACTAACCTAGTGTACAAATTTATTCTGCTTTTGAATTAAAGAATTCATTTGTCTGTAACTAAAGACTATTTTGTGGAAGTCCTAAAATACGGAAGGCTTAAAAATAGATTCAGAATCCCCAGATATAAGATATAAGCCCGGTTCGCCCGGTAGTTGGCGAAAATATTTTATAACAGGCCATGAGTTTTTGCACTTCAAGCGCAGTAAATTTAATTGCAACTATAGATAGATATTATTATAAATATTTATTTAAAATTTTATTGTGGGTTATTTGAGTTCAATTTTTTCAATGAGCTATAAAACTAATACTTAACTTTCCTGACTATTTTCATTTTTGTGTGACACCTTCACATTTCTCGGTCTCTCAGACCGATTTCAAGTATTTCTCGGTATCTCAAAACTATTCTAAAATTTTCAAAATCTGTGCAGTGGACATATTTTAAAAACTAATCTGAAATAACTGAAGTAAGAAAAAAAAAAACAAATTAAGCTTTTTTAGCTCACAGCATCAATTTATATTTGATCTCAATAATTTAGCATTTTTGATCCTAGACCTACTATAAAAATAAAAAAAAAAAATTCATTCACAAAACACAAAATTTATAAAATTTTGTTTTTCTATTAACATATATTTTAGAAGTAAACAAAAAAATAAAATGACTTAAAAAAAAACAGGAACACTAAAAAAAAATAATTTCAAAATGCTTAAAATATATTCCTCATTATTAGGTTCGTCTTTGTAAATTTCAATCAGTCGTTAGAGCTTGTGGCTCGAATCAGCGTCCTGTAAATCTTCAACATCACTTTCCTCTGAGTCTTCTTGTTCAGTATCAGTGTTTGCTTCATACACATCACTATTATGGTATTCAGTACCACTTTTCACATCAGAATCTAGATCTGAATCGATTTCATTCAGAATAGCTCTTATGCGCTCAATATCTGCCATATCTAACGAAAATCTCACGATAATTAACTTTGAACATAATTCTTTTATTAAATCATATAAACTGATCTCTAATTGTTCATTTTCATCTAAAAATTTCCAATTTAGCAAAACCAGCTTACCTATCGAAAATATGACACTTAACTATAAGTCGGTCTCACAGACCGTCTGATTAGCAATCACCGGTACAACAATTAAACTCAAACGCACTTGTTACACTAAACGTTGTATAATGAGAAATAATGAAGATACTGAGAGAATAATGGTGTTGCAATTTTTTGTTTTCGTGAAATTAACACAAAAGTGTTTCATCGGTCTCACAGACCGACAAAATGGTCAGGAAGGTTAAAAAAATGATAATTATTTTTTTCCGAATTTTTATTTATTATATCTTCAATATACTTGAACTATCAATAATTACTCATATCTAAAGTCTGAAAAAATAAGTCCAACCAGTGCTGGACAAAAAAAAAATTTATGTTTCACGGTTACTGTTATTTGCGGGCATACCTCTGATGTACAGATGAGAGAAGCAGTGTCTCTCCATTTTAGTCGAATGTAACCAGGTTCATTTAGTATGGTATGGGCCAGTGGATTCGGATGAGTACCAAGCTTCTTTCAACACCTTATGGCAAGTTTCGCTATTTCTGCTTTAACTGATGGCAAGGAGCAGAGGTAATTATACGAAGAATCTTATTTTGGCGCCTTTGTATTTTTCTATATTGCTAGCTGAGGCAGTGCCCCTTAATTGAATTCCATAACACCAAATTGGTTTTAGAATTGACTTATACAATAAAAGTTTTCAATCTAAAGCGAGAGTAGAATTTCTGCCAATAAGCCAGTTTAGTTGGACTGCTTTTAGCTTCATTTTAACCGGTCAATATGTATGCCGAGATATTTCCCGTTTGAAACCTGTGGAATCGTTTGGTTATTTATGCGAATAGGGGGCACGATTCTTTACGCAGTGTGAAAGTAATATGAGTGCATTTTTGTTCATTTACCTTTTTCCTCCATTTCTTCAACCATTTTTCTAAATTGAATATGTGGTCTTGTAAATATCGTGATGGTCTTTCGTGAATGCTTAAAAAAGCTGTGTCGTCAGCAAATGTTGATGTGTGAACTCGATTACTAGTTGGCATGTCTGAAGTGTACAATAAGTATAAAATGGGGAACTTCGGCTGGGTTGAGCTTAAAAGATCTCCTTCTTTCACAATAAATTTTTGTTCGGTTAAATAATAACTTCAGTTTTAGCTTATATATTAGTTCTCCATGCCATACCCTATCGAATAATAGCGAAACGTCGATAAAAAGCGCAGAGCAGTATTGTCAGGACGTACATGTTGTGTACGTCCTTACTATATTTTGTTCGATTTAACTTTGAAATTAAATCCACACCAAATTTTACGTATTTACTTTATATAAAGGTTTTCATCCCTAGATAAAATTCTAAAATTTGTATAAAATTCTAGTTAATATAAATTATTATAAAATTTTACTCATATGGGTTGAAATATTGAATTATTGTAATAAACGTGTGCCTTTATAGTAAAATTCTTAAACTGAGCGATTTTTTATATCGCGCTTTATTAATTTTAAAAACAATTGTTGCTGCTGAGTGCTTGATATTCGTCACTGCAGAATATTCTTTGTAATTTTTATTTTTAAAGATTTAATGATTAAAACTTTTTGACCTGGTTTTAGTAAACTCATTTAGACATTAAATTTGTACAATCATAAAAACAAGATATTTATAAAATACATATTTGTTTAACCACAAACTCATGAAATAACACCAAAAGCAAGAAGTACAAAGGAGGCTAAACATTAACAACTGCAAGCAAAACTTTTCAGTATAAAAAAAACGGAAATCACGTTATCTTAATGAGTTTAAACGTTAATCAGTTAAAGTATAAAATTGTTGGCCACCCGCGTCGGATGCAGCACAAACTCAACTAAGAAAAAAAGCCACTTACACACGCACACACAAACACACGCGTACTATTATATGCTGGCATAAGTATGAACAAAATGATTTTAACATTTGTTATTGGCCGTACAGCTGTTTGTTTTGTAAAGTTGTTAAAATGTTTAAACCATAACAAAACGGACTGGCAGCAACAATAACAAATTTAAAAAAAAATGCTGCTGTTGCTTTTATTGTTGTGGTGCTACTGCTGTTGTTATAATTTTGCTAAACAAACTTTTCCCATAAACTTTAGCTGTTCGGTTGCTTGTCTGCTCCTTTGGCGCTTACAATCGTGATTTCAAATTAGCCAAAACATTTTCGAACTACTACCACAACACACTAATAACCGCTAAAAAAATTTTAAAAATGGGGAAGAAAAGGGCAGTTGAAAAAGAGAGTGGCAAAGCAATTTCGCAATTTGTCTTCCTTTTACCCTCGACGTACCACCCAATAACTGCTTTAAGCTGAATCACGAAGGTGGAGAAAAAAATACATACCAATACGAAGGAAGTGAGCTACCGGATGCATATTAAATTAATAATTTTCAACCTTTTCTCTTTGCTTTTTTTATCAGGAAAAAATAACATAAAAACTTCTCTTATGGAATTTAACTAATTTTTGCATCCTTTTACATTTTTTTTTAATTTTATTTGCAACGGGGAGTAAGCAAGTTTTGCAACAAAAAGTTTTCAGTATACTGATTATTGTGGACAAAATGCAATTTACCAAATGAGATTGCCACTCGTCTTGGGTTACAAAAGTTTAAGTGCTTAAATATGTGCAATTATTTTAGAATAAAAAAAAATCAAACAACATAATAAGAAGAATACTTTATCGATAAAATATTAATTTATGATTTGTAAATTACACTGCTGTTCAGTTGTTTGCATCTACACTTTTTGAGTTTAGCAATATACTCGTTTTGAAAACGATAAAAATTATTTTACTTATGTATGGCCCATTTATCAGTATCGGAAGAAAACCTAAGCGAAATAGAACTAGTCATTAGAATTCGAATCAATTTGGATTGCTCTATTTCAAAATACTTCCTTCACAAAGACTTTTATATGAAAAAAATTCAATAATATCAGATTAAAACTTGTTAATACCTTATTCCATTTTATTTACAAATTGTTTAATTGTGCATAGATACATGCAATGCAAGCAAATGGTGATACGATTAATGTGAATACAAAAATGAAAAACGCCAAATTTTTTTGACGATCTAATTTTTGATTTGGGTACATGGCAACTTTTTCGCGATTTTTTAATTAGTTTTTCATTGACATGGTCTGAATTAAGGATTGCTGAAATGGAGGATGAACAAATTAAAGCAATAAGGGTTATTTATTTTTCATGTTTAGAGATAACACTGGTCAGCAAAATTATTGTTTCCTTGATTTTTTTATTGTTTGTTATTTCTATGGTCCTGACTATGAAAAACATACTGCAAGATTATACAGTTTTATAATTTCGGTTGAACACTATCAAATGATAATTTACAAGATTTCCATGAATAAATTACTTTAGGTAGATAACGTTGCAAAATCTAGCACTAGTCTGCTATCATATGTAAGTCCAAGCTTCCCTCATCACGTACTTCAATTTTTCTTAGATCCTGATAACATCGTTCATCCTGCTCCTCACTAAAATCCGCCAATTTTGTAGAAATCGGTCTAATTTCGAGTGCAGGAAGTGGATTTTAATACTTAGGTTGCACCCAAGCTCTTGCAAGTTCGATGGAATGAACTCAACAAGCTCGACATGGTCGTTAAATTTCTTGTTGCCTAGGAAGTTACTCATAACCAAAAACAAATGAGTTCAAAGCTTTGGATTCGACTGCAGCCACTGATATCATAAAATAATAAACGAAATGCCTAATCTGTTGACCATCAAAAATACCAGCTTTCAATTTGTATTTTCTTAATTCTAGCTAAATGCGAAGCGTTTTCACAAACTGTTTCATTAAGCCGAGTTTAATAGAAAGTGGTGGAAGTATGATGCGGTCTCGGCTTACTAAAGCCACGATTGTATTTTATTATGTTTTAATAAAACTATGAACTCTTAAATACTGTTTCTGTAAATAAAGGTATTTTCTTTAAGAGCTGTTTTCCCGGGAATCCCCGGGAAAACAATATTGCTATTTATCGTCATTATTAAATGGCAATATTGCCAACGAGAACACGGATTTACAACAAAAAACGGTGTCGTCTTGTATTGCCGTAACCAAACAAAATAAGGGTGATTATCTAGGCGTTCCTTTAGATAAAAAATAACCTGGAAGGAACACATTGTAAAAAAGATACGGAAAGCAAAAAGCATATGTAAAAGAAAAATAGTCGAAAGACTGCATCGGACACTATTTGCGGATGGCGTTATACACAATGATTGTATAGAGAACGTCAGCAGTATGTTTACTAATGGACGGAGCTGAGCTTAAACTGGCCTGTAGTATGCGTTTTGGGGAGTACTCGTATCTCTCAGTTTACCACGTAAAATACTTGAGTTGCTGTATACTAGATGCTCTATGAGGCGAAAAGAAAGCCGACAGTTGCTAATTGACATTCTGAAATCACTAAAGTCAAGAATATAAGCGTATAAGAGTATAGCACGCGACTTTATAAATGTTAAGTTGCCGTATATTTCAAATCAGTTGTCTATCATTAAGGAGGGAAGGGGGTTGAAAAGGAACCCATTAAGGAAGATTCCTCCCTACATTTATAATAATATTAATAAAGCCGTTATGTTCCATGGCATTCAGCCGTTCTAGATGCTGAGACATGCTTAAATATATTGCAAATTTTTCTTTTACTTGTTTTTACCAACTGAAACCTTTTTTATGGTAAAATATTCAGCTGAATAACGACAAACCGTTGTTGAAAATTTTAAACTGAAATATTAAAAAACAATTCAAATGTGTGCTGTCTGGTCCCTTTAATTTTTGTTCAATAAAAAAACTCCACTGCAGATTATAACAGAACTTAATAGAAAACGCGGTATTGAGAGGTGTGAAGTTGTATTGTTTCCGTACTATCCCGCAAATTCAATACAGAAACTCTACTTTAGTAGATTTATTGCGCGGATACCACTTTCCTTTATGTTGCACAACCTTACATTAAATTGTTTTAAATCTTATTTTTTTCACATAATTATTTTAAAACTTTTTTCATTTTTATTGCTCGCAAACTCAAGAATTTAATATTTTTAATTTCTTAGAAATATTTTTTTTTATAAAATATTTTTTTTACATTAAATTTTTCTATTTTAAGATACTCGTAAATAAAAAAAATTTTTTAATTACAATTTTTCCAGCACATTTTTACACTTAATTTCCATGTTTCATGATAGAATGTTAAAGTTGTTGATACATGTAATTAAGGAGATAATATGTATATGAACAAAAAGTGCAGCATACAGAGACACAGTTGAAAAACGGAAGTGGTCACAATCACAATAATATGGTGAAAAAATCCATGAAATGAAATAATATACCAGTAGTTATAAGCACTAACGATCAACAACCACAACAATTAAAATGGCTTTTAAAGGTGCCCAGTAGGAAAATATTAATAGAAATAATAATATATAATAATAATATATATTTATATTTATTTCCAAACGGCTACGTCCGCCATCAACACTCTTCGTATCTATCTAATTTGGGTAGTATTTAGTTGTAAGCATCATCTACTTAACCAACCAAACTCATATAAAGAAATACGAGAAAACGGTATTCAAACATCAATCGTCAGTTGGTAAGAACGAAGTCTACCACTACCTAAAGCTTCGCTCTGGTTTAATATTTTTACTTTAATATTTTACCACCTTAAATTTGTTGTTGCTTCAGCCAACTTTAAGTTAGCAATGAAAGAAAATGTGCATTCCGCTCTGCTGCTGTCTAAAAATTAAATTTTTATAATTTTTCTTTAATATTATTACCTAATTTGTAAAAAAAATACGAAAAAAATGTTTACAAACCTTGCAAGCCTCAAATGTAACATTTGAACTACAGTGCTACCAATTGCATCTTTCTAACCATTACACTAACATTTTATCTTTTGAGCGATTAATTAAACTTCCACTCAGATAATGGATACAGTAAATAAGTTATATATGTTTGGCTGACTTCCAAAACGTATATATATACAAAGTTTGTATACAGTTGTGCTATCGTTTTTAAATCATGCACACATGCAAAATTTCGAAACAATGCATCAACTTTAAAACTGATTCCGAGATTGCTTGTTTACTGCGTCACTAATACTTGTCGGCGTTATGAAACACTATACATTGTTCGAAGACAAAGCAATTGATGTTTTGGAAGTCAGACTTTAATTTTTACCGGAAACACTGAGAAATGTTATTGTTATTCATATTGAATTCTGTTCATGGTGCGTATACGTTATATTTCTATATGAGAAACATGTAAACGCCTACGTAATGCATATCATCACACAGACACAAAATTCAAAAAGCTAGTAATGACAATATGTAATCTCTTATTGAACAAAATTTTTTAAATATACTTTAAGTACAAATGACAACTAAAAAGAAATAGAAAATGTTTAACAAATGAGAAAAAGTCAATAAAACTATTGTTGTTGTTGTAAAAAATTAAAGCTGTAAAGTAGCAACGCCCAAAAGAAAAAGAAAGTATATACTTAAAATTCAAAATTACAGAATTGATCGTAAATATGTTGCACATACATATATAAGTAAATATATATAATGTTATAGAAAAAATGGGGAAATTTTTGATTTTATACACTAGAGAGTGTAATGCATTTTCTGGATCGTTATATCCGTCTTCACCATTCTTCACATCTTTCTATTAAAAATGTACATAAGTAATATTAAAAATCGCAGGGTGCAGCACAAACATGTGTTCCGAACAAAGTTTGGTTAGCAATGAAGTTACTTTTTGTTTATTTGTTTTACTTCCAACATTCGTTTTTAGTTAACACTAATCTAGTATCAAACCAAACTTTGTTGAGTAAACAAGATTGCGCGGTGCATTGCGATTTTTTAATTTTGAAAATTTTAATTATTATAAGTCGAACTGTTTTATGTATTACAATGAAATTTATAATCAAGCTTCTCTCTAAGAAGTTTCGCTGAAGGAACAACAAAATTTAAGGTGGTAAATATTAAAAGTAAAAATATTCAACAAGAAGGAAGCTTAAGGTAGTGTTAGACTTCGTTCTCACCAACTGACGATTGATAATTGAATACAAGTTTTCTCGTATTCCTTTATCTGGGTTTGGTTGGTTAAATAGATGATGCTTACAACTAAAACACTACCCTAAGTAGATTAGATACAAGTAGTGCTGATGACGGACGTGGCTGTCTAGAAAATGTGCATTCCATGTGCTGGTGTCTAAAAATTAAATTTTTCCCAATTTTTCTTTAATATTATCAACTAATTTGTAATTTAATTAATTCTTTCTTAGAGAGAATAAAAACGAACTTAAGCTTGATTATAAATTTAATTGTATGTAATATATAAATCAGTTCGACTAATAATAATTAAAATTTTCAAAATAAAATTATTAAAACATTTTTATAAAAATACCTAGTGCTTATTAAAAAATAGAATTCAAAAATATTTTTTTATTTGTAAAAGTTTTATAAAAAAATAATCATACAAAATTTATTGATAGTTTTTTATGGATATATGAACCTAAATAAAATTAAATCACCAACATTAAATTCTAATTTAAACAACCCGTAACAATAACCATCTTAAGGCAAAGAAGGATTTAAAAATCTTTTAAAAGGTACGGACAGAAAATGGCTAATAGTTATAAAAAAACAACTCATTAAAATAAAATTAAAGAAAATAGTATAAACATCTTTAAATGCCTTGCATACTAAAACTGGACTTCGGCTATTATCGACTAAATTTCCAATAGACCTTTTCAATGAAAAAAAACCCCATACTAAATGCGCAAAATACGCGTGTAGAAAAAAATGTTTTTCCACAGCATCAAAAAGCGACAAAGAGCATGAATAAGTAGAACAAAAAATCGAGAAACAATAAACCACATGGTTTTATGTTTTTAGTTTTGCAACAACAATTTAACAACAGTAACAAAACACTACAAAAACATTAGCATCTACTGCGACATGATTGTTGAAAGAACGAATTAAAAATTACTTTTCATGATGCAATAATTGTGAACTTTATGATGTGTTTAAAAACATTGACAATGAAACAGCAATGACGACAACGACGACAAAAACGGATATATGTACACATATTTGTACGGAGACCCGTTTAAACAATAAAAATAAAATTTATAACATGACTTTTACGAACAAGTAATGCAAGCAGTATTTTAACCAAAATGCCATAACATTTTATTACATTCTCATTTCAATTGTCGCGAATGTCATATAAACTGAGTAGCCAAGGAATGTAAGCACTGTAAGAGTACTTTACTAGCACCATTATTGTTCGAGGACTAGTTTTGTAATAAATACTTGCGGTTGTATACAAACTGTCTGTTGATATCGCACTGTATGACATTTATTTATTTTATTATTTTTTTTTTTTTTGAATTTATTGTATAATATATTTGTCTTTGCATATTGTAGAATTAGTTATTGTGAAATTGCTAAAAATACGTACAAATTATTATATTTAACTCATGTCAATTTATAAACAAAATAATAATAATACATTTTGAAAAGAAAAATTGGTTAGCACTAAGCTTATGTTAAGAACTTAAAGGCTTAAAATCAGGGACATATATAACTGTTATAACCAATATTTAAAATAATCCTGAAATAATGCTTAACCAATAATTTTTTTTTAAATTGCTCTCTGAGTAACAGTTATAATAAGGAATATTTTTATTATAATTAACAAAAAAAATTTAACTTTCTACAATCATTATAAAATATTTTTCTTTTCTTTTTGGTCTCATATAACTATTATAAATGAATTATATTTTTTTAGGTCTTTAATAACCATTAAAATGTATTTCATTTTTTTGGTCTTTTATAAGTCCCGTTCCACACTTGCAATTTGTGTTTCTGAAACATTTTGACCATAATTTAAAAATTGTGTTTCTGACGACTGAACAAACAACAACAACAATAGAGAGTCACAGCAGATTTTAATGAACATTTTATTTAATCTCCCAACAACAAATACATGTGTTGCAGAAACAAAAGTTGCGAGTGTGGAACGGGACTAACCAATAAGAAAGATTTTTATTTTTCAATCTTCAATAACTATTATTAATAACCAAAACCATTTTTGGTCTCCTACCTTTCCAAAACTATACACTAGAATTACCTAAACACGCATTTTTCGAACAAAAATTCCTTTTTTAATAATGAGTTACGTCAACGGAAAATTTCCAAAAATTTCCGCAGTTGGTGTTCGCTAAAGATGCAGCTCTGAATACAAATTTAATCCTTAAAGAGTAAATGTTTTATATGCTTTGTCATCTGAAAGTGTAATTATATGTTAAAGGAACATGACAGTCAGAGTAGTTGTGAACAAGACAAATTTTTAAAAAAATAAATAAACTAAAATTTCAATTCAAATAACTGTCAAAAATATTAACTGTTTGTAACGAGTGATTTTTTAAGAGCTTGAGAACTTTTTTTTTTAAAAAAACGCATAAAATTTGCAAAATCTCATCGGTTCTTTATTTGAAACGTTAGATTGGTCCATGACATTTACTTTTTGAAGATAATTTCATTTAAATGTTGACCGCGGCTGCGTCTTAGGTGGTCCATTCGGAAAGTCCAATTTTGGGCAACTTTTTCGAGCATTTCGGCCGGAATAGCCCGAATTTCTTCGGAAATGTTGTCTTCCAAAGCTGGAATAGTTGCTGGCTTATTTCTGTAGACTTTAGACTTGACGTAGCCCCACAAAAAATAGTCTAAAGGCGTCAAATCGCATGATCTTGGTGGCCAACTTACCGGTCCATTTCTTGAGATGAATTGTTCTCCGAAGTTTTCCCTCAAAATGGCCATAGAATCGCGAGCTGTGTGGCATGTAGCGCCATCTTGTTGAAACCACATGTCAACCAAGTTCAGTTGTTCCATTTTTGGCAACAAAAAGTTTGTTAGCATCGAACGATAGCGATCGCCATTCACCGTAACGTTGCGTCCAACAGCATCTTTGAAAAAATACGGTCCAATGATTCCACCAGCGTACAAACCACACCAAACAGTGCATTTTTCGGGATGCATGGGCAGTTGTTGAACGGCTTCTGGTTGCTCTTCACTCCAAATGCGGCAATTTTGCTTATTTACGTAGCCATTCAACCAGAAATGAGCCTCATCGCTGAACAAAATTTGTCACATTTGAACATTTCGAACCGAACACTGATTTTGGTAATAAAATTCAATGATTTGCAAGCGTTGCTCGTTAGTAAGTCTATTCATGATGAAATGTCAAAGCATACTGAGCATCTTTCTCTTTGGCACCATGTCTGAAATCTCACGTGATCTGTCAAATACTAATGCATGAAAATCCTAACCTCAAAAAAATCACCCATTAGATATAAAGTTCTGAACTGAAAAATAAAATAAGTGGAACGATTAAACTGAAAGCGAAAAATGGGTAGAAAAACGAAATATTTTTATTCGTGTGTTTTTTATTTTTGTGGCTCTGAAAAATGAATCAACATGCAAAACATGTAAACAAAAAATAGTTGGAAATCATGTAAATAATCTTAAGAGACGCATATTAATTTATCATATGGATCTATATTATCAGGAACGAGATGATGATGGTTTGGCTAAAAATGATAGCGGAAAAAAGTATTCTGTTAGCTACTGGGAAAAGGAAGTCTGTACGCAATTCACCGACGAGACCTTAAATACGAGCACCTCTTCCGTGAGCATCAGAAGTTGACTCAGATTATCTAGAACAGAATGCAAACCTTTACAGTCAACTGGTTAAATCAACACTCACTGAAATCGATATGTATAAGGAAGCCCGAGATATTGAAGTGAACTTGATAGAGTAGTGGCAAGGAAAAAAACATTCGTACCCTTTTTAAGGAAGGTAGCATTAATAGTTCATGCAGCTCCGGCAACACAAGTCAGCGTTGAAGGAGCTTTTATACTCTGAAATTTATATTAAAGGACTTTCGTTGAAAATTATCTGAAATAGCACTACGTTCATTACTGTTTCTTATATTGAATTCTAAATAATAGACATATTTCTAAATGTTTAACTGAATCCTTTATTATTTTCAAATATATAATTTTAGACTTATAATGGTTCCAGGGGGTGCTAGTAATTCAAATGATAGTAAATCAATCAAGTGCAAGTCAGACTCACACACGTAGGGTTCCGTAATATGTAGTACAAGTTGTTCATTTTTTCACGTCTTCTTTTTCACCCTTTAATTATTAATTATTTTTTATTCTACAGCATAGTACTAAATACCCTGTGTAAGTATTAAGTGTCTGCCTATAATATTTGGAAGAGAAGGTCAAAATAGCCACATCTAGGGATCACCCTTTTATTTTAGTTAAATTTATTTTCGTTACTTCTCTTCGCACTAGTACAGTTCAAATATAAGTACTTTCTATGAAAATATTAGGAGCCTACATATTGCGGTTCAAAAAATAT
The DNA here is from genome assembly GCA_949628195.1 of Phasia obesa. Taxonomy (NCBI): domain Eukaryota; kingdom Metazoa; phylum Arthropoda; class Insecta; order Diptera; family Tachinidae; genus Phasia; species Phasia obesa. Next base: position 84,439,020 of record OX451215.1, read on the forward strand.
AGCAATATAAGTCGAAATCATGTCACTATGGAAATACCCTTTAAATTTTAGTTTTTGTTGCACACATCTTCTATGGAAATTTTAAGAGTCTACCTATTACGGTTCCAGAGATAAAAGGCGCTGACAGACAGATAGTTGTAGCGAAATTAATAGGGTTACGTTTTTACCCTTTGGATACGAAACCCTAATAAAAATTATGATAAATTAAGTCTTTATTAGTTTTTGACTAATAACTTAATCGATAAGAATTATACCAAAACCGTTGACCAACCAGCCTTAGAAGACCAAAAAACTTTTTGGTTACTTACAATGGTTATAGAAGACCAAAAAAATAAAAAAAATTTGTAATGGTTATTAAAGACCTAAAAAAAATAAAAATTTGTTTTAATTGTTATAATAGACCAAAAAAAATTAAAAATATTTTGTAATGGTTATGAAAAACCAAAATAAATAAAAGTATTCTATAATAAAAAAAATAGATATTAATTATAATGGTTATGAATGATCTAAAAATTAAAAGTTTTTTATAATGGCAGGTTATGACAGGACCTTTTTTTGTGCTTGTTTGTAGTTTTTACTATAGGACTGAAATTTTTACAATTATTTTTTCTGTAACCAATTTAACATTAAAATAAAAATAACAGTTATTTCGGGTCTCTGCTTAAAATAATAAGAGGCTTTTGAAATTTTAATTCCATTCGCAACGTTACATGTCATGAGTGTCAACAAATTAAAAACTTGATTTTTTGCTATGCTTAAATTATTTAATATCCTAAATCACAAGACTGTCTGTCTCAATAAAATAAAAATAATAAAATCTTAGTACTCAATCATCGTCATTTGTTAAAAGATTAATTGAAAACTTTAGGGCAGACTTGATGAGTTATAGTCACCAGCCACACCTGTCGCCTAAAAAAGAGCTATTCAAATTTCAATATAAAAGCAGTGCCTGAGAGTGATGGTGAAAACTCAGGAACATCAATTCAAGAAGCTCTCTACAGTGGGGCAGAATCAAAATATTTTGGATATAATTTAGCCATTTGGAAAAGGGTAGACCAATCGATCCAAAGTTTGACATAGACAGAGCAGAGAAGTATGTTAGTTAAAGTATTGACTTTCAGAAACATTCACCTAACAAAGTTGAAAACTTCGAGATTAAAAATTTTTTTAGAACATTTTTTTTCCTCATTTTTTGTTCAATTAAAAAAAATATACATGGTCTCAAAGCTCTAGTTAAGACCTAAAAACGAATGCTTTTATCTATGTTGCTTTTATCTGCAAATATCGATTATTATACAAAAATAATCAAACACGTTTATAACTTAAACGATTTAAATAAAATGTGGTTATACAAATAGTAAATGAAAATCAAATCGTATAAAAATTTCCAATATTAAGGTTAACAAAATCAAATAAATCCCAAAATAAAGCAAAAAAAATTCCAAACTTGAATTTGTTAGTATTTTGTTCATATAGTCCACATACGTATTCGTATATATGTACTAGGGATCGTGAAATACTTTTAGCAATAACTCGCAGTATATGTAGCTTTTCTATACCAGTCTTCTTTTTCCGAAAAAAATTTCAATGTAAAATAGGTGAAATTGAAAGACGTCCAAAACAAGCATTTGGATCTGTATTTTTTTTTTGGTTTTTTTAAAAAAATTTAAAAATTAAATTTAAAAATAAAATTTTTTTTTTATAAAAATATATGGCCCTTTTTTGTATAAATGCAGTAATTTTGGAAATTTTAAATTAAAAATCGTCTATCTCTGGAATAAGGAAATAGAGCACTTTGAAATTGTTCTACACTATTTGGAATTTCGTCAGCTAACTACGAGAAAAAATTAATTATGATTAAATATATTTAAAAATACTTCACCAGGCTTACAATATTCAACAAACTAATGATCATAAACAATGAAGAAGTCATCGACTAACCTTTGCGGAATACGGTTGACTTTTTACCCAAGTGTTGATAATCTTTTTTCTTCATTTATTATTTTTTTTTAAATAAACTACAGTAAACAAAAAAAATATTCGTCCGGTAGTGTCGTTAAATTTTTGGTAACTAGTTTCTTTCTTAAGTATGCCCGGTCCGCCCCTTTTGGGGGACAACCGCTTCTCCATTTTAGCGGATGGCCCCCGCGCGAAGAAGAAACGAACAATTCAAAACAATTTAGAAATATTTCCCGATCTCCCAGAAATAAAAAAATCCGATCCGAAATATGTAGTGATATCAGCAATTAACAGCGAGAAAACGCTCCAAGATTACTCTTGTTTCTCAGTTTATAAGTCGTTAAAACTAATTGGCTCCGACATTATTTCTGTTTCTGAACTTAGAGATGGCAATCTTCTAATACTCGTTAGCAACAAGATAAGTGCTGAGAAATTAATAACAACCAAATCCCTTCCAGGGATCTGCAATATAAAATGCGAATATCACAACAAATTAAATTTATCCAAAGGTACCATTTATGCGCCCTACCTTAACAAGGTTTCGGAGGCTGAAATAGTAGCTGAACTTAGCTCTCAAGGCGTTATTGAGGTTTATAAGTACCTAAAGAAAAACTCGGAAGACACACTAACGCCCTGTGGCGTTATTCTTCTGACTTTCGACAGATACTCCACCCCTGAGAAACTAGATATTTCTTGGCATCGAGTTAAAATCAGACCCTACTACCCCAACCCAATGCGCTGCAAAAATTGCCAACTGTTAGGACACACGAAAAAATGGTGTAAGAATGAAGCTCTATGTGACAATTGTGCATTACCGCCTCACCAACCCTCTTCCTGCACACGCACTTTTTGCGTTAACTGTTCCGAAGATCACCCATCAAAATCATTGGAATGTAAGGTTTTTAAACAGCAGAAAGAAATATTAAAAATAAAAACAAAAGAAAAATGTTCTTTTAAAGTAGCAAGAGAAAAATACCAAACTCAAAAAGCAACAACACCTTTAACTCTGACATTCCCTGATGTCACCAACAACTCAAATAATAAACCAATTTTAAATCCAAACACAAAACAAGTCAGTAATTCTGAAACACAAAAAACAAACACAGAACAAAAAATTATTAAAACTAATGCACCATCTACAACCACACAAACCAACTATAAAGTAGAATCGCCATCCAAAAATAACAACAACCCATCCAAGATTAACAACAGCTCAGTTGTTACACAAATAAAATCAATTACACAAGATCTCAAAGCCCCAAAAACATCAACAATAAACAACAATACTATTCTTACAAGATCTAAAGCAAAGAATTTTGCAAATGATACCACAAAGAATACACAAAGAAAAACAAATGAAACACTCAATTTAAATGTTAATAAAAATCTATTGCTGCCTAAAGCTACAACTCATAAAAATAATGAAGAAGATATAGCAGACGAAATAATGTTTGTAGAAGATGAATAATCTATACCCTATTTTCAACATGGATATAAAAATTTTACAGTGGAATATTAATGGTTTCAAAAACAACTACCACGAACTCCAACTCTTAATACAGGACCATAACCCAGACATTATAAGTATCCAGGAGACTCACTTACCCTATCAACACAATAATTTTATTTTACCAAATCAATACAACGGTTTCTTTCATAAAAAAATACAACATCAAAACAAGGAATAGGAATACTAGTAAAAAAATCAATCCCTCATAATTTTATTTACTCTGACTTCACATTATCCTCGATTGCTGTTGAAATAAACATCGGCATCAAACTCACGGTATTTTGCACTTATATACCTCCACAACAAACCTTTTCAGAACGCAATCTAAAAAATATAGTTAGACATAGCAATACTCCTGTTATTTTAACAGGAGATTTTAACTCATGGTGTACTCTGTGGGGCTCTGCTAAAACTAACAATAGTGGCAAAATAATAGAAGACTTCATTCTGAATGAAGATTTAATTCTCCTTAATGACGGGTCACCAACTCATTTTACTACTCATAATACTTTTTCCAACGTTGATCTAACAATGTGTTCCTCACAAATAGCTCCCATTTGTACATGGGAAACTCTCACTAACTTACATGGTAGTGATCACTACCCTATTTTAATTAAAATCTGCAAAAACTTATCCAACACAAAACAAAATTCATGCCTAAATTTAAAACAGATTTCGCAAATTGGACCTTATTCCGAAAATTGTGCGATGAACATTTAAGCAAAAGAAAGTTATCGAGCAATGTTAATCAAACTGCAGCTTCAATAACAAAAAGCATAAGATTTGCTGCAAACGTCAGTATACCACAAACAAAAGGAAAAGTATTCAGTCCCCGTTACGTATGGTGGAATCCAAATTTAGAGTATCTACGTAATAAGAAACAAGCTTTGTGGCACAACTTTAAACGCTTAAGAACCGAAAATAACTTAGTTCTTTATAAAAAACACAACGCCATATTCAGAAGGGCCGTTCGGGAAAGTAAAGCAATTTGCCTACAAAAATTCACATCCAGCATTAACCCTAATTCATCATCTAAACGAATTTGGAGTGATATATTGCGTATCACAGGCGGAAAACGTGTCAACAATATAAACCATTTGCAGTCTGGATCAAATATAATCACATTCCCAGCTGATATAGCAAATTGTTTTGCAAATCACTGGTCTGATCAATCTGAAGACAAAAATTTCCCTCTCAAATTTCAACAGGATAAAACATATACTCTTAACTGGAATTATCGTCCACATAATTGCAATAAATATGCCAGAAAAATCGAAACCCCACTTAACCCTGTTGAACTAGAAAACGCGTTGAATTCTTCGAAAGGCAAAACACCGGGATATGACCGTATTTCGTATGCTATGCTAAAAAACCTTTCCCCATCGTTTAAGAAACATATACTTTCCCTGTTTAACGACATTTTCTTCTCTAATATTTATCCACAAATATGGAAAACTTCAGTGGTAGTTCCAATATTAAAATCCAGCAATAAACAAAACTCAGTTCTAGGATACAGACCAATATCCCTTTTGCCCTGCATTAGTAAAGTTTTGGAAAAAATAATTGCCCGGCGCTTAATGTGGTTTCTTAAAACAAACAATTTTATCTCACCAAATCAAGTGGCATTTATGAAAAAACAGGGAACAGATGATGTCCTTCTATATCTACAACATTCCATAGCTAAAACCTTATCGACCAAAAACCATATAAGCATATTATCGACCGATTTCGAAAAGGCTTTCGATAGAGTTGGCTCTCATACCATACTGCAGCAACTTCATAAATGGAAAGTTGGAATGCATATTTACTCCTTTGTTAAAAATTTCCTGAGTAACCGAAAAATCATAGTCAAGGCCAACAATGCCTTTTCTAGTACTCTACCTCTTCATAATGGAATTCCACAGGGGTCTCCCCTGTCTGTAGTACTATTTCTTATTGCATTTAATCAATTTAGCAATATTATATCAAGTGTTAACAATTTAGAACACGCTATATACGCCGACGATGCCATTATATTTACTAAAATCAAAGACAATAATAAGGCTAAAGAAATATTTTCTGAAACCTTAAAAAAAATTGATGACTGGAGTTTAATATCTGGAGCAAAATTATCTATCGAAAAATGTAGCATCTTGCACATTTGCCGCAAACACAACTGTAATGGCGTTAACATTAAGTACAACAACAAACAAATAAAAACAGTTGATAAACTTCGCATACTCGGCGTTATTTTCGATAAGAGTTTTACTTTTAAGGAACAGTGTATATCATTGAGAAATAATCTCAACTCCAGGTTAAACATCATAAAATACCTAACATCCAAACACTTTATGATACACGTTTCTACTATGATTAATATAACACGTTCTATATTACTATCTAAAATCGACTACGCTCTTCCCATCTATGGCTGGTGCGCTCCTTCACACATTAAACTTATTCAGGGTCCATATCATGCCGCAATAAGACGTAGTATTGGGGCCTTTAGAACTACACCCATCAGGAATATCCTAGCAGAATCTGGAATGCCTTCTATAAAAAACCGAACTACCCATCTTACATTTAAATTATTACCAAAACTGTTTATCTGCCGCAATCAAATTATTTACAAAGAAGTCATAAAAGCTAAAAAGTGTGTAAGGATACCGAAACTTCCATCTTTAATCGTCAAATCGTTAAATTGTTTACAATATCTTAATATAAATATTCAGCCAGTTTTAATAAAGCAACCAACTGAACCTCCATGGCTCTTGAATAAATCATCTTTCATTCTAACATTAGCAGAACTACCGAAACACTCAACCCCTGCTGTTGTCTATCAACAAATGTTTCACAACATTGCAAACCAGCTACGTCAAAATTCTAGTCTTTTGTATACGGATGGCTCAAAAACTAACCACAACACTACATTTGCTTTAGTCAATGATAACGGATTTCTTATATGCAACGGTTTTATAGACAGCTATTGCTCCAACTTTACTGCCGAAGCTTTCGCACTATTCGCTGCAGTTGATTATGCCTCTAATACAGAAACAAAATTTGTTATTTGTACAGATAGTCTCTCGTCCATTCAAGCCCTGCTAAATCCTCATTATGACTCAGAACTCATTAACAAGATACGAAGTATTTGTATTCAACTTTCTCATAAAATCAAAATAATGTGGGTCCCATCCCACGTTGGTATACCCGGTAATGAAAATGCTGATCTAGCCGCAGAAGAAGCCAGTAGAAGACCACTGATAAAGTACCCAACTTGGGAAGTACGCGATATCCTTAATGTCACCTCTATCCATCTTAAAGGCCTTAAAACTGAACAATGGTCAACTTATCAACACAGCTACAAAACCTTTAATCCACTGGGGGATAAACCGATCTACCCAAAAACAACACCTAAGAAAGAAACCAACACATACATTCGCCTGAGATTGGGTCACTGCAAATTTTCCCATAAACACCTCTTCGAAAAAACAGCTCCCCCACACTGCACAACGTGTGACAAGAAATTAGATGTTCTTCACATCCTAGACGAATGTATTTGCTACAACAATATCCGATCTAACATCTTCGGATCTAATCTGCCAACTGATCTCCTAAAAATTATATGTGATACAAACATTAGGCTAATCTATAAATACTTATTAAAAACTAACATGATTAACAAAATTTAATTATTTGTAAACGACGGAGTCGAAAGCCTTAGCTGCTAGCACTCCTCTTTTTCTATTAAATTAGTAGATATAATTATATTATGTTACTAATAAATAAATAAATAAATAAAATAAAATAAATTAAAAATCGTCTATCTCTGGAATGAGGAAATAGAGCACTTTGAAATTGTTCTACACTATTTGGAATTTCGTCAGCTAACTACGATAAAAAATTAATTATGATTAAATATATTTAAAAATACTTCACCAGGCTTACAATATTCAACAAACTAATGATCATAAACAATGAAGAGAGTTCGTGTAATTGAAGATCTACAGGTGGAAGCTGAATTTTCAAGCGAATCATCTTAAACGATGAAGCATATTTTCATCTTGACGGCTCTTTTAATCGCCAAAATTGATGTGCTTGGATTTTCAGAGATCCCACATGTAATAGTCGACCAACAACGCACAACGTGTCACAGTTTGATGCGGTCAAGCATTACCTGTTACACGGTGAGGTTTTCGTCTATCTCAGATGTTGTTCTTAAGTGGTCCCGACCCTTCCCGCCTGCCACGTATCATAATACGAAAAAGGTAAACAAAAACACACACACTCCATCTACAAACTATAATTCCACAAGAAACGCTAATAATATAGAGATAGATTTTCATCTCCTATCGTGCCTTTTCCTCTCCAATTTTGTCCACGACCCAATAAAAAAAAAAAAAAATTTTTTTCCGTTCATATGATGAGAACCACTTTGCATAATTAAATTTTCTGCAACTAATCGCATTTGATTTATAAATTAAATTATTAGTAGAAGATAAATATTACTTTATAATAAGAATTAGAGAAAAATGGGGAAAAGGATTACTTGAAATATAGTGGAAAGAGCCAAAAGCGATTTTTATCAATCGCAAAGATATTGGGCCATTGCAATAGAAATTGGTCGAAGCCACAAAACTGTGGTCGAATACTTAAAACGTATTGCAAACTATGGAACTAAATATAATAAAGGAAGTATTGTAACCGTAAAAGGAAGTATTTAACACCAACCGAAAAAAAATTCTTGAGAATACTCTTTCAGCTCCTCAAAGCAGATTTTAAGCATGTATCCAGGCAAGAAACTCAACATTAAAAAGAGACACTGCAAGCTATAAATACATGAAATTAAAACAACCGAAGAAACAAAATGCCGCTAAATAATGTATAAAATCGATTACAGTTGGCTATAGAGCATATAACATTGAAGCCATTTCATATGGGACATTGAAGCAATGTCCCATGTCATATGATTGGCTTATCATCGTTTTTAAAGAGTAAATTTAATTTCGTATGTCTAGATGGTTACTATTATTATTTTCACGAAACGAGAAAAAAGAAGGTATTTTTAATTGCCACCATAGCAAAGAGGGTGGAGTTATGGTCTGGGGTGCTATAACGTATTATAATTCCAAATTATAAATATGCCTAGCGAAACTTACAATACTCTGTTACAATTCAGCTTTATTTGAAACCCAAATATTAGCATTATGGGCCACTGTGACTTCTGACCTGGGCCACTGTGACTTCTGAACTAAAATCAAATGAAAATATTTGGAGTTGGTTTTCGAGCAAGGGTTATGAAGGAACAACGCATTACTAATTCAAGCCAATAATAAAGAGCTCTATCTACTACAGTTAGAAGATCTGAAGTATTGTTCATAAACTTAATATTATTTGGTTTTATTATTTAATTATAAAATAATGAAAAGTGGTAAGTGGTAAGCCATTTTTCAAAGATTTAATTTTGGTCGTTCTTCTAGATCGAATATTATAATATGTTTAATTTACTCTACTTTATCATTGTGAGAGTATCAGGGATTTGGAATAATAGACCTCCATATGAAATTCGTGGGTTTGATATAACAGTTGATGAGTTTATGAATATTGTAAAAATATACCTCTCACTCAGCTGTTGCGATAATAAGTAAAATATTGTAGAACATTTTAATTTGTTTTAAAAATAAGTTTCATTTTTTGTACAAAAAATTGGGGGTTTAATTTAATATTAAGATACTTCTTATATTAAGTTTTAATATCAATTGTGAAATTAAAGTTGCCATGTAAAATACTGAATTAAATTGGCCTTGTATGCTTATAATTTACTAAATAAATAAATAAATAAATTATATAATAAAGTATGTTTATTAAAAATTAGCTAAATGTCTCTAATTATATAAACGAAGAAAAAAAATCAAACAAACTTTATCTTTTATTTTTGGTCATTTTTGTAATTTTAAGAAAATGGTCTTTCCGAAGGCAGTAAAATTTAAAAAGGTGTGACCTTATAAATTAGAAATTTAAGCGGTTTTAATAATCTAATAGACATATAGATATGTTACTCCTGCATGGTTGTTATTCATTACATTAAATAATTAATTTTCTATTTCGTTAACATTAGATTATAAACAATGATAATGACTTAAGCCATTACCATTACTTATAATGGCTTTAATGAAGCATTTCTCTTTATAATAATTTCTAAAATGATTATCATTATCATTAAACCCATGATTTATTAGTATTTTTTATAGACTTTGTAAATTCCTGTCTGAATGCATACCACCTAATATTTGTGTTTTTAAGCTATAGTTTTTAAAACCTACAACGATAAGATTTTTATTAATTTTCATTATAATTATAATAGGAAATTATACACTTTTATCATATTCTCTTTACCATTGGTAAACACTTTTGTAATTAAAAAAAATCAGTAGCATTAAATGGCAATTAATTTTTTGCTCATTATAAATACCTCGAATAATGCCACACAGAAAAAATTATTACCAGAATATTTCCAAACAAATGTTTTTTTTTTCAAATGTTTATTGATTTTCAAAAACTTTTTTGTTTGAATCTAATAATACTTTTGTTTGATTTTTAACTTGCTGCTAACAGTGTTGCCGTAAAAAAACAATTGATCAAACTAAATTTATTAATATGGATATGTTGTTCTTCTGTAAAAATTAATTATTGAATAGCCTCTAATTATATTTGAGTAGGGGAACTACGTCCTTTTATACAACCTTATGAACTTAAAAAGCAAAAAAGTATATACATTTTTTTTCTTAATAAAATTTAAGCTTGGTATTTATGTATAGACAGGAAAATATTTTCGCACTGCTTTTTAAATCGGTTTTATACAAAACGTAGCACTAGTGTCGTAGGAATAACAAAGTTGTTTTGAACAGCCAAATAACAAACTTATTAAGATTTAAACTAAAACTCATTTTGAAGTTTTTGAATAAGTGTTTTTTGATTTTGTTAAATCGTTTATTGTTTGTGTTGGACTTCTTAAAGAGTTATCATTATTTTTCTCTATTCTTAAAATGTGGGTAAAACTTTCCTTGCTTATCGTTTTAAATAATTAATTGGTTTATTATAAAATAGTATAGGTTATTTGCATTGTATTATTAAAATAATAGTTGAATTCTCTAAACATTTAACTTTAATGATTGATATTATAGCATACACAGCAATACAAATACTATATAATTTTTAAATGCCTATCTGTATATTAAAAAATAAGGATATATACGTCAAATTAAGTCATCCATGACAACACTATTTAATTTTAAGTTTTATTTATTATTGCGGATATAGCAATATGAAGGCGGTGTAAATATCAAGTGTCTGACTATAACGATTCAAAAGATAAGGCCATATACCTAAAATAACATCACCTATCAGGACACTATTTAATTTCTAATTTGAAATATTTATATTTACGGTTATAACGGACTATCTGAAATTATACCTAATTTCCAAGTTACATCAACTATAATCATACACGATTTTCCCGATGCACAGCCTTTATTTTTTAAAATTATGAACTTTTTTGAATGAAACTAATCTATAAGCATTGCCATTCAAATAAAAATAAATAAAAATCGCTTCAGAATTAAATGATTTCAAGGAGTTAACTCAGACGAGTTGATAACCTTCACCTTATATGATGTCGGTTAATTACACGACAATTTTGCAGATATTATCCAAGCAATTTTATTTTGGCCTATTTATTAATAATTACTAATTCGCAAAAAACGGCAACACTTTCATGTCATGCATTGAAAAAATCACAAAAAATTGTATGTTGATATTTTCAAGACTTCAAAAAGGAAATTTTTGTGGGAATTTTTGTCTAAATTCCCTTATTTTTTAAATAAAAACTTAAAGTTTTATATTTTTAAGTCCTTTATTTAATAGGTTTAGTTTTTATACATTAGTTTTAATAAGTAGTTTTTTAATGTAGTGATTAAAATAGATATAATTTAGATTAAGTTTTTATATTTTGTAAACTAGTTATATATTATGTATATTTATTTAGTAAGTTTCAATGTTTCATATGAATTAGATTTTAATTTTATTTACACTATTTTATATTTTAATTATATTTAAGTTTAACAATTATATCACTTTAATACCACTAAACTCTGTATCTCTATAACACTTTTACTCTACTCCAGTTATCTCACCGACATCTCTACATACTCCGTCTAACTATATCTCATAGTTTCTGTTTTGCCTTCTGCTTGCAAATGTTTTGGTCAAAGCCTACTAAGTCTTTTCGAGTATGTGTTAGTGACTTTTGTGTTTGTGTTTCTCTGTGTGTTGTATATGAATGTTTCGTATATTGTTGTTTTTTATCTAGCCTACTTAGTTTTTCTTAGCCTACTGTTTATAATCTGTCCGTATTGGTTGGTTCTAAATCTACTTGGAATATCGTAGCCTACTAGATATCTGCCATGCGTGTAGTGTTTATAATATGTAAGTAGTCCGTTTGTACAGTAGTTTGACTACATTTATTAAAAAAAAATATATATTAAAAGCACACGTATTGAAACATTTAAAAGCCATTAGCTGCAGAGGAAAAGATAAAAATGTACACATTTTTTACTGAAGATATTGCACATATTCATATGCACATACATACATATGTAAGTATATATTTTAATTTTTGATTTTTATTCACAGTTTTTCAGGTGACGGCAATGGCCAACTTTATGTAAATTTGTATGACATATACTTTTGACCAGCACACAATTCCCATACCAATAATTTTTATGAATCATACAAGGTTTTGACCCCATTGTACTCAAGAGGAAACGCTTTGTGCCTAAAATATATATGTATGTAAGTAAGTAGTCGCTAAAATTTGATCAAAGTAAAAAGAAAAAGGGAGATACCATGTTGTCACTGCTGCTCAAGATATCAAATTCCATATACAGATAACATTTTTTAATATATAGAATTTGATATTTGAAGAAACAGCGAAATTAAATGAATTTGCCATTGCCATCCTGTGAAGTGATTCGTTTTGGCCTTTTTTTTAATATGGTCAAATTTTACCCAGTAGTTATTTAAATTAGTCACAAAACTGTTACTATTAAACACAATTAGCGAAAATTGTTTTTGATTTAGCGAAATTATTTGTTTTAAAATTGTTTGTTATTTCAGTAAAGTTTTTTATTTATTTCAGATAAATTATTTGTTTAATTTTTTTTTAATTTCAGTAAACCTTTTGTCTGATTCAGACAATATTTTTTTTAAATTTTTTTATAATTTTCAGTAAACTGTTTTGTTTGAAAATTTTTTCTAAAGTCAATAATTTTTTTTTTACCAAATATCACAACTATTTGTTTGAAAAAATCGTGGAATATTTTCAACAAACTAATTTTAAAATTAATTGTCTGAATTTACAATTTTGTTTATAGGACCATATTCAAACAAAAAATATTCTATTTATGCGAATTAATTGTTTGAATCTGAAAAATAATTTTTTCTGTGCATTTAAAATGCAAGGCCAATTATAAAATCCCATGCACACGCTAACGTATAAGTATTTAAAAAAATATACGTAGCGTGTACGCTACGTATATAAACTTAAACTTAATTTTTTATGAATTAGGGCATAATAATTTTAAAAAACTTTAAACATTTTATTTCATTTAATATATAAAAATTCCAAGTTTTAAATTAATTCTGATAAAAATTTAAATTAATTATAATTATCTGATATTTATATTTTTTAGTAGATGTAATTTAAAACCAGTACAAAAAATGCCTCAGGCGTATGAAGATGATATTTTGCCTTATAAATATTTCTTCTGAGGTATTTAAAACTCAACAAAATTATGCATTTTAGAATAACTAAATAACAGAATTTAACCTATTTTTTTTTTTTCTTTTTATTAAAGCTTGTTGATGTCTAAGAACAAGGAGAAACAAAAATGGGTTACACTGGTATTTCCAAGTTTTAATTACTATAATTACCATATGTTTTACGTTTCTTGTTTCTACCTAGATTATTTATAAGATTTTCAAGAAAACACCTTTAGAAGACAAAATGTAAAGCTGCATAAACATACATATATTTACATGCATACACTAAATCAAATATATACGCACATACATATGTATGTATGTGTATCTAATTTCCTCTTAACCACATACTATTTGCATTCATAAAAATCTTGTTATTCTAAATTGTTTCTTCTTAGTATTTTTATAACTTTTTTGTGGTGTAAATAGTTTTGCTTGGCTTGATAAATAATAAAATAACTTTAAAATTTATAAAATATTTTGCTTTAGGTTAGATTTAAGATTTAACATAACACAACAACTTTAACGAGTACACAAGCATTGTTGTCTACTGAAGTTTTTCTAAACAACAATTTTTTCTGTTAGCTCCAATGATAAGCAGTTTAACAAACATATAAACAACTAATGGGAGTTTTGTTTTGGAATATGCTGAACTTTGGACACCCATCTTCACATGGAGTCAGACGATAAAATCATGCTATATTTATTTGTATAGTGATTTTAATTTTAAAAGGGTTTATATGGGAGATAAAGATAAATATATTTTTAATGACTGCTGGTAGCTACAGTGAACCAAAAATTTACCCAGATACTGTAAAATGAGGTGTAGAATTGAAGAAAAGTAGGTTTTTTACAAAATTATCAAACTTTTTAGTCACATCTACAGACGATTTTCGTAAAAAAAAATTATTTTATTAAATTCCTTATATGTATTGAAGAAATTTCTTCAATATGGCTATTTTATGTTCATTATGTAACTAGCTGACCCGGCAAACATTGTTTTGATTTCAAATTTTATTTATATTTGGAATTGTATTTCTCATCATTGAACAACTCTTTGATAAACATAATTTTTCGTTTTGTTGTCAGGTGCAAAAACGATCAAAGTTTATGGTTTTCCAACACGGGAACAAGTCACATACATGAACAAATATTAACAAATATTCGAATCTTGGCGGAAAAAATTATCGATTTAAACATCTGCTGGGCAGGAACTTAACTTTTAAACTTAACTTTTTAAAAAGCAGAAGATTTTAAATTGTTTTCTTTTTTTATTTTGAAAAATTTTTGTTAATTTTTTTGTCTAAAACAAAAAAAAACAACTTAGCCTAATAAAATCAAGAAGAAACCCTTTTTTAAAAGAACTAGAATAATACCTATTAAAACCCTTAAGTTTTCTTCTTGATTTTTTTAAAAGGTTTTCCTTATTAAAATAATAAGATCTTCCTGAAAAAAAACCATAGGGATATCTTATGAATTTTGTTCTATTTTATAAGGTGTTTAGACACTGTTCTGTCAATAGAATTGTAAAATTCCTAGTAATGGAGAAATAAAGTCTACCCAGACATAGCTATTTCTACAGTTCCTCTTCCTTACTTAGGCTGCCACTTAGCAGAGACAATATCTAACTAGAAGCCTGTTATCGGTCGCCACTACAAGGAATTGTAAGTGGAACTACTGACAGCATACTCTCTTACGACAAGCCACACCCTATGCCTATCAATCGATGGCTATTAAAAACATAACTTATAAAGTCGTTTTAATTTAAACATTTTAAATAAGAATCTTTGTGACATTAAAAACCTAACAAATTTTTTTTTTTAGTTCTTAAATTTTGAATATAAATCTAGAACTTTAACTAATTGCTTTAAGATAACAAAACTTAACATATTTTTTCTTTCATAATCTGTTTAAATTTAAATAAAACCTAATTTATCTGTTCTCTTACACATCCTCATTCCCACATAAAAATAAAACAATAAAACTAAAGGAGAATAGAACTTACGAAAAACTTTTTCAAGTACAGATACAATAACAATTTAGTTGTGAAACAAAAGAAGTCAAATGAAATTATGCAACATGAACAGTAAAAGACAAAAGACTAAGAAAACCAAAAAGATGGCTGGCAACTATAATATAAAATAGATTTCCCTTAAATATACTACGGACAAAAAACAAGAATGAAAGCTAATTAAGTTTATGTCACCGGAAATTTAATTCACATAAAGTATCCCTCTCTTTTCAACTCTACATTGCTGCTAAATAAAAGAAACTGCACAAAAAAAAATAACAACAACAAAATAAGTTTAAGAAAAGATATTCGTTTTCTGGTAAAGCAAAAAATAAAGTAATGAAATGAAATGAAATGAAATGAAAAGAAAAGAACTCCCAAAAATGCCAGAAAGTTTAAAAGAAAACAAAAACGGCAAAAAAAAGAACTGCAAGGATTCTAGTGTACTAAAAACAAAAAAAGAACGCTTAAATTAGTTTAAACACTCTGAACTAAAAAATAAGGTGGTAAATCCTTTTGTTTGTATGTGTGTAATTTTATTTCTTTCCTTTGTTTTTCTTTAATTATTCAATTTTGTGTTTTATGCACGAGTATTTGTATTCACTTGTACTAGAGGATGCATTTGAACTTGTTCACTCATTGGCAATTAATATTGTTTTTACACTGTAAGTTGTTGTACAACGATAAAAGATATAAAATCACACATTTGCTCATACAATTCAAAATTGAAACATCTAGAATACATAAGGCTGGCAGAGGCGTTTATTGGATGGGAAATTTTATGCACCT
The DNA here is from genome assembly GCA_949628195.1 of Phasia obesa. NCBI lineage: Eukaryota > Metazoa > Arthropoda > Insecta > Diptera > Tachinidae > Phasia > Phasia obesa. The sequence goes on from OX451215.1 coordinate 84,455,084, forward strand.
ACAAATGCAATCTTTATAACATATGGATACCTTCTTACCTTTCTTTTATTTTCTATTGCTATTTTAATAAGCCTGTGGAGTCTGTATTGGAGCTTTTGGATATCAGCATAACTGACTCAGTTAATTTTTTTTTTTTTTTTTTTGTAATTGCTAGTCATTGCATAATGGAAAAAGTGGAAGTTTCTGGTTCTTTAACAAGTGGTCTTAAACACGTGCTTTTCGAAAATCTGTGTAAGGTTCCGCTTAATAAGAAATATCTATGCAGTTTTGGTATTTTATTTTAGTTAACTACGAATTTTATTTCTTGTATCCATGCAGATTTTTTACCATAATTTACACATATTATAAAATATGTCTGTCTTTCGTTTTTGAGTTCTCATCACGTAAAAACTACTGGATGTATTTTAATAAAATTTTGTGAATAGGTACCTTAGTATCATGATTCCAATACAGGATACTTTTTTCCACAAAAATATCTTATTCCAAGTGGAAAAAAAGCAGTGTAAGTACGACGATTTTTTTTACCGATTTAAAGGTACTTTATACTTTAAGGCATCTTTTATTTTTCAAAGTAGTATATTTTAAACACGATTACACAGTAAATAGTGCTATTTTAAAATAATGAAAAAACATGAATTACTAACTGCCAAAAACACAATTGAATAAATTTGTATTTCTACTTTGTGGAATTACATTTTTGGGCAATTCCACGTCAAATCATGGTATCTCAACATTAAAAAGAGACACTGCAAGCTATAAATACCTGAAATTAAAACAACCGAAGAAACAAAATGCCGCTAAATAATGTATAAAATCGATTACAATTGGCTATAGAGCATTTGGCTATAGGGACATTCAAGCCATGTCATATTGGACATTCAGGTAATGTCCCATGTCATATGATTGGCTTATCATCGTTTTTAAAGAGGAAAATAAATTTAATTTCGTATGTCTAGATGGTTACTATTATTATTTTCACGAAACGAAAATAAAGAAGGTATTTTTAATTGCCACCATGAAAAAGAGGGTGGAGTTATGGTCTGGGGTGCTATAACGTATTATAATTCTAAAGTGTAAATATGACTAGCGAAACTTACAACACTCTGTTACAATTCAGCTTTATTTGAAACCCTAATGTTAGCATTCTTATGGGCCACTGTGACTTCTGACCTGGGCCACTGTGACTTCTGAACTAAACTCAATTAAAAATATTTGGAGTTGGTTTTCGAGCTAGGGTTATGAGGGAACAAGACAACGCATTACAATTCATATTTGGATTCAGGGAGTCAACGAATATAAATAAAAGAAGTTTCAATAAAATCGGGAGTGGTAAATTTGAAAACTTTTTCTTTTCTTTTGGTTGATTTGACTTGGAATTACTCTGTTATATTAAGTATATAAATAATTTAAATATCTTTCACAGGGCTTTATAATAATTTCTAGAATTTTAGAAGTATATATAAATTCTAGAATTTTATTCAGGGATGGGTACCTTTATGGAAAATAAATTCGTAGGAGTCTTAAAATTTTGTGTGGATTACTTTCAAAGCAAAATCGAAGAAAATATTGTCAAAATGCACACAATGTGTGGGGGCACAGCTAGTTTTAAGTATATTCCGATAGTACAAGGAAAGAAAAACCATTGTTATGGTAAGGTCACAGGAACCACATTATGTTCTCTGTAACAATATATAGTTGCGATGAATAAACTTGAGTTGTTTAATTTTTACTCCACAATATAGTTTTTTCGTAGGAAACAAAAAAATATTTAAAATAAATGTGATTTGTGATCAAGCACCGTTTACAAGAATGATTTGCTTTCGGAGACAAGAAAGACTTCACTTTGTACTTGAAAGGCCACATGAAAAAGGCTTGGCTGAATTAGAAAATAAATCAAATTGACGTCTTCTAAAAAAAAAAAACATGAACAAAGTAATGAGAGAAATCTTGACCCGTTTTAAGGATTTACAATTCTTTACTGCTAAATCCATGAACTGCGATGGTATAGGCAATGTGCGAATGCCGTGAAGTCGATTACCAAAGTTGAAACACGGTTTGGAAAAAGAAAATTGCTAAATATATATAAATATATATATATAAAATATATATATACATATATATGTATTAATAAAATCATCTGTATTTTATATAAATAAAAAAATAATAAATAATTTTGTACTCCAAAATGTAAAAAACTGGCATATCCATTTCATATGACATTTCATATTTTTTAACCATACTATAATTTTTAATTTAACTATTATATTAAAGTGTTTAACAATAATATGGTTTTACTACAATCATATAATTTAACCATAATATGTTGCTCTTAGATTATGGTTACCTCAACAATGTTTTTTCTTTGCGTGTATAAGGCTAAATCGTTCCATCTTATACCTTGACCAATTTGATTCTCATCACATTGCCATTCATTAAACCAATTTATTTTTCTTACATCTTCTTTGATGTCTGTCCAGCTGTGTAAACTATAGGGGAATTACTTCTATAAAGCCAGCCTAAAAAAACTAAACTTAATTCCCAAGTTGAGAAAATGACGACAATCATATATTAGTCTTGTTGGATCGTTTTCCGAATTTGAGTTGCTCCACTTTAGAATTCTAACCTTAATGTAGTTGAATTGTTTAAGAACCAATGTTTTCATTGCGTGGTATCTTTGTTTTCCATGGGAATAAAGAAATTTTTTGTTGTGAAATTTAGTTCTTTACTTAAACCAGGCTGCCAACTATTTATTATTTTCGCTTGCTTTAAAAGTCGATGTAATATTTTTTTAAAAGCTAAAAGTTATTGTCAATAATAATTATGATATTCTTGGAAATAAAAATCTTTTTGTAAGAAAATGCTTCTTTCCAAATTAGATCCTGGAAAAAATTATATATAATTTTCTTTGTTTGCTTAAATTGTTACAAAGTCCCCAAAATAAGCCAATGGAAAAAGGAAATTGAAAATGTGTTCATTTTTTTTCTAAGAAATAAAGATAAAAAACACAACAAAAATTAATATTGGAAAAGTAGGCATAGCCGCACCTCTATACCACAAGATATAATAGGCGTATAAGACCTTTGATTTTTGTGAGCGTAACAAAGTATGCAAGAACTATAAAAATAAGGAATAAGATTAGGAGGCGTGGTACTTACATTATAAATTGTACATATTTTATATTACTTCAAAGGAACTGCATAGTTACGGCCTTTAAAGTTTGCGAGATGACCTAACTTTAGAGCAAAAACGAACAGGATGGCAATATTGAGCTTAAACAGTAATTTTAATTTAACTATGAAGTTACGGTAACAAAGCTATGAAGTTTTGTAGCCAAAATAACTGGCAATTAAATATTCTTGATAATAATAATGTCGTATGAAAAAAATTAGTTCTTCAAATACAGCTGTCGATGCTTACATATTAGCAATAATGCTTATAGCATCGAGAACATAGGCCCACGATGTAGCGCACTTCAAGTGGCAAAAAATCTTGCTAAACGATCGTAAATTGTTGGTGTGCAAATTACTCTTCGAAAGCAAGCGACTGCATCGCTAATAGTTTCGGATGTGGCTCATCTGTAGAAATCGTTAGACTTTTTAAGATGCACAATTCCATAGAGTTTGTGAAACCCAACGTTTTTCCATATGTTTCATTCCAAAATACAAAGTATCAACGAAAAAATGCGAGATGTTTGACGCCTGCTGACCACCGGAAACTTAATATCACCAAAAGCCATATTCTTGTAAAATGTGAAGCCTTGCTGGTTAGACTTAGAACTATTTTCAATTAAATATTTTTTTTACCATATGCTAAAGAATTTTTAATTAGTAACACTTCGAACATCGACTCTTGTTTAATAAAATTAATATTTTAATTCTAAATAGTAGTCAGCAGTGTGAAAACTTTCCCAACAGCTTAGATATTCTTTCAATCTCAAACAAAATATGCGACTAGTTTTTAAAAATAATTTATCAATTAGCAAATTGATTAGCATATACGAGTAGTGACATTCCCATTATTTATTCTTGTCTACGCTGCCATGTTCATTAGATTCTAAAAGTGCAGTGCAATATTTTTTATTATATAAAAAAAACCTACTCCAAAATATTTCTAATTATTTGCTTGAATTGTCTTTGATAGAAGTATTTTTAGAATTTTATTTATTCATTCACTTTAGTATTAACAGGAGATCTCATAGCTTCAATATCCGTAGGATAGAAGAATAAATGTAAGTGCCAAAATACACACATTTTAGATATAAAATACTTCTGAATGAATCTATATACAGAGTTGACAAAACTATGCCACTGCCATAAATATGTATCTGCAGTAACAGTATCTGCTTTGGTTACAATTTAATTTTCGTTTCTATTGTCAACAAGGCCGTCTTAGGGCATATGAGGGCCTTTGGGCATACAAGAATTTTGGGCCCCACAGGAAAAATTAGAGCGATAAGAGAAAAGATATACTTCTATTATGATTTTATGTCTATTATTGTTAACTGATGCAAATAATATTATTAAGTGTTTTAAGAAAAATGACCTTAGTTGGAAGGTTAACAATTAAAATCCTGATGGTTTAGGTTTATTGTGATATACGGTAATATGTAGTTGCTCGAAGGATTTCTATTCTGCAAAATTTTCTATTTTATTCTCGGAGTACTGCTGCCAGAAATTTTTGTCAGACTTGTCAGTATTTGATCTTTTTTCTGGTTAATTCATTCTGAGTTATTAAAATCATTGAGGTTCTTAGATAATGTCATAAACTGTAACATATTAATGTAACAGTATTTTTCTGGGATTTTATTATTGTTTTATTTATAATTCATAAAATATTATTCCATATCTCAGTTAGTAGTTTTTTTTTTCTGTGAATTTAACGAGGTCGTTCAATGTCACATGCAACTATTGCCAAATGCGAAAACTTATTCCAAAACATTAGTGTCCAAAGACTACAGGAGCTATTTTTCAACAAAATACGATGTCATTATTTCATTTATTTCATAAATTTATTCATTCATTTTGTCTATGACGAGCAAAAATATAATATTTTTATGGTATGGTCACAAGAACCATCCTATGTTATTTCATAAATTAATAAATTTAATTTTTAAATTCAACATTTGTTATAGAGGACTTAGCCATACAACTTCATCGTAAGTTTCAACTGTCTGTCATTAACCATTCAAACGTTTGGCCATATAACGAGTGATTTTTTAAGAGCTTGAGAACTTTTTTTTTTAAAAAACGCATAAAATTTGCAAAATCTCATCGGTTCTTTATTTGAAACGTTAGATTGGTCCATGACATTTACTTTTTGAAGATAATTTCATTTAAATGTTGACCGCGGCTGCGTCTTAGGTGGTCCATTCGGAAAGTCCAATTTTGGGCAACTTTTTCGAGCATTTCGGCCGGAATAGCCCGAATTTCTTCGGAAATGTTGTCTTCCAAAGCTGGAATAGTTGCTGGCTTATTTCTGTAGACTTTAGACTTGACGTAGCCCCACAAAAAATAGTCTAAAGGCGTCAAATCGCATGATCTTGGTGGCCAACTTACCGGTCCATTTCTTGAGATGAATTGTTCTCCGAAGTTTTCCCTCAAAATGGCCATAGAATCGCGAGCTGTGTGGCATGTAGCGCCATCTTGTTGAAACCACATGTCAACCAAGTTCAGTTGTTCCATTTTTGGCAACAAAAAGTTTGTTAGCATCGAACGATAGCGATCGCCATTCACCGTAACGTTGCGTCCAACAGCATCTTTGAAAAAATACGGTCCAATGATTCCACCAGCGTACAAACCACACCAAACAGTGCCTTTTTCGGGATGCATGGGCAGTTCTTGAACGGCTTCTGGTTGCTCTTCACTCCAAATGCGGCAATTTTGCTTATTTACGTAGCCATTCAACCAGAAATGAGCCTCATCGCTGAACAAAATTTGTCACATTTGAACATTTCGAACCGAACACTGATTTTGGTAATAAAATTCAATGATTTGCAAGCGTTGCTCGTTAGTAAGTCTATTCATGATGAAATGTCAAAGCATACTGAGCATCTTTCTCTTTGGCACCATGTCTGAAATCTCACGTGATCTGTCAAATACTAATGCATGAAAATCCTAACCTCAAAAAAATCACCCATTACATATGTATATCAAATTACACAAATTATTGGGATACCCTTTAATTTATAATCTCTATATATAAAGCACAAAATGTGTTTATTTGTTTGCCGGAAAGCTATAGCTCCTTCACCAGTGAACCGATCTTTCGGAAATTTTCACAGTTTGACGTGGGGTGGCACCTCGCATACAAATTAAATCGTATATCTTGGTAACAGCTATATGTAGCGTCTTGAAATTTCGTATTCGTAACCCCTATATAGTTTAGCGACACACAGACTGAAATGGACGAGTGGGCGTGGTACCTCCCATACAAAGTGTGGGAGGTACCACGTATTCCTGCCGAACTACAATAGATAGCGCCTTAAAACTTTGCAAGAGTAGCCTTTGTGCTAAAGCGCATAGTCTGCGAAAACACAGAATGAATTGGGACAGTGGGCGTGGTACCTCCCACACAAAGTGAAAAATTATTATTGTATATATAGAGAACTATAATAGGAATGGTCTTTAAGATGGGTACAAGTAAACTCCATACCCATGCGTATACTCTAGAAAAACATAGGCTAAATTGGGACAGTGAGCGTGGTACCCCCCATACAAAGTAAAAAAATTATTATCCTGTATCTAGAGAACTGCAAGAGGTAGCGCCTTGGAATTTTGCATCAGTAACCCCCATATTAAGATACATTTTGTAGAGAAACACAGACTGAATTTGAATTGAGGATGTGGTACCTCCTATACAAAGCGGAAAATTATTACAGTGTACCTGGAGAACTACAATATGTACAGTCTTGAAACGTAGTACAAGTAACCATCATACTAATATGTATAGTCTAGCAATATACAGACTGGATTGGGACAGTGGGAGTGGTACCTCACATACAAGAAAAACCTGCAGATGGCCAATGGCAATATTTTATGGAATGATGAACATGGCATTTATAAACTCGTATACGATTTATTCTCACAACATTATATCTGCTACTCAAAAGCCTTTAAGTCGCCTTTCGTCACTAACAACACCTTGGATACAAATGAGGCTCGAAGCTCCTACTTTGTCGAAATCGTTGCGCGACAGCATTCAAAGTTTAGTTCCTACTACAACTCAAAATGTTCCTAAAAGAAAAAGAATATTGTGGATTTTATCCTTCGAAAATTCGACGAATGTCCAAAATGTCATATGTGAAATGCGAAACACCTGTGTGTGAGGAGCATAAGAAACTAGTCTGCACCACTTGCATATAATGGTATAAAAGCAAGATTTTTTATATTCACAAAGCTTTTATTATATACAAATAATTAAATGAATTAAAAAAATATATTTTTTAATCCTTTTATTACAGTTTGTGAGTCCTTTGCGAAATGTCCTTTGTTTAAAATGTTAATTTTTGATCTCTATTGAATTTGTTGTTTTGTTTCTATTAGTATATTTATTTACCAAATTTTTTTGTTATCAAAGAGAAAATTCAATAAATAAATGATATCAATAACTCCTAAGCCAATATTTATTGTTTTAGGTCCTTAAAAGGGTGTTAGAAACTATACTTTCTTGCAGAAGTAACGATATCTTTACCGTTCGAAAAAATAACGTTATCTTTCTAGGGTTAAAATGGCACCAATATACATATTAGTATGACGTTTCTAATAAATAAGTATTTTCAAAATCTGTTTAGAAATGTATGATTTCTGTAAGCACAAACCTCCTATCTATCATTTTTAGAAACATATGCATATAAATTTCGCTTTGTGACATAAAATTATAATAATTTTTTTTTTACATAATTTTATTAAAAAAAATTTGTACCTTTTTTTAGGTAAAAAAAAAAAATTTTAGGTAAAAAATTATTTTAGGTAAAAATTTTTTTAGCTAAAAAGACGTTTTTAAAGTCCCATTATGTAAAATTTTCGCTTTTTCTACAATTTTCCTGGCTTTGTGCCGTAGCAATGAATATCTGCTATGGGTCACAATTTCGTTCTGGGGTAAAAAGCTGAGCTTAAATAAATAAATACTTGCGTACGACAGAGAATGAAGAAAAGCTTTAAAAATTAAAAAAATATATTAGTTTTATACCTTTGAAATGGAGAAGGCTCAACATTTCTTAGCAAAATGTTCGGTTTAAACGAAGCAATATACATTTCTGACCTCATAAAGTATATATATTCTGGATCCTTATACATTGAGAAGTTGACTAAGCGATGTCCGTCTGTCCATATTTGGATAGTAATGTCATTTGCCAAGGCACAAGAAGAGATACAAAAATTTAAGCACACCAATTTGTCAGGCAGAATTTCGAAAATTTTGTGATTACAATTCAGCAACGTCGGATCATTCCTTTGGAGGCTGCGGGCCAAAAACCATGCCCACCTATATTTTTTTCGCGTTTTTTTAGTTTTTTTCGGCTTTAATGATTCTCTTTTACTTTTTTTGTCAAATAAATATTAGACCACGACAGGTTGATCGCAAGGAGTGCACAGAGATCTCGGGGATCAATAACCCGATGAGGGGCGATTTTTGTTTGTTTTTAGGTTGGTAGGGATTTTCTGCTTTGATTTGTATTAAAGACCTTTAAAGAAAGCGATACACTTAGAGGTAGGCAATGGACCCACAGGGGGCCCACTGGTAAATAGGAGCAGTTAAAGGGCACATAAGGGGTTAATATAAGGAAATTTTTTTTTAAGATTTTTTTTTGATATATAGATTGCTGGAAGGTCCTGAATTAAAAAAAAGTTAATTAAAATTTAAGAAAAAATTTAAAAAATTAAAAAAAGTTTTTTTTTTCAATATTTACAAAAATCTTTACAAAACATTTTCAAAAAGACATTTTTACAGAAAAATGATGAAAACAATTTTCCAAAAATTAAAAAAAAATTCAATATTTCTATGAAAATGAAAATCATGACTGTAACATAACATATATTTAACATTAAGAATATAAAAATGTATATATGTATGCATGAATGTATGTAAGTATATAGAGTAACATATTTTTTTAAATGCGTTTGATTTTTAAATAGATGAGATCTCTGTTTTAAAACCTAGATGCATTAAACACATAGACAACATCAGGATACCGACTACAAACTGTCAAAAATAAAATACACACGTTTATAGATAAATGAGTATTTTGAAGCCAGTATAGATAGCTACATGGCTACACCACCACCGTTGCACAGTGGGGCAGACTCAAAATAGTTTGGAAATAACCTAGTCATTTTTAAACGGCTATGCCGATTAGTCCAAAATTTGACACGAGCATAGCATAAGAGTATCTGAACTTAAGTTTTAAAGGTGGGTACCACACACCCTCCAGGGGTGGGGCGCTATGTGATCTCAAAGTTGGGAACCTCGCACATAGAAATTCTTTTACAGCTTGCCATTTCTTCAGTTTTATTCTGATTTTTTAAAATTATACATGGTCCTAAAGGTCTTGTCAATACCTACAAAACGGTATCTAAATATGCAGTACACAAAAAATGCAATAATTTTGGATTTTTTTAATTGAAAACCGTCTAGTTTTTAAATCAGTAAAGATACAATCTTCAAATTTATCAAAAATTTTAAAATTGGGCTCGCTAACTACGATAAAAAATTTTGTTAAAATTGTACCCAATATTTTGAAAAAACTGGACCAGGGTAGCGAAAAATCAAAAATTTTATTTCTTAAAATGCTTATAACTCAATCATTTAATGTTATTATTTGCAAATTTAGATACGGTTTTGTAGGTATTGACAAGACCTTTAGGACCATGTATAATTTTTAAAAGTCAGAATAAAACTGAAGAAATGGCAAGCTATAAATGGATTTCCATGTGCGAGGTTCCCAAATTTGAGACCACATAGCGCCATCCCTGGAGGGTGTGTGGTACCCGCCTTTAAAACTTTAGTTCAGATACTCCTCTGCTATGCTCATGTCAATTTTGGACCAATCGACATAGCAGTTTATAAATGATAAGGTTATTTCCAAGATATTTTGATTCTGCCCCACTGTCCGTTGTGGCTGTCGTCAACTTAGGCTAATTTCTATTTTATTCAACAAAAGAAAATGTCACAAAATTGTAAATTACAAATTCATATATAAACAAAAAGTTTTGGATGAAATACATACATATGTATTTAAAATTTATTGAAAAATTTATTTAATTTTATCAAAGCAAAATAAGTATTCCTACAACAATGTTAGAGTTTACGATGTAGGTGTCGTCTTCAATAAATATCATTAGGCTGCTGACTACAGGGCGACAATTGTAGCCAACGGAATTTGTTTTCATTTAGCATAAATAATGAATTTTTTCTCATACGACTTATTTTAATTTATGTAAAGAGTCAACATTATGGATAATGCTGTACATGGCTGTGTAAATAAAATCACCGTGGTTAAGGATATAGAAGATTATTTTTTTAAAAAACAAATTTTTAAAAAACAAAAATCAGTCAATAAATAAAAACAAACATTTTTTTTTACATATGGATAAACTTAACATATTGTGTTTATTATTAATAAATTATAGTTAAAAATAATATATTATTTTAAAATATATATAAAACATTGATTATGGTTTAAATTTTGCAAAACATGTTTAGTATCGATAATTAACATACACAATTCAATTTAGAAATATGTATATTAATTCATTGTAAATATCTACCAAAAAATATCAACTAACCAAGCTCCTACCTTTTAACTAGGGCCCCTTGTGATAAAGAGGCTCTGATTGCCAAGTATTCTGGTAATAACAGTTGACACTTTAATAATAAAAATCCAGGATTAAAAATATCCTACAAAAATGTAACAAATTTTCAACTGTTGTTGCAGAAAGAAAATATCTATATATACATACAGCCAACATGTAATAAAAGAGATTTTCACCTCTTATATTAAATTGTAGTTGTATTATTTGCCAAAACCCTCGTAGTAGTCGTTATTGTTTAACAAACAGCAACAACATGAAAAAATTGTTGGCACAAAATTTTCTTCTGCTTGCGGTAGCAACCTTACAAATATGTGTTGATGGTAAAAATGAACAAAGTCTGATATTATTAAATGTTACCATAGCTGATACTTTTCGTAAGTAACCGTAGTACTATTGTAATAAAAAAGTACTAAAATTAGATAGATTTTTGAACTTTCGATATTGTAAGACTTAAGTTTAATTATAGTTAAAAGAAAATTCATTTTAATAGCAAATACTTAGAGCTATTGTCTGAAAAGATCAAAATGTTCGCCATAAAATTGGCCCATGCCAATTGAGCAACCGTTTGTATTAGGCAAACTAATTTATATTCAAAAGCTCGAGGAGAATTGCACTTCGCATTCATAGAAAATTCGTTTTTTAGTTCGTATGTATTATTATCTAGGTCTTTCCTATTAATTTTAATGCAGGAAAATTGATTTTTGATGTCTACAATACTACTCTATCTGCACGCAAATAAAAAACATGGTTGAGGTAACCATAATCTAAGAGCAACATATTATGATTGAATTATATGGTTGGAGTCGAACCATATTATTATTAATGTAATCATAATATTGTTATGTTAGAACCATTATTATTGTCTAACTTAAAAAAGACATTGTAAAATATAAAATTTCATTATGAAATAAAATAAATAAATAAATATATTGAGAAATATAAATATAAAAACATAGCTTATAATTATTTGTTTTTATAAACATACCTTATAATAAAACACGCAATTACTTATTAGCATTGCTTTTAAGCAGTCGATATGGGAATCGAATTAATTATTATACCCTTCACCACAGGTGGAAAGGGTATATATGTATAAGTTTGTCATTCCGTGTGTAATTTCTACAATATTCATTTCCGACCCCATAAAGTATATATATTCTGGATCCTTATATATAGAGAAGTTGATTAAGCGATGTCCGTCTGTCCGTCTATCCGTGTTAGTGTGGTAATGTCATTTGCCAAGGCACCAGAAGAGATACAAAAAATTTAAGCACACCAATCTGTCAGGTATAGTTTCGAAAATTTTGGTATTGCAATTCAGCAACATCGAATCATTCCTTTGGAGGCTACGGGCCAAAAACCACGCCCACCTATATTTTTTTACGTTTTTTTTTTAATTTTTTCGGCTTTAATGATTCTGTTTTGCCTTTTTTTGTCAAATAAATATTAGAGTGTGACATGTTAGATCGCAAGGAGTGCATACAGATCTCGGGGGATCAATAACCCCCTGCTAGGGGCGATTTTTGTTTGTTCTTAGATTGGTAGGATTTTTCTGCTTTGATTTGTATTAGAGACCTTAATAGAAAGCAATACGCATAGAGGTAGCCAATGGACCCACAGGGTACCCACTGACAAATAGGAGCAGTTAAAAGGACCCCCCATGTGTCAATATGATGAATTTTTTTTTTTTTTGATAAGGATTTCTTTTTGCTTTAGTCTGACCATTCTAACTCAATATAGATTGGAGAAAGGTCCAAAGTTTAACAAAAAAATTTCAATAAAATTTTTAAAAAAAAATTTTTATTTTTTTTTTCAAAAATATTTACAAAAAATTTACAAAGCATTTTCAAAAAGATATTTTACAGAAAAATATTAGAAAAAAAATTTTTTTAAAAAATTTTCCAAAAAATTTTCAAAAAAATATTTTTACAAAAAATTTTTGCACACAATTTTCGAAAAATTAAAACAAAAATTTCAATATTTCTTTGAAAATGAAAATCATGACTGTATCATAACATATATTTAATAGTAAGAATATACATATGTATGTATGTGTGTATACAGAGTAACATATTTTTTTAAATGCGTTTGATTTTTTTTTTTTTAATGCGATTGATTTTAAATAGATGAGATCTCTGTTTTAAAACCTAGGTGCATTAAACACATAGACATCATCAGGATACCGAGTAAAAACTGCCAAAAATAAAATACACACGTTTATAGGTAAACGTTTTTTTTTTAAGCCAGTATAGCTACATGGCTACACGACCACCGTTGTGGATGTCGTCAACTTAGGCTAATTTCTATTTTATTCAACAACAGAAAATGTCACAAATTACATTATTATTGTAAATTACAAATTCATATACAAACAAAAAGTTTTGGAGGAGATATTTATAAGTTTTTGAAAAAGTTATTTAATTTTATAAAAGCAAAATAAGTATTTCTACAACAATGTCAGAGTTTACGATGTAGCGTCGGCTTCAATATCATTAAGTAGCTGACAACACGGCGACAATTGTAGCAAACGGAATTTGTTTTCATTTGTCTTCTATTTCTTTAACTCATGAATAATGATTTTTTCTTATACGACTTTATTTAAATAAAGAGTCAACAATATGGATAATGCTGTACATGTCTGTATAAATAAAATCACCGTGGTGAAGGGTATAGAAGATTCGGCACGGCCGAATATAGCACTTTTACTTGTTTTTGATTAATTTTGGAAGAAAACCGTAAAATTAGATTCTAATAATTTAAAACAAACCCCATAAAACCAACCATTATTCATTTGTTTTTAGTCATACCGTCGTTACATACAAGGAAACTTATCATAATTTGTTTACTAGTAATATATTATGGTTATAAACACAATATTATTTTGAAATACCAATAAAACTTTGGTTTAAAAATTGTTTAGTTCAAACCAACCATGTTGTATTTTGTTGGTATAGTAACCATTTAATTATCAAATAGTAACAACAACTTGCTTATGTTTGTGACCATAGTAATGATTAAAAAAAACTATAAGTTGTTTATCGCAACCATATATTGTTACAGAGAACATAAAATGGTTTTTGTGACCATACCATGACCATGTTTTTCTCTGTGTGTGTACTACTACTGTTACTTGGGGCCTTCGTGATTGCTTAGAAAAGATGTCTCAACCGCCAATGTCGATGTGTGACTCGATGTATGACTCAGTAATAGGGTCTAGGAAACTCAATATTGTTCCCGTCCGGGAATTCTGGGGATACAATGTCTTCAATTTCCCAGGAAAACTTCCGAGAAACTGGAAAAGTATATTTCCGGGAAACGGAAAAAGTTTTAAAATCACTAAAGTCAAAAAGGTGTGATAAACGTGTGCTGCAGCACAACTACAGACAGAACCATCAACTAGCAATTGTGTTTTTAAGGAAATAGACAATGGAGACAGCAGATAAAAATACCAAAAGGCTGTTAATTTTTTTTAAACTTAATTTGAGTTATGTATTTCAAACCAGAAACATCTGATTTATATTTATAACGCAATGTTAACTATTTACCCTAACATACTAAAAAGTAAAAGTGTTTTTTATATTGCTTAAAGTTTTGCACAAAAAATTAATTAATTTAATACCTTTTCAGTATAAACTAAACTGTTTTGTTAAGTGATATAAGCCCTCTTTAAAAAAAACTAAGTTAACGGTAATTTTAATGAGCTATACACGCAAAGAAAAAACAAAGTTATTGTATGGTCACAGCAACCGCACTATTGTCATGTTTGCTGTAAACAAATTATAGTTATTTTAAACCATACTTTGATCACGATAAACATGTTTTTGTTAACAGTTAATCATTGAATGGTTATACTCTCCAAAAAAAGAAAACAATTTTTTTTAATATTTAAAAATAAAATAATATTTTTAACCATAATATATTATTATTAAGAATAGTATGTTAACTATGACTAAAAATAATCAAATAATGTTTCGTTTTAAAAATACATATTTTGGTTTTGGCCTTTTTCAGTTAGAAATATGTGTGTAAAATATCGGTTCATCTAAAACCGTAAAAACATAAACACACATTTGTTGTCAACAAATAAATTTGTTTTTTTATTATAAATGATAGTTTTAAATTAAAAATATCAAAATTTGAAAATTGTAATTATTATTAGTCGAACTGTTTATGTATTACATATAGCCACGTCCGTCATACAAGAGTGCTGATGACGGACGTGGCTGTCTAGAAAATGTGCATTCCACTCCTGCTGGTTTTAATTTTCCCAATTTTTCTTTAATATTATCACCAAATTTGTAATTTAATTAATTCTTTCTTAGAGAGAATAAAAACGAACTTAAGCTTGATTATAAATTTCATTGTATGTAAAAATATCAAAAATATAAAAAAGTATACAGAAAATATCAAAATATGTATGTATGTATGTATGTATGTATGTATGTATGTATGTATGTATGTATGTATGTATGTATGTATGTATGTATGTATGTATGTATGTATGTATGCATGTATGTATGTATGTATGTATGTATGGATGTATGTATGTAAGTATGTATGTATGTATGTATGTATGTATGTATGTATGTATGTATGTATGTATGTATGTATGTATGTAAGTCTAAATGGAAATATTCGTGTATTTGTTTTTTGCTATTTATAAATATATTCATACGTTGTTACATATAACCATTTACATGTTTCACATTATATTGTAGTATGTTTATATCATAAACCTAATTATGGTTGTATTTTATAATGTTATTTTTATGTAAGACAACAATATGTTCCAATGACAACAATATTATTATTATGGTTTAAAATAATATGGTTTGAATAATACCATATAATTAAACCATAAGATGTTACTCTTAGATTATGGTTACCACAACCATGGTTTTTCTTTGCGTGTAGAAACCTTCTCTCCATAGTTACAATCACAATTTATATAGAGTTCTATTTGGACATGAAATAAACAAAAAAAGTTTTGCTGTACAATGTTATTACATCAATATTTCTTTTGAAAGTGGAAGTCTATTCCTAATTATTATTATTATTATTATTATTATTATTATTATTATTATTATTGCAATTATTATTGATTAGTGATTTTTCAGTCCCGTTTCAAGCCCGTTTTACACTCCAATACAGAATATTAAGATTTGCATTGGATTTGGAAAGAAATAAATCAAATGAGTAACATTTCGTTTTCAAAAAAAAGAAATATCAAACAAAGGAACAAGCCAAGACAAACCTCAAAATTTTTTTTTATAAAATAAGTATGGAAGAAAATATTCTATTTTAAACAATTTTTTTTATTTGGAAAAAAGGGAAGACCAAAAATCTTCAGCAAAATTAATATTTTATAAAACTTGAAGGAGTATAACAATAGAGAAATATAACTATATGATCAATTTATTATTTTAAATACCACCTATTCACCATAAATACTTCAATATGTTAACTGTAAAACAAAACTAAGTTTTAAGGGTAATTCCATGTCAGGTCAACTAAAAAAAATTTATTTTCAAATTTACCACTTCCGATTTTTTGGAAACTTTTGTTATTTACATTCTTTGACTTTCTGAAGCCAAATATAATTTTAAAAAAATTCTATCTCTTACGGTTTTTTAGCTATACAGCTCTCAAAATAGGAAAATATCGCTTTTTTTCACATAATATGGAGGATTAAATATATTCTAATTCCAGTACTAAGCCCTAGGAAGTTGAGTAATAGCTCATTTTAAGGGGGATTTCATACGCTTTAATTTGATATAAATCATGAAAAAAAAAAAAAATTTAAAATATTTTTTATAAAAATCTTTTATAAAAATCTTTGAGATAGTGTCTTTTAAAATTATCAGATTTTTGATCGTAACCGTTTTGAAACATCTGTGTGATTTTAGGTTGTTCTAAAGATCACATAATTATATCTTTTGTGTGATTTAAAATTTGTAAAATCACGAGAAAAAAGGACATTAAAAAAAGCATGTTAAATAGTTATTTTCGGCCCACAACATTTTGTAAGCTTGGCAAGCGTTGATATAATTTCTAAACACTTATGCGCTTATGCAAAAGAAATAAAGTCTACTTGAAGTGTACTTTAAGAAAAAATCTTCATATAAAATTCAAAATAAAGTAGACTTGAAGTAGACTTTATTTTTGTAAGTATAAGGGCATAAATGTGGTGATAGTAAAGGAGTAGGGGAAAATCATAAAAAAACTACAAAAAATAAGAATTAATAAGCGTCTTTAAAGATTTGTATTTTCACATATTTTTCAACGAAATTTTCCAGGAAAGCAATTATTTTTTTTCCTGTATACTACTACTACTACTACTACTACTACTACTACTACTACTACTACTACTACTACTACTACTACTACTACTACTACTACTACTACTACTACTACTACTACTACTACTACTACTACTACTACTACTACTACTACTACTACTACTACTACTACTACTACTACTACTACTACTACTACTACTACTACTACTACCACTACTACTACTACTACTACTACTACTACTACTACTACTACTACTACTACTACTACTACTACTACTACAAAAGAAAATAAAGATAAACTGTATGTACATTTGAAACGTCAGTTGTCGTATTTTCAAGGGGGCGTTAAACAGATTGTGTATTTTTGGCAGTAGTGTCAATAAAAGTTATTCAAAGCTGAATAAATAAAGTGACTTAAAATAAAAAATTTAAATCAGTGTGTATTTATTTATTTTGCAATTAAAAGAAGCCAACGTAAATTAAAAGCTTAAGTTCGTTTATTCTCTCTAAGAAAGAATAATTAAAATTACAAATTAGGTGATAATATTAAGTAAAAAATTGGGAAAACGAAGAGTACTGATGACGGACGTAGCTGGCTAGAAAATGTGCATTCCGCTCTGCTCTAATCTGTAATTTAAACTATTCTTTCTTAGAGAGAATAAAACGAACTTAAGTTCGACTACAAATTACATATGTATGTAATATAAATAGTTCGACTAATACAATTCAAATTTTCTAAAGTAAAATATTTAAAAAAACCTTTACTGTTTTGCTTTTCAGGGCATTACAATTTTATTTTTATTGGAACCTTTTCTATGAGTTGTTGAGTAGACACATTTCCATGAATTTTAAAATTAACCTGCCAGAAATATATACAGCTATATTTTTAGTAGTAGTAGCCATGCATTTTGCATTTTTAATTAAGAAATAAGTACCTAACATCACTAATACATACACTTGGAATACATATCGAGCCTGTTCGGCAAGACAGTCATAACTCAAAATTTTTAATTTCTGATCATGCAGAAATGTTCTTCAGTGATACATCTATCTATTATTAGAAAAAAAAAATGATTTTATATTTAACTTCATAACTTTTAAGGATACAAATTCTAACAAGTTCAGATAATATTTAGAACAAGAATACAGAAATTCATCGATGACAAATACGCTTCGAAAAATAATAAAGTGGTGTTAGAAAATTTAAATTTTATATAAATTCTGAAAAAGTTTTGATTGAAGATATTATCGTAAAAATTTGATAAAAAAAACTTTAAAGAATTTTTCTCATTTCCAGTTTTCTTGAGATATGTCTTTCATGCGGCAACGGCACAATATGTTTAAGTGTCTTTTTGCATGGAGTTGTCTATGCCAGTTAGGTACCAGATAAGTATTAGATGTAGAGGCTGTAGTATATTTTTGTAGCAGTAGTAGTTGTTTTTGTTGTTGTTTTTCTGGTAAGTTTTATAATGAATTGATTAGCTTAACACTTCGAATCTAAAGGCCAATATAAGTTGTGTGGTGTCAACAAGAATTATGACCATTTATTCAGTACGTTTTAGAGACACTCGTCCCCATATAAGTATGTACATATGTACAAACTTATATTAATAAACATGTTTGCCAAAAACTAAATATTGCTTCTGCAAAACTTTTCCTTCCCTTCTTACTTTTCTTTACCCCCCTTTAGAGTCTTTCATTTCTTTGCACCACTTTGCGATTCCATTTATAAATTGTTCAGTAAATTACGTTTCAAGAAGTTTGGCTTAATAGTTGTCATAGAAGATTTGTGGTCTTGTTTTTTGTTATAGTTGTGGTATTGGTATTGGTACTAGTTCTCTTTCCGGCAGGTTCTGGCTATTGTTCAAATTGTATTGTACATTTTATGTCACATTCAAAACGCAGACATAAGCAAAAACATAATTATTGTAATTTATTTCATTTTATTTAATACTATTGTTTGCTCAAGTTACGTTAGACGCCAACAAAAACGATATCAAAAAGCTTTATTGAATTATGATTACTTAATTAACTGTTAAAGCACAGTAGGAGTGAAATTAATTAATAGAAATATATTTTTATAAATGATTTTTTTTTAAACCCGATAGAACTTTAGATTAGAGAAAATTGCATTAAACATAAAATTTTAAACAAAAGAGTGTTTTATTTGAAAGATGAATTCAAGGCATTAACATTTGAATATGTTTTCGGGCATTTGGGTTCTTAACAAACCGCATTCTGGACGTATAGTACGAATATTACGACAATATGGGCCCTCAAGTTCACAGCTGTTGTTGGTTTATCAGGACTAAGCAGTGACTTCACGTGGCTCCACAGAAGATAATCGAAATCAATTAACAGATCCATTTTCCGTAATCAACTTACTCTCTATTTTTGATTTTCATAAGCCGACGATTACTGTCGGCGTGTGGCATGTAGCGTCAACCCGCTGAAATCACAACTCGCGCTATTTTTTTTCATCCACGTTTTCGGAGGCTACATTTTTTAAGAAATTTGGTCCAATGATGGCACCAGCGCACAGAGGGGTATTAGGTCAATCTAGCCGGACATTAGGCCAAAAATTAAATTTAAGAAATGTAAAAATTTAAGTACGCAGGTCGACAAACCAGATAATTCTGCATCATATAGCGAATTTTCAATTGCCTTTTTACACTTATGAGAGGTTTGCAATATATTTTTTTGTGGCTAAATGAACAAATATTTTTTATTGATTTTTTTTGTGTATTAACAGCTACTTATATTTCATTTTAAAATTTTATATATTTTATTATTTAATATTTTTTGTTCATATTTTGTTAAAAAATAAGTGACAATGTTTTTGAGAGTGAGGGCCACAATAATAAAACTGTGATTTTTCTGCCTGTTAGACTGTTTTTGTTCGAATCACGTAAAAACTACTGGATGAATTTTAAATAAATTGTTTACCTCAATAACGTGGTTAAGTATTGGATATTTTCCCCGTAAGAATATCTCATTGCCAAGAAAGAGAGAGAACAAGTAGTGAAAGTACGTATTTTACCGATTCAATGGTTCTGCAAATTTGACAGCAATTTTTATTTTTGTCAGAGAGAAATATTTAACATATTTACAGAAATCTGAAAATAAATTTGAAATTTTATACAAATTTTAGTATTTTATGAAGAGCCTACGTTTCTGACTAATTACCCAGAGATGGGTACTTTTGTATAAAGATATAATTAAACCATATCGGAAGCGCTATAAAAGTGATTGTCTTAAACTTTCAAAGCAAAATAAGGATGCTGACAAAGTGTCGGGCACAGCTAGTTATAAATAAATTAATTATTTTCAGATAAATTAAATACTTTAAAGTAATAAATTACAAAAATTACATTTATTGATATTCTTCTCTTCGACATAAAAGCTTAAAAATACTTAACACAACATTAACTTATTTTGTAATAAGTCTCAAGTGTTGCTTCTCTTTGACAAATTAAACATATCCACTTAATAAAAATAATTATTTTTATTATTTTATACATTGTTGTAGTTCTTATTATTTTAATATCACTTAATATATTAATAACTTATTGCCATAGCCATTTGAAAAAACCGCTTTGCAAAAGAAAAGTGTGTGTAAGATGTAAAAGAAACTCAGCACAAAGAATTACTTATATAAATCCATATGTTTGTTTGCTGCCACCTCCTGAAAACATTGCTTATAAATTAATGAACTAATTACAAATGATTTATTTTTATTTTGTTAATTAAGTAATACGAGTAAGTATGCTTCATATTACAATGATGTTGCGTATGATTTACAATCATTTAATAAATAAATATCACTCATCCGTAAGCACTTAAATATTTTAACAAAATTATTCCCAAAAACAACAAAACAATTTTTAACAATCGTTCTTTAATCTTATGTAAAACTGTAAAACTGTATATTAATCCTGGCTGTTTATATTTATTTTTATAACACTATGTTATTCGCAAACTTTACCAAGCTGGTAGCTAATTCGAGTACGCAGAATTCAATGGCATTAGCCGTTTTTCGAAGTTAGCGTTCGTATTCGTGATATAAAATTTGTACGCTAAAGTACTATAAAAACGATATTTTTATACTGTTTTGACCATAGTGGTGATCAGTACAAAATACATGACTGGCCTCAACGGGAAAAGTTAAATTGCGAAAAAAAAACATTGTTGAAAATCGACTTGTATCAATAATTGATAAAGTTTTGTTACCGCCGCTACATATAAAACTAGGCATTATGAAAAGCTTTATTAAAATACTTAATCCGGATGGAAATTCGTTTAACGAATTATGTCGTATTTTTCCAAGATTAATACCGTGTTTCCACTACAGCCTTTATTCGTAATTCGCTCTCGCATTCGTAATTCAACCTCCAATTACAAACTGAATTACTTAATTCGTAATACAAATTTTTGAGAGCGAATTATCTCATTTGTACGTTATTCAGTTTGAATTACCTTCTAAATTACGAAGAAATCAGTGTCTTCTCTAATTTTTATCGGAACTTTATCGAAATAGTTGTCAAAATGAAAAAAAAAGAGCAAAGAAAAATTAAATTAAAACAAAATCAAAAAATAAAATCATAATAAAAATTGTACCTTTAATAGTAAAATTCGATTAAGTCTATAAAATGAAAAATAGAAAAATGTAATTAAAAATACAAATTGTTTTTTTATTGCATTGTAACATTTTAATATTTTTAAACTTTGTATTACAGAAAAGGTTAGTTATATTAAAATTTCATTACAAATTATTCTTGAGTGAATGCTTTTTAGATTTTTTACTAATGTAGTATTTGCTGTAAAAAATCCCATAATTTTGTTGGATCACAAGTGTTTATAGTATAGTTTAAGTACAGATGAATTTTAGCAGGTTATTGTATTTCTCTTTCCGCTATTTCTACTGAAGGATGTAAACCTCCTTAACTTTGTGATCCAACTGGTAAAGATTGAGGTAAATTATTGAAATTAAATTCTTAACTTTGATTCACGTGGATTTTTCCACTATACGTTAGCATTTTAGCTGTTAACTTTGTTCACTAATAACTGTCTTGATTCAGGCAAATAGCTGTGTCTATTTAATAAAATTTAATTTGAATTGCATTAGCCCTAATTTGTGTGCAGGAAAATATTAGTGAATATTAGTAATTATTGACCATTTATTATTAAAATAATTTATTTATGAAATTTTTTAATCAAGCTTCGACTAATAATAATTAAAAGTTTTCAAAAAAAAAAATTATTTATTTATTTTTAAAAATTTTAATTAAGAAAATTCGATTTTAACAAAGTGGAGTAAGTCACTTCTTGCTCAACTGCAACAAATAAAAAAATTTTTCAACAAAAAAATATTTAAAATAAATGTAAATAAATTTTCTCTACAACAAAAAACAAATGTCAAATCGAATTAAGAATGTGTAGTGGAAACGGGGTAATTCAAAAAAGTAATTCAAAGAGCGAATGAAGTAATTCAAGTTGTGGTGGAAACATGGCATAAGTAGTATGAAAATAAAAGAAAGTTTGTATTAATTTATCTTATACTAATATGTTGAAAATCTGAATTCATATTTCCTTTTTGGCGGGAATACTTAATGGGCCGGATATCTGACGCTTGATGCAGGATAAGTTATTTGAAGATGCCCTCAGTATGGATGAGCTTGAGGCATGGAACTCTGTAAAAGCGGTTATTGACAACGTTTTAGGAATTAATCGGTCTGACAACTGGCGCATTCATATAGAAAAAATGTTTTCCGCCTTTCATCGTATTAATGTTAAAATATCTTTAAAGAATCATTTTTTGCATTTTCATACCAACAAGTTTGTTGAACTATCACCAGCTGATTCTGACGAGCATGGAGAGCGATTCCATCAAGTAACGGCCAGACTTGAACACTGGTACAGTGGTAAAAAATTGGATTCGCTGTTAGGTGACATTTGCTGGAATTTAAAAGAAGAATCGCGAATATCGCAAATACGAGCGCTAACTTCTAAAAACGGCTAATGCCATTGAATTCAGTGTACTCGAATTAGCTTTACCAGTAGGGTTCCCAGCTTGTTAAAAAAAATAAGTGTCAAATTCAAGCACAGTGTAATTAACCAACAATAATCAAATCACTGTTTATAATGTTGTTTTTAATTTGTATTTAGACAAGACAAATTAATTATAGCAGATAATCCAAATAAAAGTATACTTTTTAAAATTAAACAAAATGAAATAAACCTAAATTTATTTTGGTTTTCCATTTTTTAATTTATTCCAAAAATTTATAAAGAGTTGCTGGTTCTACCGCACTAGTGGCATGGACAATATTAGCCTTTAGTATGTAGATCGCTTCTGGCTTATTCACATAGCCATAGCCCTCTAACAGCACCCTATAAAAAAAATAGTTAAAAAGGGTGAAATCGCAGCTTCGATGTCGACAATTGACATAACCAAAGACAGCTGGCATCACACTATTACCCAACTTAGTGCGAAAAATATCGATTTTTTACGAACTGAGTGAAATGGTGTGCCATCCTGCTGAATCATGCTCCTGTGGCGTTCACCGACAAAATTTGATCTATGAGACCAAGACACCAAAATCCATACAAAACTGTCACTCTCTATGGCTCCTCGAAAAATTCGTGGAGTATAGGCGCCGAGATGAAAAATTGGTTTTTTGGTCATATTTGATGTCTGCACTTGAAAATAAGTTAGCATTATTTGCAAATAATGCAACTTTTTATAATTTTACCAAATTTTACCAAGATACAAGAAATGTATAATTGGTGTAACCCACACTTTTTGCTATATTCACTTAATAAATATAAATATACACTGCTATTGTAAATTTAGAAGCTCTTTTGACATATGAGAAGTAAAACCATAAAATAATGTTTACAAAAGAAATTAAATTAAAAAAAATATTTACCAAATATAAAATCCCCATATCCTACTAATTAAATAATTTGGGGTTACATCACGTTTGCGCTCTTGGCTTCAATTATAATGATCAATAAAATACCAAAGATTCTAGAAAACGACTTAAAAATTAATAACTGTCAACTTCAAAGGCACTTCTTTAGCACTGCGGAAAATTGGAACAATAACTCTGGATAGAATTATAGGAAAAAACTCTCAAACTTTCAAACAGTTCATTAATTTCGTGGTTATCAAAAACCTACAATACATAAAGCAAAAACCCGCAAACTTCTTCATATAGCTGACATGTCAGCTATTTAAAGCATATTACATACATATATCATCATTACAAATACATACAGTGTCTCACAGCTTATTTGATGCAGGCTATAAATATTTTTTTAAACATAAATACTCCGAAATCTGTTGCATTTAAAAAGCAAAAAAGGCAATGATGATTAAAGCAGTTATCTCATTATTATATTACAGCAGAAAAAACGAGACAAAACAACTTCTTTTCAAAAATAACCACAAAAATAGTAAAATACCCATTAAAATGAAGTCACAGCTTAAATGATGCAGTAAACAAAACATGTGTGTGTGTGAATGATAACGGTATAAATTTACATATTTTTAGTTTTATTCAGTGCCAGTGATCATTAGCAAGCATTATTTTCAAAGAAAAAATTTAAAAATAGAATATTTGTTAATGGGTTTTTTAAAATGGGAAAACGAACCTCTATTGAAAAACGGGAGGATGTAATTCGCTTCTTTAAGGAGGGAAAATCTCAACGGAAGATCGCTGAACTTGTCGCATTAAGTTCCTCTACTGTCCAACATATTATAGAAAGGTTCCGGCATGAAAATAGAATAGTAAACAAGTGCAGATCTGCTCCAAATAAGATTTTTTTGGACGCCGAAAAACGTTGGATTGTGAGGAAGATTAAGGAAAACCCCCATCTGAGCGCGCCAAAATTGCAAATCGAAGCGGAAAAGTTCTTGAGTAAGTCGGCCAGTGCAGAATCTATACGTAGAGTCCTTAGAGAAGCCAATTTTCATTGGCGTACTGCCCGAAATAAGCCACTGATTAATGCCAGAAATAGAAAACGCCTGCTCAGAGTCCAGATCTCAATGTCATAGAGAATCTATGGTCTGTGTTCGAAAAAAACATCCGAAGTCATACAATTTCCAACGAATCTGACCTAAAAAATGCACTTCTTGAGGAATGGGGCAAAATAAGTCCCAATTACACAAAAAAGTTGGTAGAATCAATGAGATCTCGCCTAAAAGCCGTTCTAGACCAAAAAGGTTATCCGACCAAATATGAGTTATAGAAAAAATTTTAAATTAGAAGCTAAATTTAGTTTTAAATTAAACTTTAAATTTTGTGCATCATTTAAGCTGTGACCTAAAAAAAGCAATGAATTTGTTTTAATTTAAGAAATTTAGTTAATGAAGTATATTTTTGTTATTTTTTTTTTTATAAAATCTATAATATATAAATTAATAAACACGTGTGCTCTTTTTTTTTAATCTAGTCTCAATATTTTTCGAAATATTGAAAATTGTTTCGAATAAATGTGACTGCATCAAATAAGCTGTGAGACACTGTATGTATATAAAAGAGAAAAAATATCATCTATTTTAGTAGTCTGATAACCATTAAAAGAAAATGAATATACGAGTATATGATGCCCTTTATAACGTATACTGAACCAAAAATTTACCTAAACAGTGTAAAATGGGGTGTAGAATTGAAGAAGGTTATTATATAGCTAACAAAACTTTTAGTCAAATCTATAGACCATTTTCGTAAGCGACAAAGGATGTATTCCAAACCATCAATTCGGCTTCAGGAAAAAACATAGTACGATCGAACAAACTCACGGTTAGTCAATGTTGTTAAGAAGACATTTGAAGAGAGAAAATACTGCTCTGCGCTTTTTATCGTCGTATCTCAAGTATTCGACAAGGTATGGCATGAAGGCCTAATATATAAGCTAAAACTGAATTTTCCCGTAAACCTATATAAGCTGCTAGATAGTTATTTAACCGAACGAAAATTTATTGTGAAAGAAGGAGATTTTTTGAGCTCACCCCAGCCAATCGAAGCCGGATTTCCCCAAGGTAGTATATTGGGGCCCTTTTTATACTTATTGTATACTTCAGACATGCCAACTAGTAACCGAGTTCACACATCGACATTTGCTGACGACACAGCTTTTTTGTAGCATTCACGAAAGACCCGAAGTAGCATCACGATATTTACAAGACCACATATCCAATTTAGAAAAATGGTTGAAGATGGATGAATGGATGAATGGAGAATAAAAGTGAATGAACAAAAATGTACTAACATAACTTTCACACTGCGTAGAGAATCTTGCCCCCCTATTCGGATAAATAACCAAACGATACCCCAGCTTTCAGACGTCAAATATCTCGGCATACATCTTGACCGGCGCCTTACATGGAAACGGCACATAGAAACAAAGTTAACGCAAATGAAGTTAAAAGCAGTCCAACTAAACTGGCTTATTGGCAGAAATTCTACTCTAGCTTTAGATTGCAAACTTTTATTATACAAGTCAATTATAAAACCAATATGGTGTTATGGCATTCAATTATGGGGCACTGCCTCAGCTACCTATGTAGAAAAAATTCAAAGGCGCCAAAATAAGATTCTGCGTATAATTACATCTGCTCCTTGGTATATAAAAAACTCGAACATCCATAAAGATCTAAACGTGCCAACAGTTAAAGCGGAAATATCGAAACTTGCCATAAGTTATTTAAAGAAGCTTGAAACTCATCCTAATCCACTGGCCCGTAACATATTAAATGAACCTGGTTACATTCGACTAAGAAGGAGGGACACTGCTTCTCTCATCCGTACATCAGAGGGATAACCTGCAAATTACAGTAACCGTGAAACATACATTTTTTTTGTCCAGCACTGGTTGGACTTAATATGTATATTTTTATTTTTAGACTTAAGATATGCGTAATTATTGATAGTTCAATTATATTGAGGATACAATAAATAAAAAATTGCGAAAAAAAATTTTTTTCGTAAAAAAAAAACAATTTTATGATATTCCTTCTATTGAAGAAATTTCTTCAAAATGACTAGTTCTTTCCGTTGTTTAATAGAGAGTAAATATGATAAAAATTTAATTAAATTAACTAAAATTATTAGTTAATTTTTAATTCAATATTCATCTTTATAAGATCTTTATGAATATTCGATAGAAATCTTCAACGTAATCTGAAAACAAAATTACATATCAAGAATACCTTATTAGCGTTATTTATTCCTCTTGTAAGAGAAATAAAATGAATAAGGCTTTCAAATTCCGATTGAGGCTATTTGATTATTTGGCTTTGGATTAATACCTTTTTAAAATTGTCCTCAAAAATAATTCTGTTCTTAACCTCTAAACGGTTTAATTTTAAACAAAACGCCGAAATTGACCGCAAACATAATTTATTTATTTCCACAAATGTTTAAAATAAAAAATATATGTACATAAAATGTAAATTGAAATTTTTTTTTATTTTATATGTCACTCCATGGTATAATAACACAGGTAAAACTGTTAGAAAGGCTGTTTAAATTTGCTTATCTGAAAAGGTCAAACCTTGTATAAAACTCTGTTCGCGCACTTAAAAATTAGTAATAATTTTTTCATATTATTCAGTTCATTGTGAACTAGTTGCTGTATTTTATTCAATCCTTTATTTAACTTGCAATGTTTTTTTTAAAGAAAGGAAAAATATTTAAGTAAAACTTTATAACTAATTTTAAATCAGTTATCGTAGGCGGAAATTTCGTATTCGGCACAACCTGATAACAATAAAATAACATGGATTTGATGGATTTGATGATACTGCTAGGGCCATATGCAGCCCACTCTATTCCTAACTTGCCTAAAGCAGCCATATCGGCTTCAGGCTCCTTCGATTTAGCTCACAAGTACTGCATATTTATTTAGGTGTCCTTCCTATATCTGCAGAGTCGCTGTGTACCTACAGTGTTACCCCCGGGGGTTCCAATTGTCACTGCAGGAATGGCAAACGCTTTGACGCGGTTCACTCGGGGAAAATAGGGGCACCAGGCGCTAGGGTTCCTAGAGCCTAAATCTGGAAGAAAAGGTCTGTGATAAAAATCGCGGGTCCTCTTCGAGGCTCGACCAGTGCCCAAAGGACTGGTACCACGGGAATCGGTGGCCCCACAGAGAGCCTATCCTCTCTGTGACCGGTAATTGGTGAGGTCCCCTTCGGGGGTACATGTGATGGTTGTGGTTTAAGATCGATTTATGTAGGTAAGGTGCAAGGTCGATCAAGTGTGCTGTTGCACTCTCAACAGACGGAGTTTGGATAGTCTCCAAACCCCTAAGCAAGAGGTTATAATGTGGATCTAGGCTTGCCTTGGAAAGGTTTGTCATATTATATAAATTGCTACTCATTGTGACTGTATCACACGCAAAAAGCGATTGGTGGCAATCGTAAATTGTTGTTATGCTACACAATGGGGGCGCAAGTCTACGCCTAAGTTTGACTCGGTGGTAAGACCACCGTGAGGTTAGGCCGAGTAGGCAGGTACTCACGTTAATCTTGTTCCACAATACCTACAGTGTTCCTTAATGAAGGGGAAACGTACCACCAGAATAACTTTGAAAATTGCTGAATTTCAACAAAAGTGTTTGCGAACACAGATCGCGTTATTTATATTTTTCTTTATATATTAGTAAAATATTTTGGTACAGTCGGGCGAAAACAGGTCGCTTAATTTTTTTTTTAATTCGCTTTGCATATACCTACATAAATATAACTTGTGTCACCACAAATATTTTTTTAAAGTTAAATTTAACGAAATATCTTCAATTTCACAGCTCTTTTTTTTTTCATTTTTATATATTGAATTTTCCTCAATAATAAAATAAAAAACTTAGTAAAATAAACCACAATTAAGTAAAGTCAACGGATAAATTATTCACATTAACTTCTTTGCTTTAACTAAATTTTTGTTAATTTAGCAGAAATATATTTAAATTTTTTAAGTTTTTATAAAGTTTTATTGAAATATTATCAACAAAAAAAATGCTGTTAATTTGAATGAAAGAAGTTTATATGAATAAATGGTACAAAGATTTGATAAAAAAATAAGTTAATTTAACTACTTTTGCCGTTAAGGTTCAACTAATTTTTTTCGTTAATATTACCTACGAAATTTGGTTCTGTGTAGAAATTCAAACATGAAACAATCAAAGAATAAAAAAATTTAAACACATTTTTGACCACATTTCCGTTACTTCCTCTTCAATAAAAATATATCAAGATAAAAACATATATTAAGGAAATAAACAAAACCGAAGAAAAAAAAACAAAGTAAACGGAAACTTAAATAAAATTGTATTACGAGACAAGACTGTATCTACTTGCGGTCATAGAATCTAAATTTGATTTGCTACCATAAACCAAAGAAGCAACACAAACATATGTAAACAACAACACAAACATAGTTATAATACCCTGGTAAAAAAAAACGGAAATATTAACTACATAAACAAGAACAAATACAATTACATTTAACCATTCAACTTATAAAACAGAAACAAAGCAAATTATTCGTAGTAAGATGGTACTATAATGCAAATAATCTAATAAAAAAATACGTTTATACTTTATACTAAGATGCAGAATATAAAAATAATAAAAGCACTTGAGCTCACAACAACAGAAAAAATACGAAGCTTTTTTGTCTTTTGATTTAAGCAAAACTGTATCTTGTAACAAATATATTTTTGTTTAGTTCGAGTGCTTCGTTGCATTTCTTTTTACTATAATGGAATATATTTTGTTAAAAATTCAGTTATATTTACGAAATACCCTCCAAAATATAGTTATTGTTCACAAGTATAATATTTACTTTTACAAATTGTTTTTCTTGGAATGCACATAAATACTTATAACTTTTGGGGTGCCAAAAAAGTTGATGTTATTAAATGTGTATGTTTACTGTTATGGTCCGGCTGAAGAATTTTATAACACTGCAACTAGCTTATTGATACTCTTTTTACAAATATTACCAAATATTTTAGAAAACAAAGGGCTACTAACAATTGTATAATGCCTAGCTTAGGTCTGTAGGTCACGATCATTTTCGATTAAAAAAAAAACAAATTCCCAATTTTTATTTTTTACTAGCTGTGCCCACCCACTTTGTATGCGTCCTGACAATATTTTGTTTGATTTTCCTTTTAACAACAATCTAATTCCACAAAGTAAAAATACAATTTAAATACAAATTTTATTCAATTGGCTATTTGGCAGTAAGTAATTTATATTTTGTCGTTATTTTAAGACAGCGCCATCTGTTGCGCAACCGTGTTTAAAATATTCTTCTTTCAAAAATAAAAGGTTCCTTAAAGTAAGCAGTACCTTTAAATCGGTAAAAAAAATCGGCGTACTTTCTGCCTTTTCCCATTTTTTCTTAGAAATAAGATATTTTGGCGAAAAAAAGTATCCTATATTTGAATCAGGATACTAAAGTACCTCCTCACAAAAGTTTGTTAAAAGCCATCCAGTAGTTTTTACGTGATGCGAACACAAAAGAAAGACAGACAGACAGAAAATGAGTTAGTGTTTTATTATATGTATAGATTTTAAGTCGTTATTTAAAATTAAACGAGAATATTTACCTGCAATATGTAATCAAAAAGTACCAATAAAGACAGTGACTGGACAGCATATAACCATAATAACAAAATATTCAACCGTTTTGGCACCAAATCCGTCAACTGCTACTAGAACACAAATGTTAATATTCACCAGACTTAGACTTGGTCATGCTCTTATCACTCATCAACACCCATTATCCAATGACAATAAGCCAATATGAAACATCTGTAATTTACGACAGTCCGTTGAGCATATTCTAGACATATCGCTCCTTTATTGCAACGTAGTCATATCTCAAAAAAAAATCAAACCTAGCAAAACGCAATTTAAGTTTTAAAAGTGTTTGTTAATATATGAAAGGTCATACTAACATTTTTCGCTATAATATCGGTTCAGATTGAGATATAAGGCAAAAATTTTTTTTACATATAAAAAATCTATCAAGGAGTTATTTTGCTTAATTAACTTCAAATTTTTGATTTTTCCATATATGACTACGTTGCAATAAAGAAGCGATATGTCCAAAATTTTATTCCCAGAGGTTATCAACGTTCGGAACATATACACCTATACCTAGCTCTTTACTCGCTGACCCATCTCATTATAATATAACAGCAATATACAATTTTATTTAGAAATGTAAATTATTAAATATAATTTAATTTATTCCTTAATTTTATAAACCAAATCTATATTATGCTTAGAGTCGAAGGCCTCAGTTGCTCGTACTCTCTTTTCTTTCGTTATATGATATCATTTACTGTATTATATAATTCTAATAAAATAAGAAAATAATTAAACGAAGGATTTTTCGAACAAATATTAAACTATTAGTGATTAGGAACAGAAATATTTTTGTGGATAATTTAAGAAGAGTATTAAACCAAAATCAAATGCTCGCAACGGAAATTGAAAGCTTTATTCGTAGCATTCTTCTCATAGGAGGAAAAAAGATTATGTTGTATATCTTTATCTAGCAATAATAAAATAAAGATAAAGATTGAATAATAATTTAATAATTTAGATAATTTTTCTACATGTTTATCATATTTACACCCTATTAAGTAAGAATAAGAAAGTAGTCATATTAAAGAAGTTTCTTCAATATCAAATTTAATTAAATTATTAATTGATACAATTATTTTTTTAAATTAGGATTTTTTGTTCTTTTTTAAACAAATATATATTTGACTCATTAAAAAAATTAATTGAATTTGAATTTAAAACTAATTAAAACCTTTTTTGTGTATAGTGATAGTAAAGCTTCACTTTCGTCAACACTGCAACTGCACGTTATGATTATTTTAAGACCATTTTTGCAGTGCCTCTGGAGTTATTTAGGCATATTAAATGCTATGTGGTAATACCCGCGAAGGAGAGTGCTATGATATGTATTATTATAAAGAGAATTAATATACGTATCAGAGAAATCGGTTTTGCCGCGGCTGAGTATTGAATTCGTGACGACGCTTTAGAAGTCAACGTGATCAGCACTCTCATTTGGTATTCTGAGATGTTTTCTATACTTTAGCAAACTTGCTTGTCATGCTTGTCGTCGCTAAAAATCCAGTCGGTGATACGATTTCTTGGGGAATACGTATTGAAACATTAGCTGGTAAGTGATCTTAAGATAGTTCGAGTGATGCTTTAACTTTAAGCATTTCCTTTGAAATAGCTTTTATATAATAATTATACATAAAAGATAGATTATGTAGTCCTATTATGGACCGTTTTAGTAGTCATAATGTGCGCTACAGAATTTGGGGAAATAATTTAATGGTGACCAGTTTGTTTTTTTTTTACACCTAATTTTTAAATTCCTTGTATAAAAAGTTAGCTTTAGTTGCAAGATATTGTAGAAGGTTATCCTGTGCAGGCTACCTATAGTGCAATTCACTAACTTTTGACAATACTACAATCGCTATAATTACACAGGGCAACAGCAAAAATATGCTCGAGTAACTACTATATACATTTGATGTATCATGGCTACCTTAGTACAAAAATGGTAAAATTTTTAAATTCTATGGATAGATTTTTTTTTAAAAAAATTTTTTTTTAAAATTGCAATTTTTTTGAGACGTTTCTTCAAATAATTAATGATAACTCAAAAACTACTAGTCCGATATTATTAAAATAAATTCAGAAAAATTAAGATTTGCATAGCCTTTAATTCGTCTATATATCGCGTTTCAATCGGATCAATAGTATCGGAGTTATAATAAAAAACTTAAGAAAAAAATATATTTTTTACGTAAAAATGGCAAAAATTTTCGTTTTAAAAAAATCATAAAAAATCGAAAACGGCAAAAAACTTCCAGATTCATTTTTTTATCGCATAGCGACATATAATAGCAAAAAAATGAGATATCGACCATAAAAATCGATTGATTTTTTTCGAATTTATTCACATTTTAGTGAATTCGCTCATTTTCACAAAATTTTAGTTTTTTGCTTGATATACGCATTATAGCGGGTTTTCAAATGTGTGAAAAACATAAATTTTCCAATTTCAAGGGGTGCATGTCGGATTAATGTTAGATTTGATGAGAAACTTCCACCCACAAAATTTTAGTCGAATTCGACAACGTTAACACGTAGCGCATAGGCCCCAAATCTGAAAAAAAGCGTTTAAATCGAAAATAATTGACAAATTTTCAGTTTTTGCAAAATTAACGCTATTTATTTCCCCTTTTGCAAAAAAGTGGATCCTGGTCCTTAGGGCAAACATTAATTCACACAGTACATTTTATATTTAAAAGAAATTCATTTTCTAAATATTCAAAAGCCCTTGAAATGAAAAATAAAAACGTTCTTGTCGACATAATAAACAGCTCAAACATGATGGCCGTTAATTTAACGACAATAAACTTGTCCACAATAACAGCTGTCTTCTTTGCTGTGTAACAAAATCGATAATGTTGTTGTTTAATTTTTTTAACGATTCGATATTCATTAAAAAAAGGTTAGTCAATTGTACTACTGGTCTCACAGATAATGGCGATTATGTCGGTTATATCTTTTTTTCTTTTTATTTTTTTTAATTCATACATAATGATAAAGCAAACAAAAGACAAAAAAGACAAAGGGTAAGTATCTAAGAATCCCTGTTATAAAAAATAATCAATTGAGGTACCCTCTTGTAAAAGCAGTAATTTTCGCCCTACTATGCTTTTGTGAATAATGCACCAACATCTATCTGTTCACCAAGGAGATGCAGATTCTGGAAAAAAAGTATATTACCCAATAGCACCTACAGCAAAACTACATAATAATATTGATATGAACAATTTAAAGTTTCAATAGGGCAAGGGACAAATAGGCCAAAAATTAAATTAAGGAAATGTAAAAATTTAAGTACGCAGATCGACAGACAACAAAAAGTGAATAGTGAATTTTCAAGACTTTTGCTCGAAATTTGTGGCTTTAGGCCACTGTTAAACTCAGGAAGGTTGAGTAAATTGCATATGTTTTTTTTACTTTTTGCGATCTTTAGAGCTTTGCAATATTTTTTTTTGTAACTAAACGAATAAAGATTTAAAATTGATTTTTTTTTAACAGTGAAAGGCTATTTTTATTAATTTTTAGAAAAATTTTACTTAAAATTTTAATGAAAAAAAGCAACTTTTATTTTTGCCAGCGGATAATTTAAAACACTATTTACAGTACAGTACAATAATTTTTGAATTTTATATTAATTTTAGAATTTTTTATAAAGCCTATTTTTCTGAGTAATTACCCCGGCAATTACATAAACCATATCTGAAAAACTATAAAAGTAGGAGTCTCAAATTATATTAATTTCAAAGCAAAATAAGGACACTGACGAAGTAGTGGGCACAGCTAGTTATGAATAAATTAATTACTCAGATGAAATTTGAAGTTAAGTTAAAGTTCGTTTTATTCTCTCTAAGAAAGAATAAATTAAATTACAAATTAGTTGAAATTATGAAAGAAAAATTGGGAAAATTTAATTTTTAGACACCTGAAGAGCGGAATGCACATTTTCTAGACAGCTACGTCCGTCACCAGCACTCTTCGTATCTATCTGCTTTGGGTAGTGTTTAGTTGTAAGCATCATCTAATTAACCAACCAAACTCAGATAAAGGAATACGACAAAAAAAACTGTATTCAATTATCAATCGGCATTTGGTGAGAACGAAGTCTACCACTACCTAAAGCTCCCCTCTTGTGTAATATTTTTACTTTTAATATTTACCACCTTATATTTGTTGTTGCTTTGGCCAACCTTCGGTTAGCAATGAAAGCTACTTTTTGTTTTTCTTTCAACATTCGTTTTTAGTTAATACCAATCTAGTATCAACCAAACTTTGTTGGGAAAATTATATTCAGATAAATTAAATACTATGAAGTAATAAATTACAAACATGAGTTTTATTGCTATTCTTCTCTTCGCCTAAAAATGAATATTTTTAGGATGTTAGCAAAAAAAAATTAAAAAAAAATTACATGAATGTTTCGGTGCGTAGGATATGAGGCATACCACCTTTTGCCCATAAAAATTGTATTTTTATGACATTAAGGCTTATGTAATCCATTCATTTTAAAATTTACAAAACATACATGCCTACAAAAGGAGGGCGGGCGAAAAATGGCATTTTAGAAACTCCAGGGTTCAAGTTAAGGTTTTTGAACATTCGCTGACTATAAAATTTGCATTTGCTAAACAAAAGTAGGAGAAAACTTATTTTTCAGAGATAGAATTGGTTCTTCTAAGGAGATTTTTTCACCTTGGTCCGATTTTTCTTATTTTCTAACTTTCATAATCTATGACAATAAAAAAAATTTCTGCCAAGCTTCATTAATCTAGGGGCACTCAATACCTTTTAAGAGTTTACCAACATTCCAAACATCTACCCGTCTCTATTTGAAAATTCTTTAGCTAAAGACCAGATAACAAAAAATCAAGTCTTACCTACAAACTCTTAACAAAGTTGAGTACTTGTTATAAAACAATGAAATTATATACCTGCTGTTTCTGGTCAGCTCCTTGTTACATTTACAAGGATGCACACACAGTACAGAAAACATAAGGATTTTTAACAATGATTGTTAAAATTTTTGTAGTTTATTTTCCTAATAATGTCTGTTTAAGTTTCGAATTTAGTTTTGTCTTTTTATCTTGTTTCTCTTAAGCAACGAACTGTCTGGTAAAACAAACAATACCTGGCTCCCTGCAGCCTGTATTATTTCATCAATTCGAAGTTATATCTTTTGTTTCAATATTTGTTCAAAGTTTTAACCATAAAGTTCTTGTTGTGTCTAAGATTATTTGAGTTGGATTTTATTACAAGTTGTCGAAGTGAAAGAAGTATTATAATTTGGCAATTGAAATTGTTAAACAAAGATGCTGGGAAATTTTGGAAGTAAATTATTGAGCAGAAATTGAAGATACATATGTATATAATTTATTGTGCAATAAATTAGAAATACACAAATTTTAAATCTATGTATGATATTATTTCCAAGCGTTATCAAAAAAACTTAAATAATAATGATTTATAGCCACAAAAATCTCTTGCATTAAAAAATGCCATATTAAATTAACCAAATTGTAATTTGTAAAATATCAAACACAAGCAGACAATAAATCTGTTACTTTCAAAATGAGTAGATATTATCTAATTGAGTCAGCTGACTACGTTACCTGTTTAAATTTGTAAGTAATTGATCCCTTAAGCCCTTAAATACTTTTCACTCACATATACCAAATGAACACACTTCAACACAACCATGTATTATTCTACATTATAGACATTCAAATAAAACATGGAAAGACAAGATGTAAACAAATGAAAACGAGTATAAACCTTCAACAACAACAGCAACAGCAAAAACAAAAATAGGAAATGAAATGAATGAATCTGTCTTTAACATTCTTAATACTGATACTCGTGTAGATGTAAGTGTTTGAATTTACTGTGTAGAAATGAAGTTAAGGAAACAAAAAATCCCGCTCACATTCTTATGCTCCCAGCTACACTCGCATATCGAACGTAGAACTCGTTACACATTCATATCTTACAAACGATTTACTAGAAGATGTTGCAAATGTTGACAGGAGCCAAACATTGATTTATGTACAAATATAAAGAAAATTTATGTGCGGCAAATGGCGGTATAAGGCTGAAATGTCTATTCTACATTCATGCACGAGTATTAATGGCAAGAAAAAAATTTAAAAAAAATGTTCTTCCCTTTTTTCAAAAAAATTTTTTTTCGTAATAGATCGAGTGAACTCGTAAGCATGTTAAGAAGTTAAACTTCTTATATTTGTTGTTTTTATTAGGCATGGCGATAGAGGAAATGAAAAAAAAAACTAAATTCAAATGAATTTCGTATTTGAATATGAAATGTCAGCAACATTAGTAACGGCAGACGCGAACAAAAAATTTTCGAAATTTGTACAGCTGTATGAGTATTGCAATTTTTCCTTGAATTTACAGTAGAAGGTAATTACAAAAAGATTTGCATAATATTTAAATTCATAGAAAACAAAACATAATTGTTACAGGTATAGACCGATAAGTTGTCAATGCTGCTTGACATAAAAACCCTACTGACGGCTGTTAATTCTTAGATTTAGTTTGATTTGACATTTCGTAAGGAATAGACTAACAACTGGAGAAAATATGCTTCAGTTCGAGAAACTCATAATTTTTCTTCGCAATACAGGGGTCTAATCACCGCATTCGATATCACGTAAATTCTGTTGCAATTTTTCATTTTGGTATCATGGCACTCTGTATCGAATAAAAAGTATCGTAATTTGAGATGATAGCTTGCGATATCAAGTAATAAAAAAGTTTAATCGATCGAGTTTTCATTCGATGCGTCTAAGCTAATCGTATGCATATAAAATTAAATTTTTAGCGCCAAAAAGTTATTATATTTTGCTTTCTGTATATGAAGATGCTGATCCACAGGATTTTCACTTACCTGGGTATCACCTTCTATCACTTTTTAGTTTCCATAGGGGCCTTGTGTTGTACATACGCAATGAAGTTGTGTACCAGTGCCAGCAATCATTAGGCACGTCTGATCCTGAATTTAGCTGTCTATGGGTTAAATTCAAAATCAAGTCGCACTACTTGCATTTCGGGTTTCTTTATAGAAGTCCAAACGCGGGAAGGGACAAAACTTTATCCGGCTTCGATTCCCTTTCCGATTCCATATCGAAGATACTTGATAGTTGTCCGAACAGTGAAATTGTTGTTGCTGGTGATTTCAATGTTCACAACTCATCTTGGCTTCGCCATTCGAGCCATACATCTCCAGAAGGCCAGTATGTTGAGTTATTTGCCGCGCACAACCACCTTGCGCAACTAGTGAATGAGCCAACGCATATTTCGTGTGTTGAAGGGCACCATAATAATACTCTCGATCTCTTTTTAACTTCGCACCCTCAAAAGTACGAAGTAAACGTTAATGCACCTCTAGGTAACTCGGATCACTGCACCATATCCGCCTCCTTTTCGGTTTCCGAACTTCGAAGCGTTTCAAAAGCAGCCACGAAACGTTTAAAATACGTATACGATAAGGCTCGTTGGGCTGAGCTCAACGGTTTTTTTCCGGCATTTTAATTGGAAACTTTGTTTCCTAGACAGTAACACTGATGCCATGGCGGAAATGGTTGTAAACATAATTTTGCTAGGAATGAAAGCTTTTATTCCATCAAAGCAAATTTCGATTAAACCTAGAATGAAATCCTGGTTTAATCAGACGTGCAAAAATGCAGTCAGATTCAGAGAGGAAGCATTCAGTGCCTGGCGTAAAAATAAAAACGCAGACACTGATTCGCTACGCAAAAGAGCGAGATCTTCGTGTGCCAAAGTACTTAGGCGTGAAAAAGGTCTACACGATGAGCGTCTTCGTTCTAAAGTTCTTTCTGCCCCTCGGGGTAGTAAGAGCTTTTGGTCATTTGTCAAAAGAGTAAAGGATAATGCTAGTTCCTCAATTCCGACGCTTTTGAAAGATGACCAAATATTCACTGACCCGGCTGACAAAGCTAACCTTCTGGCTGGTCAATTTGCAAGAAATTCCTACTTACCGGAAAGCAATCAGCCACTACCCGTGCTTGACAGAGTATCAGTAACTATGCCAAAGATATTCTTTCGAGCACGTGCAGTTAAAAAGGTCTTAGCAGATCTTAATATCAACAAGTCTTCTGGGCCGGATGGCATTCCAGCACTGGTCTTGAAACAGTGCTCTTCGACGCTAGCACGTCCATTAGCGACTCTTTTCAGCACCTTGTATCATACTGGTGAGTTTCCAATGTGCTGGAAGTTAGCTAATGTAACGCCAATCCCCAAAAAAGGAGAGGCTAACAACCCTGAAAATTACCGCCCAATTGCAGTCTGTTCTACTCTTTCTAAGGTAATGGAAAGTATGCTAAATTTTCATCTTGTCAAGTATCTGGAGTCCAACAGCTTACTAAGCGACCGCCAGTATGGTTTTCGTAGGGGGCGCTCTACAGGGGACTTGCTGGCTTTCCTTTCGGAAAAATGGTGTCAATCCATTCACCATTTCGGCGAAAGTAAGGTGGTGGCTCTAGATATCTCCAAGGCCTTTGATAGAGTGTGGCATGGTGCACTCCTGTCAAAACTTATTGCTTTTGGTGTCGGTGATAGTTTTTCTCGATTTATATCGAGCTTTCTCAGGGATCGCACTATACGAGTTGTTATAGATGGGATTTCATCAAACGAGTTCAAGATTAATTCAGGGGTACCGCAAGGCTCTGTTCTTTCCCCTACCCTGTTTCTTATTTTTCTAAATGACCTTCTATGTCAAACTTCCAACCCTATCTACTCTTTTGCAGATGATAGCAGCATTTGCCATTCGTATTCATTCTACAGACGGCCGAGCCTTTTAGAGATTGGGTCCAAGCGGCAAAACATGAATGATACGCTCAATCACGATCTCGTAACAATATCTAATTGGGGCCGGGCAAATAGAGTCGACTTTAACGCTCGTAAGACTCAATGTTGTATGCTAACGCACCGGCGTTCGGCCGATAATGGTGCTACATCTGTAATTATGGGTGGTATAAGTATTAAGGAATCAGAAGCTCTTGATGTTCTTGGCATGAAAATTCAGTGTGACGTTCGATGGACTAAGCACATTTTTCAAGTCTCAAAAGAAGCTTTCAAGTGTCTCGGTTTTCTCAAACGGTGTAAAACATATTTCACCCCATCCGATCTCCTTACTATTTATACCACTTACATCCGGCCAAAAATGGAATACAACTCTCATGTATGGGCCGGTGCTCCAAAGTCTATTTTGGAACTACTTGACCGCGTGCAGGAGAGGGCGAAGAAGCTCATAGGTGACAGTAGGGTATCCAACTCTATTGACTCTCTTGAACATCGACGCAATGTGGGTTGTGTTTCGCTGTTTTATCGCTACTACAATGGAATGTGCTCTGATGAGATTAGGGAACTAGTTCCCGATATCCGCACGTTTTCGCGCACAACACGCTTTTCATTAAGAGCCCATCCATTTGTGGTCGATTGGCCAGTGAATCGCACAATGCATTACAGAGAAAATTCATTTTTTAGCCGTACAGTTCGCTTGTGGAATCATCTTCCTACAGAGGTCTTTCCTGTCAACTACAATGTTGGAAAATTCAAATCGAATGTCCACAAACACTACTCCCTCTATCCTCCTTCCCATAACCTAATTTCCTAGTTCTGGCACAATGCTTTGCATGAGTAGGGGTCATCCCCTGAGTGCTGGTCCGAAATAAAAAAAAAAAAAAAAATGATAGTCTAATAAATGTTTACGATTTAAGGATCTTACACATATGTCGCATTTATGTAATTTTTAATTCAAATGTAGAGATTTCTTGCGACGAACCAAATTTGTGTGCTGGGAAAATGCCAATGGAGAAAAGTAAAATTTAAACGTCCTTTCGCGTGTGGGGGTGTGAATGCGTTCATGCCCCCAAAAGAGTTGTCACAAATACGACAAATAAATGGCCTTTGCCCTGAGTATCTGATTTTATGAGCTTGAAAACTAGGCTGTAAACATCTTGTTGCACACGTCGCATTGAAAGTCTTCAGTTGTGTTGGTTAAGATTTTGCTTCAAAGATCACACTGTGGTATGGACGCAGTCGCTCTTGATCAATTGAGATACTTTACGACTGTGAATTTTTAATCAAAATATTATATTAATACATTTAAATATTTTATTTTTCGTAAATGTTTTAAACCGTATTTTTATTTGTTAATTTGTTGACAAAATGAAAACATATGTTTATTAATCTATTACAATTTGATAAAAATTACGATGCGATACATGTCGAATAACATAATTTGCTTACTCGATTCTTATCGAAATGTTATTTGATACGATACTTTACTCGATATCGAATGCGGTGATTAGGCTCCAGCTCTCTTGTGGTTTATTAGATCCTTCAATACAAACAAAAACTGACACATTTGAAATGAATATAATATACAAGCCAATATTATGAGTCCGTATTTCTTTAAAAACGATGCGCTACAATTAGGGTTTGGGAAACGGGAATTCACGGAAAAAGCTATAAATATTTTCCGGGAATTTTTTTTCTAATTTCCCGGGAAATGGGAAGTTTCAAATCGTGGGCACTTTAAAGATAATTCAGTGGTTCTTATTTTAAACAAGCATTTAATGTGCTGAAACAAGCATTTTTTAATTTGTAATATTTTTAATTTGTAATATTTTTAGAAAATTTTCTATAGATCGTGCAAGAAAAATTGTAAAACTATTTAAAAAAAAAAAGTCCTCTAGATCCAGCCTGCTTCAAGAAATATAAGAATCAAGAAAATGGTCGCGTTTAATTCATGACGTAAAAACAAGATTAAATCGAAGAACGTAATTAAAAAAAACTCTAATAGATTTCAATTGAGCAGAGTTGTGGGTTCAAGAATATGTTCAGATTTTATGAAATTTAGTGGCCGTTTTAAATCCCATTAAAGTTTGAATAGAGTTTTTAAGCCATAGGTTCACAAATTTGTTAATAGCATATGTTATTATGCAGACCCTCTACGAGCAGCTTATGGCTATTAATTCGGCTCTTTCAAAAACAATGGTTGAAAAGAAAAATAAATGAACAAAGGGATGATAAAATGTTTGCGATACTTAAACATTTAGAAAGTGGTGACAACGCTAATATGCAAAAAATGCTATAAAACTTTATTCAGCTCAATTGTTTCTCCTTGTAAAGGAGAAACAAGGAGAAGAATGTCTAGTGTTTTATTAAACGCACTAACAGTTCTAAGATTATATTTTGTGAAAAATAATTATTAAAATGCGTTTTCAGTATTTATAAATATTTCTCACATCTTATTATTTTTGCCATATGAACTGTTTTTAAATTTTATAAACTGTTAATAAAGGGTGTTTTTTATAGAGGTATAGAACTTTAAGTTGGTATTACTTTTCAAGATGGCGACCGATTTAATAGCTGTCAAGTGATTTATTCTCACTTTGGTATGGCAATTCATCATGAATAGACTCACGCCTGAACAACGCTTGTAAATAGTGCAATTTTATTTCGAAAATAATGGTTCTGTGCGGAAAACGTGTCGCGCACTACGTCCATTTTATCGTCGACTAAATCGTCCATCAGAGCAGTTAATTCGATTAACCATGGAACGTTTTCGCACCACGTGTACTCTTATTGATAACTCGCATCCCCAGAGACGCCGTACGGTGCTTACAGAAGAAGCTATAGCTGCTGTAGAGCGTAGCATTGAGGAAGACCCGAATGAGTCCATCCGCCATCGAGCACAGGAATTGGATCTGTGTCCATCCACTTTATGGAAGATTTTGCGGAAGGATCTTGGTTTGCGTGATTACGAAATCCAACTCATGCAAGAATTAAAGCCAAACAATCATCAAGTAAGGCGTAGATTCGTCGAATGGGCCCAAAACGAGATTACCGTTGTTCCCAATTTTCATAAGCGAATTTTGCTTAGCGATGAAGCACACTTCTGGTTGAATGGCTACGTCAACAAACAAAACTGCCGCATTTGGAGTGAAGGTAATCCTCAAGTGTATGTCGAAACACCGTTACATCCAGAATAACTGACTGTTTGGTGCACTTTATGGGCTGGTGGAATCATTGGTCTGTACTTTTTCAAAAACGATGGTGGCCAGAACGTTACAGTCAATGGTGATCGGTATAGAGCCATGATTACTAACTCTTTCATTCCTTAATTGAATAACCATGATGTCCAGGTGATGTGGTTTCAACAAGACGGCGCAACATGTCACACAGCTCGTGCCACAATAGATTTATTGAAAGACATGTTTGGTGACCGCCTAATTTCACGTTTTGACCTGTGAATTGGCCTCCAAGATCTTGTGATTTAACACCGCTAGACTACTTTCTGTGGGGCTATGTAAAGTCAGTGGTCTATGCGGATAAGCCACAAACGCTTGACTATTTGGAAGACAACATTAACCATGTTATTGCCGATA
This sequence comes from Phasia obesa, assembly GCA_949628195.1. Classification (NCBI taxonomy): domain Eukaryota; kingdom Metazoa; phylum Arthropoda; class Insecta; order Diptera; family Tachinidae; genus Phasia; species Phasia obesa. The sequence goes on from OX451215.1 coordinate 84,498,282, forward strand.
TACGGCCACAAATGCTGGAAAAAGTCATCGAAAATGGGACGTCCAGATTAGACTACATCCGCGCCATCCGTAGCGGTCAGAAATCATATTTAAAATGTAATGCCACAAGATTATCTTTCGGATAAATAAAATTCATGTCAATCGAATAATCCATCGTTGTTTTATTGCAACTTAAAGTTCTATATCTCTTTAAAAAATACCATTTACTAATAAAACTATGAATTTTTAAATAATGTTTCGGTAAATAAAGTTATTTTCTTTAAGAGCGGAATGCGAATATTTTTTCCCGTTTCCCGGGAAATGAAAAAGTCCGGGAAATCCCTAAGCCTAGTTACAATTAATCGTAAATAGTTAAGGGCCATAATCACTGACTTTCTTGGTACCACTATTAAACGTCACAATAAAATGAATGTGGAAATGCTGTGATTTTAACAAAATGGTGCAGAGGGGCATGCGCATGCAACAGTTGATTCATCAAATACTAGCTGTGCCCACAAACGATGTGTGCGTCCTGACAATATATTTATCGATTTTGTTTTGAAAGTAATCTGCACCAAATTTTCCGACTCTTACGTATTTACTTTATAAAAAGGTACCCTGGATAAAATTCTAAAATTCCAAAAATTATTGTAAAGCTCTGTAAAAGTGTTTAACATATTATAATAACAATGTAATTCCACAAATTAAAAATACAAATCAAATAGACATTTTATTCAATTGGCTATTTGGCAGTAAGTAGTTCATATTTTGCATTATTTTAAAACAGCGTCATTTAAACCTAAAAATCGGTAAAAAGGCGTTGATAAAAATAATAAATGAGTTTTGGTAAATTCAGCTTCAGGTCTTGGTATAAATAAATTTGAAAAAACCTTTGGTGGGGTTGTTTAAAATTATTTATTTATTTTTCCGATATATAATATTATTATTATATAATTTTTTGGAAATGTCATAAAAGTTTAGTTTTAACTCAAATGTTAAGATTTTTTAAATTTAAGTAGACCTTGCAAATATCTATCTAAAATGTGCTTACATGTGTAGAATATCTCTTTTAGTTTGGGAGAGAATTGGCATATTAATTTAGTGTCTTTTTTTATTTAGTGTCTTGAACGATCTTAGACGGCATTTTAAAATAATTTATGTTTATAATGTTGCATTTTTTAAAACAAAAAAAAAATACATATAAAATTTTTAAATAAGTGTTATTTTAGGCAAATTTATTTAGATGTGGTAATCGAAAATACAGTTAATAAAAATAGGTAAGAATTCAATTTCTTCAGGTGAAATAAGTTGTATATAAAAACGTTTAAAACACTTTAATATCAAACAACTTTTTATATATTTTATATAGAAATTAAAATGTGGTCTGTAAGCTTTTTCCTAATCCATAGACTAAATGTTTAAATTTTTGCAACAACAAAAGCAATTGATGTGTTTTTTTATTGGCGGTAAAATATTGTAAAATCAAGATTAGATTTTTTTTATTTATTTATTGATCACAACCTAATACAAAGATTAAATCTTATTTTAAATTACTGGATTATATAAATTGGTATTCAAAACTTATTTGCAATAATAACAATAATCTATACATATAATATCGTAACACATTTCCGTCCGTCTGTCTGTCTTCTTTGTTGTTGTTCGCATCACGTAAAAACTACTAGATGAATTTAAAAAAAAAAATTTGTGGGGAGGTACCTTAGTATCCTGGTTCCAAAATAGGATCCTTTTTATCCGCAAAAATATCTTATTTCGAAGAGAAAATGAAGAAAAGCAGTAAAGGCTTAAAACTAGGCTATTTTCTACACGGTTTTTTTCAACACGGTTACATTTTCACCACACACCTTTTTAATTTTGAAAGTTGGATGTTTTAGAAACTATTACGCAACAGATGGCGCCAGTTGATTAAAATTTGTATTTTTACTTTGTGGAATTATATTGTTATTAAAATTTTAACCACTATTTTAGAATTTTATAGAGGTATGGGTACCTTTACATAAATTAAATACATAAACCATAACTGAAGCACTACAAAAGTAAGAGTCTTTCAATTGGTATGGAATACTGTCAAAGAAAATCGAGCAAAATATTGTCAGGATTCCCACGTCGTGGCGGGAACAGCTAGTAATAACATAATTTTGACAAGTGTCTACTATCGATGGAAAAACATCTATTATACTTTTGCCGTAGTAATATTTTTGTGGTCACTCCAGTCCAACCGATTGTTATATATTACTCCAAGATTTTTGCTGGAGGTTACGATGTCAATTTTTGATCCATTTAATAGTAAATCTGAAATTAAAGGTATGGACAGTGTTTTTTTTTTTTTTGTTAATTATCAGCAATTATTTTGATTTTTTTTTTCGAGTAAAACACAGCCCGTTTAAAGTAAACTGAACCAAAAATATAACTAAATACTGTAAAATGGGGTGTAGAATTGAAGAAAAGTAGGTTATTATACAGCTAACAAATTTTTTAGTCAAATCCACATACGATTTTCGTAAAAAAATATTTTTTTAAATTTCTTATATTGAAGAAATTTCTTCAATATGACTATTTCCTTTTCGTTATTTAATAGGGTTTAAATATGAAAAAAAAAGTTAAATTCACTAAAATTTTTAGTTAATTTTTTTATAAAATTTTAGTCTTTATAATATCTTTTTATAATTAGAATATAATCTGAAAACAAAATTGCAAATCATTAATGCCTTTTAGCTTTTTCACCTTTTAAGAAGAAGAATAAACGAATAAAGCTTTTAGTTTCTGTTGCGGGCATTTGACTTGAAACGTTTAAAATAAAATATATAATTTGAAAAAATTTTCTATTTTATATGTCAACTGAAATAATTTTTCTGAAGTTATATTTAACGAAATTGCTTCTATTTTACAGCTCTTTTTTCATTTATATATGAGCCGCTTTCTTTGAAAGTATAAGTGTATTCTATTTAATATGGAGATACTGAAGGTTGTGCATTTGAATATTTTGAAAAATTCGGATATCTGTATGTTATTCTTTTATGTTTATTTTATTTTCAATATTGCCACACATGTAACAAGCACTTAAGAAATTATGTAATACAATTTTGATCTAAAAAGTAGTACGTCATTTTCAAAGTAATTATATTTGTAACTTCATTAACTACGAAAATTTATAACGATAAAAACAATGAAATTTTAAAGAAATTTATTTGGAAAAAGTTTATAAATATAACGTTCATAGTAAATTGTATTCATTTTTATCATTAACAAATTTTTTGTCAAAAAAGACCAAATAGATGAACTATTTAATTCTTTTCAAAAATAAAATAAAAAAAAAACTTAGTAATATAAACGAAAAATTTGTCAAATCAACTTTATCCGTTGTCACATAAATTCTTCTGGCGATGTAAATTTAACTAATTTTATCGGTTGTTTTTCTACTACTTTTTTAACTAAATTTTTTGTTAATTTAACAGAATGTTATTTGAATTTTTATAAGTTTTATTGAAATATATTTTTGACAAAATAAATTCTGTTTATATATGAATAAATTGTATGTATATACTTAGATTTGAATAAGAACTAAGTTGATTTAACTATTTTTGTCGTTAAGGTACAGCTAACGTAAAGTTGTACATCATCAGCATGCATGTGTACGTTACAATGTACCAATTTAGTTTTAAGATCGTTGGCATAAGCAGAATACAGCAAAGGACCGGTACACCTCTTGTGCGTACGATGCTAGTGAACATGCTATGCTATTGGCATAAAAAACGGATTGTGACCTATTTGTTAAATATGAAGACATTAATTTGGTAACTGTTGATGAAATATTGAGACAATTTTTAAGTTTTGATGTAAGGATTTCAGTATTTACTGTATTAAACGATTTATATAATTTATTTCGTTACACACTTTCTTACGAACATACAGTTGGTCAGATCAAATAATAGTTTTTATGTTGTACTTGTAAGAAGAAAAAATCTGGAGTGGCCTAACTGAATTACAATTCATCATCGCGAATATATTCAAAATGGATTCTGAAGACCACAAAACGTATAAATCTGTTGAAATCGTGACATCGATATTTTTCATGATTACTAAAAAAGAAAAAAGATGGTTGAGGTAACCATAATATAAGAGCTACATGTAATGGATGAATTATATAGTTATATTCAAACCATATGATTTTAAACCACTGTCTTGCATAAAAATAACATTGTAAAATACAACCATAATTATGTTTATAATATAAACATACTATAATATAATGCGAAACATGTAAATGGTTATATGTGACAACGTATGAATATAATTATAAATAACAAAAACAAATACACGAATATTTCCATTTAGACTTCATCCATATTTTGATATTTTTAAATTTAAAACTATCATTTATAATAAAAAACAAATTTATTTGATGACAACAAATGTGTATTTAACGTTTTTACGGTTTTAGATGAACCAAAATATGTATTTTTAAAACCAAACATTATTGGTTTACTTCTAGTCAATCTTACCATACTATGTTTAATAATATTATGTTATGGTTATAAATATAATTTTATTTTTAAATATTAAAAAAAAATGTGGTTGTGGTTTGAATTTTAATATGATTCAAATCAACCTTGTTGCTTTTTTTGGGCGTATAACCAATGAAAGATAACCTGTTGACAAAAACTTGTTTGTCGTGACCAAAGTATTGTTTAAAATAACTATAATTTGTTAACAGCAAACATGTATTGTTACAGAAAACATATTGTGGTTGCCGTGAACAATAATACAATAACCATGTTTTTTCTTTGCGTGTATGGTAATGTTAAACATGTATATTATAATATATCGTCTTAGCAAATGCAAAACGCCCTTTCTACATAAGTGAGTAATGTTAGATAGGGCGTTTTGCATTTTCCACTTAATTAATAAAATACATTTAAAATTCTAAAGCACATTGTTTTCCCTACCCAGAATATTTATTACCTTAGGCAATTAAAAAAACAAAAGTATTGCTAAATCTAAACTAATTTTGCACTACACTGTTCTTTGCATTAGTAAAAGATGGCTTAAAAATCCATTCTCTTTTTTCGGCAATATCTTTTATAGTAGATGTAGATTTTTTTGCCATTTTATTTTCATTTCATTTTAGAAACGTTATTTATATATTTTTTTTCTTCTACAAAGTAGTCGACGTTATTGGAATGTTTTCGTTTCATTTGAATTCCTTTGGCAATAGATTCTTGCCACAATGCAATTTGTCTTCAACATTTGTTTGGCGGTATTCATTTCTCTGCTATGCAAAACTCTATATTATTTTTTTGCGTTTAGTGCAGTGTAAAATCATCTGAACTCCTTTTGCTTTTGAAGCTGGTTTTTCTAATAGTTTTGAGGATTATCATAAGCCAGGATAGAATAACAGTGTGAGTGAGTTAGTGTGCAAGAAGCCACAACTGTAGGCAGGTTAAGCTTTCTTTGATGCCGCACATACAATTTCATATTTTCAACCTCCTTCATACACATTCGTAATACCTGCAACCAAATGTATGTGAACGCTTTGGGGCTTTTTCCCCTTATGGATTTTCAATACCTCATACAATTCCCTTTTTTTTTTTGCTCTGGTTTATTATTATTTTTTTTTACCCTCCTATTATTTCTGTTTTATGCTTAATTTTTTTGTGGCAGTGTATGAAAGAGAATTAGTGTCGGTGCTATTTTTTATTGTATTCTAGGTGTGTGTTTGAATAACTTTTTTACATTCCTTTTTAAAACATCTCTCACTCTGTATGCAAAAAGTCACATTCAAATTTATAAGTCTTCAATTACAACAACGAGATTAAGGAGAACAAGTCTTCCTCAAGTAAATATCTTTTAGCCTTTAGGTCAACAAGTTGAAAGGCCTTAAAGGAATGTTATATTTTTTATACGTCAATTTGGCATTTTTCACGTTTTATGTATTTTGAAATTTGTTGTTGTTATTTTATTGGTAGAGGAATTTTCTAATTGGTTCAAAGAAATGCTTAAGAGGTGTTTAAAATTTTAAAGTTGTGATTTAAATATGTAAAAAAGTAAATAAGATTTATCGCGCTTAAAAAAACACAAAATGGCGATAACTTTGTATGTCATGAAAACAGATTCTTATTAAGCATCCAATTTTTTATTCATCAAATTCTTTACAGAACAGTGGATTTCTCTACAGAACAGTAATAAATAATCTTATACCTTAGGCATAAATAATTTTTAAAAATAACTAAAACCATAATTGTATTTCAATTTGTCAACTTTTCTTGTTTTAATACGTTTAGTTCTCCTATTTCTAATATACTAAGAGACTGAATGAACGAACTATAGATAAAAGTCATTTATATTTGAATTAAATTGAAAAATGAAAGTAAAGATATATAGGTATGATCTGGATTCTACTTTGAAGTTAAAGTAATTGGTATTTACTTCATTTTGACTCTTTGGTTTTCTGCATTCTACTTTTAACGTTTCATTTCTGTTTTATTTTCGAACATTAATTCGTAGTAAATTGCCATGTTCTAAAAACTATTTTTACACAAAAAGTAGTAATTTGAAAATACTTTTCAATTTCATTGTGAAATGGAAGGCTTTCACAGAAATATTTGTATAAGCAAAATTACAATGAAGTAATACGATCAAACTAAGGTATTTTCATTTGAAATTAAAAATTTAGATATTTGTAGGGAAACACTTAACGCCACGCGGGATGCATTATCGTTGCAATTTGTGTTAAACAATCCCGACCTGGCAAAAATATTTATTTATTAAAAAAAGAAGACCATATAAAATTGGAGAAATTATGGAAAGAGCTTCGAACAGTAATAGTCCTCCAACAGGGGAGGGAGGTTGGAAAAATTTCTGGTTGGAAAAATACGAGTTGCAGTCGCTAGTGGAGAAAAATCAAAATGGAGGAAGCTGTTGGTTAATTGTGTAGAATTCTCACCGCAATAGAAAGCTTTTAAATTGCACCTCAGTGATCTGTTTTGTGAAAATATTACTAGCAAAGCTGTTACTCCTACTCCAAAACATCAGAGAGACAAAGCACGGAGGATGATGTGTACCAACTTGAGAATACCTATTGCGTTTATACCAGGTATCGCAAATAATTATTATCATTTTATAAATTTTAACCAAAAAAATCATAATGAAAGAGAAATGCTACACGATGAAGAACTACACCAACGTTTTGACCACTTATCTTCCCAAGAAATTTTCAAATATGACTATTTTTAGAATTCAGCTTTTTTCCAAGTTCTAACATTATTTCAGATATCCCACTGTTCTTGGTCCATTAAGTACTCCCTGGACCACCATATGTATGTACATATATCGTGTGTTATACCAACCCATCCCCATTTTTCCATATTGACCACTAATCTTGACTTCCAAAGTTTTTTTTTTAAAATTCCAATATTTTAGTTACAAAAAATATCCCTCGGAGCAACATTCTCATGTGTTTTTTTTTTAGGTGGAACTTTTCCCGATTCCAAGTTGTATCTTCTATGTATGTAAATGGTTTAAAAATAACTGTTGACTGCAAAATTAGCTCTGCTATAAAATGTGGTTTTTGTCTCTGCTAGTTAAATTCGAATTTATCTTCATACTCATAAAACCAAACCAACACTTTTTTCTTTAAGAACCAGTTTGAATGAATAAAAATCACTCTTACACAGCATACAATTTAAAATATTCTAACATTTGATTGACAAACAATTTTTTCATTCATATGAATTTTTTCATTCATTTAAACTTTATAAATTTTTTTTTTTATTTCCTGAAGATGCTACCCAATTTGTAGCGAAATATTGAGAATAAAAATTAATAAAACATTTTTATTAAAAAGACCTTGTGCTTATTAAATAAATCAGTCAAGTGGGAGTTAGACTCACACAAGTAGGGTTCCGTACTATGTTTAGTACAACATTAAAAATTCAAGATGCTAATTTTTTCATGTCTTATGAGTTACCCTTTAATTTTAAAATTATAGTCGTAATCGCGAAAATTGCATCACTGTTGGAACACCCTTTAAATTTTAGCAATTTTTGTTATAGCGGTTACGTTAATACACTATCTATAAAAATATACATGCGCCTACCTATTGCGGTTCAAAAAATAAGGTAATATACGTGAAAAACATGTTACTTAGTAATTAGTAATTTAGTAATTAATAATTATTTGTTACAGTGGCAGAAGTACAACATCTACTGTAAACAATTCAAGAGTCTACCTATTACGGTTCAAAAAATAAGGCTATTTACATACAAATCATGTCTCTGTCGGAACACCCTTTAATTTTGTTATTTGCTATGACGGCTATGCCAATTCTCTTTCTATGAATATATCAAGAGTCTACCTATTACTATTAAAAAAATAAGTTAATATACGTGAAAAACATGTCACTGTCAGAACACCCTTTAATTTTTAGTAATTGTCATTACGGCCATGGTAACACATCTTCTATACCAATTGGAAGAGTCTACCTATTACGGTTCAAAAAATATGTCGTTATATATGCAAAAGACGTCACTGTCGGAAAACCCTTTAAATTTAAATTGTTTTTATAGGGGTCATAGTAATACACCATTTGTGAAAATTTCAATAATCTATCTATTATGGTTACGAAATTAGTTAATGTTTATGCATATCACGTCACTGTCGGCACACCCTATAATTTTTACTATTTCTTATAGTGGCCATAGTAATACACCTCTTGTAAAAACTTCAATGGTCTACCTATTATCGTTCAAACCTATGCCACATATACAAATCACGTCACTAACGGAACACCCGTTAATTTTTAAGCTTAATATTGTATACTTGCTTATAATGCAAACATAGCTTAAATCACTGCAAATTTTAAGTGGTTGCCTCCTATAGTTCAAGAAATAAATACATAAAGGCAAATAACACGTCACATTCGGAACACACTTATAGGGTTTATTAGTATTTGTTGATATAGTGGCCACAGTTATACACCTTCTGTGAAAATTTTAAAAGTCTACCTATTATGGTTCAAAACTTCGGCCTTTTGCATGTAAATGACACCACTATCGGAACACCCTTTAATTTTTAGATTAATTTTTTTTTTGACCTGTTTATAAAGCGAACTAAGTTTTAATTACAGTTTGTAAATTTTTAGTGTATGGCTCCTACAGTTCAAGAAATAAACACATATTCGTAAATAACACCTCTCTATCGAAACACCCTATAAATTTTAATATTTGTTGCTATAGCGGCCACAGATATACACCTTTTGTGAAAATTTCAAGAGCCTACCATTTATGGTTTAAAACTTAGGCCTTATACATGCAAATCACACCACTATCGGAACACCCTTTAATTTTTAGTTTTATTTTTTTTTATGCTTTTTTATATAGTGAGCTAAGTTTTAATTACTGTTTTTAAATTTCACGTGTATTCCTCCTACAGTTCAAGAAATAAACACATTTTCTTGAATAACACCTCTCTATTGGAACACCCTATAAGTTTTAGTATTTTAGTATTGCTATAGTGGCAACAGCTGTACATCATCTGTGAAAATTTCAAGAGTCTACCTATTACGGTTCCAGAGATAAAAGGCGCTGACAGACGGACAGACATTGTAGCGAAAACAATAGGGTTACGTTTTTACATTTTGTGTACGGAGCCCTAAAAATAGAATTCAAATATAATAAAAAAGGTCAATACAATAATTATTTAAAATTAATATATTCGTATTTCTGAACTCAATTATTATATCATATTTTTCACTGTAACTTTTTTTTCAATCACCAAAAATTTATTAAAGTAAATAATTTATTAAATACTCGTATAAAGTGAACTACTGCTAATTACGTAGATATATCAATTATTTGATTCTAAATGACAACATTTAAAAAAGACCAAAACCTAAACTACTTGTAAAATAATTTAAGTGAATTAAGAAACTATTTTAATTGAACTTAAACTGTTGTCGCAGTTTATATTCAATATTAAATAGAAATATCTTATAATTAATAAAATCACAACAATTGCTTGTTAAAGCAAAAACCCTGTTAATTATTTTTAACTAAAAATCTTAAGTCTTGGGAAAGCTATAAATAAGCAAACGTGATTTTTTTTTTTTAATTGGTATCTAAATCAGATAAAGTTTTTTCCAACTCAAACCTTTTAACTGTAACTTACATACAAACTTCTTAAACTCTCTACCGAAATTTGTGCAAAATTTAAAAATAATGTTTTTAAATTTAAATGAAGATATACATATGAATACTTGCCAATGTAAGATTTGTGTTGGAAAACCAGGATGAGTTTAACTTTAATATAGAGCTCTACCGTTTTCATCGTTTATATGAACATCACCATCATCGTCATTGCTGTTGTTATCATGAAGTAATTGCAACAGCACGTAGCAGCAGATATTAATGTCATTATTATTAAAACGGAAAGAAGCGAATGATATGAATTTAAAAGGTGCTCGTACTTTAGTTCCGTATATTCAAAATGATGTGAAAAGGAAACAAGGAGCAAGTAACATGCTTAAAATGTATGACTATAAATCAATGCTGTTTCCAAAGGAAAAACGAATATTGGCAAAAAAAAAATACATTATAAAATATTACTTTTTAAAATAGTCGTTGACAACTAACCGTAGTTTATGCAATTACATAAGTTTAATATTTAACATAAATAATATTTTTAAGCAATAATCTTAGTAACATAATATGAGTTTTTATTTTAAGTTCACTTCAAACATCAGAGAAAGTGAAAAAGTATTTTTTTTTTTTAATTAATTAAGTTAATTTATAGTTAATGTAAAACTTCCAAGAAGTCAAACAATATTCGATATTGTGTTAATCACTATTTTAGGATTTTTAACAGAATTTCTATACTATACCTTCTTACTGTAGTTTAAGTAAATTGTGATGTGAATTTATAATAACACTACGGATAATTACTGTCAATTGTTTCAATCGTACTCGTCCCCTGACATGTCAAATTAGAAGTGGTGCACAAAGTTATAACTTCTGACTGATGGAACAGGACCTATTAAGTAAATGACTTAAAAGTGTTAAGACCTAGGCTACCATTATACGAATAGACAATAAACAAATACGTTAAAGTATAATCTAAGATAAATCGAAGAGTTACTAAATAGAGTCAGTAGATCTCCTCCAATCACATCACAATGCTACACTCATAATATTTTTACAGTAACTGATTGTAGTTTATTTAAAAAGTATTCCGTACAGTTATTTTTGACTGAATAAACATTTAAAATTCAAAGCATTTTATTTTTCTACTGATTCCAACATTCATTTCTGATTTTCCGTCACAGTTAATATTTTCATTTATTTTAAATTAAAAATTCGGTTATATCGAAAATGATAAAACTTAGTATGTATGTTAAAACTATTTGACAGTTTTAGAAAACAAAAATCAAAATAACAATATTTGTTTGAAAAAACCATATACATACATATGTACATACATATAATGGGTGATTTTTTTGAGGTTAGGATTTTCATGCATTAGTATTTGACAGATCACGTGAGATTTCAGACATGGTGCCAAAGAGAAAGATGCTCAGTATGCTTTGACATTTCATCATGAATAGACTTACTAACGAGCAACGCTTGCAAATCATTGAATTTTATTACCAAAATCAGTGTTCGGTTCGAAATGTTCAAATGTGACAAATTTTGTTCAGCGATGAGGCTCATTTCTGGTTGAATGGCTACGTAAATAAGCAAAATTGCCGCATTTGGAGTGAAGAGCAACCAGAAGCCGTTCAAGAACTGCCCATGCATCCCGAAAAATGCACTGTTTGGTGTGGTTTGTACGCTGGTGGAATCATTGGACCGTATTTTTTCAAAGATGCTGTTGGATGCAACGTTACGGTGAATGGCGATCGCTATCGTTCGATGCTAACAAACTTTTTGTTGCCAAAAATGGAAAAACTGAACTTGGTTGACATGTGGTTTCAACAAGATGGCGTTACATGCCACACAGCTCGCGATTCTATGGCCATTTTGAAGGAAAACTTCGGAGAACAATTCATCTCAAGAAATGGACCGGTAAGTTGGCCACCAAGATCATGCGATTTGACGCCTTTAGACTATTTTTTGTGGGGCTACGTCAAGTCTAAAGTCTACAGAAATAAGCCAGCAACTATTCCAGCTTTGGAAGACAACATTTCCGAAGAAATTCGGGCTATTCCGGCCGAAATGCTCGAAAAAGTTGCCCAAAATTGGACTTTCCGAATGGACCACCTAAGACGCAGCCGCGGTCAACATTTAAATGAAATTATCTTCAAAAAGTAAATGTCATGGACCAATCTAACGTTTCAAATAAAGAACCGATGAGATTTTGCAAATTTTATGCGTTTTTTTTTTAAAAAAAAGTTCTCAAGCTCTTAAAAAATCACTCGATATAAATTAGATAAAAATGTGTAAAATAATTATTTAGTGCACCCGACCGCTGTACCATATTATCTGGTAAGTAATTCAAGTACCATAAGATATTAGCTATGTAAAAAATAATAGAAACAAGATTAGGCCAATCTTCCAGTCCAATTGTGATTTTAAGTGTATGGTTGCCAATTTATTTGAGGCTTGGCAACCCTTATGTTGGGAAGACTACGTATAATTTTGTTTTTATTATACTTGGCAACTGTTTGAACTCTTGTTTTTGCATCATTGCTTGGTTCCATATACTTAAAGTTGCCTTATGACAAATAAATAGTAACATATGCACATTAGGGTGAAACGAAAAAATATTTTTTATCAATTTCAATATGTAATATAGGTACAAAGATAACATTTGCTATTGTTAAGTCAATTGCAAAGTCTGAAACCCAAAGTATGGTTGGTAGAAGGGACTCTGCATTCCCTATGGCAGTCTTTTCTTAAATGACTTTTGGCGTTTATGACACTTTAAAAACTTAGAATACCATTAAAAGTAAATTGTTTTCTTCTGCCATTATCGTAAACATTTTCCTTTATAATGTCGGTTACAGAATTTAGAACGTTTTGACTATGACACTCACTTTTATATCAGTGACAAGTCAAGTGAACAATTTTCGACTAGATTCCATTCTTATGCCTTTTGGAATAGTCATGTATTAGAGGCTATAGTATTAAAAGATATACCTAAAATAACGTCATGTAATTTTTTCTTTCCTGGAACTTCGAACTCTTCTTTACTTGTTGCAAAACATTGTTAAGATGTTTCTTTATGCATAACTGTTTTTCAGTGATAGCTATGATATTTTGAAACTGCATTGTAGTTTTAATTATACCTTCTTAATTATTCCCTTTAGGTATATGCATTTTAAAAACCTCTTAAAATCCTTACAATTCGGTTCGGTACTTCAAGAGATCGGTAAGTGGTTTATAATTCATAAATTTTTTGATTATTTGTTATATGCATACTTTTTATAATTTCTTTTCTTAGTTAACCTCTTGATTATGATTTTCGGTTCTTTAGTTGATGAATGTTGGTAAAAATATCTTATCTTATAAAATTTATATTTTAAATTGTATTTTCAGTTATTTTAACTTACATAATATTTTGAGTGTATGTTTAAGCAACGAGTTTAACTAGTTTAAGAACCGGTCATGTGATTGGTCTTGTGTAAAGTTCTCTTCAAGGGTTTATTTTTTAAGTTTATTAAGATCATACGGTTTGTGATAGAGGTTTATATACTATGTAAATATATACATATATGTATGTATATACATATGTATGTGCATATATTCTGTATCAGGGTATGTATATGTATGTACCCACCAAACCAAAGGTTTCGATTTTTCTGAAGTCAGACATTTCGCAAGGAATTCCTTAAGACATTTTGGTATTTTATCGGAAATCAGACTTGTCGTAACCATACATGGGACTAATTAATTAGATTGAGTAATTAATTTGCAATTTCATTAGCATTGAAATCTAAATAATGCTAATAAATTTTTTTTCATTACCATTGTTTTCATTAATGGTAATGCTTTTTAATGAATAAGTTTCATTAGTAATTATTTAAAAAACAAAATCATTACCATTAATTAATGATTAAATTATAAAAAAGCATTTTTATTATTGGCCACATTTGCAATCAACCTTTTTGTGGTGATGTCCTACCTCCATTCTCTGCTCTCCTATTATGTGCTTTTTTCAGATAAAACAAACAAAAATCAGAAAAAATTATACAAAATTTCTGAGAAAAAAATTTTTATGACAAATTTTTAACCCGTTGGAGAATCTGTAGTACAGATTTTGAAAACTAGAGTGAATGCAATAGTAATGTTGCAGGCATTAAATTGGTACTTTATTCGTAGTTATTAAAACCAAATGCAATCATAAATTTGTGTTTAATAAAAACAATGATTTTTTCATCAATTATAATTAGTAATTATATAATTTCATTACATTTCCATTACCATTGGTAAAAACAATTGTAATTAAAAATAAAACAGTAGCATTAAATGGTACTTAAACCTTTTTTCATTGTAACTAATTGAAATAATGCCAATGAAAATTCAATGGTAATGAAAAAATCCCAAGTATGGTCGTAACGAATTCGTTAAGACATTATTACGGTTAGTCGTTTAAACAAATAAAAAATATAAAACTTTGATTTTCATATATATATGTAAGTAAAAAAAAACCAAAATTGTATTAAATAAAAAAGAATTATAGTAAATACAAAAAAAAAATTAATAAATACATGTAAGATGAACAATTGGAATGGAATTGATAACTGTAAATTATTATCTTGAATTCCAAATTACACTGGTCGGCAAAAAATTAAAAAAGTCGGAAACTTGAACCTTGTTATGTGATTTTAATTGACTTTTTTGTGCTGAATCCAAAACTGTTCACAGATTTTTTCTATCACGTCTAGTTTTGAGTTATTCTTATTTAAATAAAATACTGATATTGAAATATTTAATAATCTTAATGTGTTACATAATGTTTGTCAAAGTAGGTACCTGCACATAATTGTGAATAAAATCAACATTTATGCATCGATTTTCATCACTTATGGCTTTTTTTATTCCTAGTATACCTAGCTTTCCCAATAAGGATAAAAATGTAAAATATGTGCCGATTTAAGTTTTTTACGAGTTTTTAAAGACAAAAGAAATAATTTTTTCATTAAAAATAATTTTTTCGCCACCAATTTCTGAATAACTCCGAAATAATTAACAACGAAAAATTATATAAAATTGACTTAAAGGTAATTTTAGAAGAAAATATTAGCCATGCCCATAAAAAAATTTGTACGTGATACACGAAAACTGAAAGTGGATTTGAGTTAAACGAGTTGATATTACTATATTCCACATATTTATGTTCAGGGAACAATTTTTTTTTTGCAAACCAGTGTTATTAACTAATCATTTTATTCACATAACTTTGAGAGAACGAATTTCTAGCTAATTCGGAGGTACTCACAGAAAACATGTCATTTCGATTTCGTACCTAAATGTCGTTGCAATTTCGTACCTACATATAGTTGCGATTTCGTACCTGCATATCGATGCGATTTCCTAACTACATTTCGTTACGATTACCTAACTACATATCGTTTGAAGTCTTGTCAACCCTTTCATTTAAAAATCGTTACGATTTTGGTAATATTTCGGTTCCGAAATCAGAAGATTTTGTTGAACAGTAGTAACGAATTCCTTACGACATCGGAACAAAACCAAATAACAGATGTACGCAAAATAAAAATCAATATTCACAATAATAGAAAATGTTAAAAATCTTGGAAAGAAACACTTACGTATATCTTATCTTAGCGAATTTAATAATTTAATTTTTTTGTGTTCATTTATTTTTTATTGTATCCTCAATATACTTGAACTAAAAATAATTACTCATATCTGAAGTCTGAAATAAAAAATATACTTTTTGAGTCCTGACAGTTCTAGACAAAAAAAAAGTGTTTGTTTCACGGTTGTTGCAATCATTTGCGGGTGGGTCATCCCTCTGATGTACGGCCAAGAATAGCAGCATCTCTTCTTTTTATTTAGTATGTTATGCGCCAAAGGGTTTGACTGAGATTCAAGCTTCTTTAGATAGGTTACTGCATGTTTTGCTATTGGCTGATGGCATATTTAGGTCACTTTCCATATATATGTATATACAACAAAATAAAAATAATTGAAAAATGTAATAAACTGTAGAATCTTATTTTGGCGCCTTTGAATGTTTTCTACATTGCTAGCTGAGGCAGTGCCCCCTAATTGAATCCCATAACACCAAATAGGTGTAATTGGTAGAAGTTTACAATCTAATCTAATCTTTCAGGGTAAAGTTTCTGCCAATAAGCCAATTTAGTTATACTTCTTTTAATATCATTTCTGTTAACTTTTCCGAGTAAGGCGCCGCACAGTGGTCAATTTCGCGAGATAGCGGTCAAAACTCTATAACTTTTGACCGGATTGGTATTTTTTACCCAATTTGTTTTGTTCAATAGGAGGGACTTTAAGCTTCAATTTGCGTGTTCAAACGTAAAAATCGACTGATATGAACGTAAGTAATGTGGAGTTAAAAATGTATTTTAATTTTTTGTTGAGTTTCCATGTAAAAGTTGAATATTTTGACATTTTAAATATGTATTTTTTTTTATAATTTCTTATTTTCTTCAATCGTATTTTACAACCAATACTTATTTATTATTCCTAAACTTAATTTTGGTCAGAAAATGCCAACATTTGGCCCCTGACATTTATTTAGTCTCAATATTCACAGGGGCCAACGGTTGGTTTTTTTGGAAGAAAGCTAATTCTTGTGAGGATTAAACTGAAAAATAACACTGAAATTCCCAACAATATCAATACCATTTGGATATATTACATACAGAACACAACATCGATAAAATTTTAAGTAAACTTTTACTATTGATTTAAAGTGCACATATATTTTATTTAAATGTATTAATAAAAATTTATACTAAAATTAGAAACAAATTATAATCTTTAAAATAGTATTAATTAAAATTTATTAGTAAAAATTTCTTCCAAATAGCTTTGATTTTCATTTGGCAGTAGTTGTTTAGCTTCTTCGTCTAACTCTAATGAGGTTGATTTCTATTTTTGTCGAATACTGGACATATATGGGTCTGATGTGCACAACAAAATATTAATAAGATCTTCATTAGTACAATGTCTGGAAATTTTTCTTGTATTGTGCTCGCGAAAGAATCTGTAGTCTTTGTTCCTTTTTTCTTGCGCTTCTTCTGAGAGATCCCCAATTGGAAGCATATTGTGCTGAATTATTTGTTCCCCATGGAACAAAATTTTGTGAACTGTGGTTGGCATATGTCTCCAAGAATATTTTTGGTTATAAAGGGTTGCTGTCTCATTAGCATACTGACCAAATTTTTTTGCATCTATCTTTTTGCTACATGCTATAACTTCTAATATGATTTCGAATCGTCGTATTAAATCATAATCTACTCCAGTTATAGAAGCTGCAGTTTCTGAAGGTAAGTTGGTGAAGGTAAGCAATCTTTTTTGGCAGAAATAAGAACTCTTGTACAAAATTTCATCGAAATATATGCATAATAGCCACTTTCACATACAAATAACTTCACAAAAAATATGACGTGCATTTGTACCGAATATCTTACCTTGGGTCAGAAAAATTGCTGTAGCTCAAAAAGTGCAGTCCCGATGCATGGACGTGTATATATAGGAATGTAGGGGAGAGTTAGGACTACAAAATAGTAAATTTGTGTTTTGACTCAGCTTGACTCACAGGAGTTGTGCTCTATGAAGCAGGAAATTTCCGAAAAATTTGACCTTTTTTAAAAAAAAATATTTAAATTGTTCTGAAAACAGTAGAGCTTAAATTTTTTTTACCAGTAATAGGAAATAAGTGTGAAAGGTATATGAGTTCATCTTTTTTCTCCACTTTTCCAACCATTTTTCCAATTTGAGTACATGGTCTTGTAAATGTTGTGATGCTACTTGGGCGCTTTCACGAATACTTAAAAAGCTGTGTCATCAGCAAATGTTAATGTGTGGACTTTGGTGCTAATTGGCATATCTGATGTGTACAGTAAATACAAAAATGGGTCCCAAAATACTACCTTGGGGAACTCCGGCTTCGACAAGCTTAAAAAAATCACTCTCTTTTAGTAAAAATTTTCGATCCGTTAAATAATTTTTTAAGAGCTTATAAAAGTTTTTCGGGCAAGTTCAGTTTTAATTTATATATTTGGCTTTCTTTTATGCCAAACTTTATCGAATGCTTGAGAGACGTCGATGAATAGCAGTACATCAGAACAGTATGTTCCTTCTTCAAAGGACTTCTTAATTACATTCACTAATCTGTGTGTTTGATGGATGGTGCTATCTTGTTTTCTGAAGCCAAATTCATGGTTCAGAATATATCCTTTAGCGCTAAGAATTGGATTCAGCTTAGTTATCAATATTTCTTTAAACAGCTTTGATATGTTTGATAAAAGGGCTTATAGGTCTGCATGATTCTACTTATTTTTTTTTTTTTTTTTTATATGTTGATTGATATAAAAAATGCGAATAAAAAAAAAGTTTAAAAACTTTACAAAACAATTATTAGATTTGTAATATAGGAGTTATTGACACAAATAATACATAATATTTCGTAGTTTTATCCCATGCTGGCCACTCCCATTACGACAAATTCATCAAGAGTGTTTCCTTTAACAAAATGTAATTTTCATAAATTACGTTATTGAATGAATTAATATATGAAAATAGTCTTAGAGTAAAATTTTACAAATGTGTTTTACCCAAAATGTTTAAACAGATCCTAAAACATTCCGCTGAGTAAAAAAAATTAAATTTATATCAACCTTAGTATTTCAACATTAAAAAGGGGTGTGTAAAAGATAACGCTGATTTTATAATCAAAACATGCCCTCCAAACTATAAAATTGAATCTTTACTTTTAAGCACTTCTCATCCCTTTTACTGCTGTTATTAAATCTAATTTTATAACTATCACTCTTGCTGTTGCTGTTGTTAAAAAATACATACATATACTCGTTTTATATACCCAGTATAGAGTATGGAATATTAAAATTTATGTGATTTTAATATGCTTCAAGGGGCTTATGAAATTTATATTATGTCACATTTATGAGTTTATGAGTGTATCAGCACCATCATCTAAATCTCTTACGACAAGCTTAACAAAATGTCAATTTTTTCCTGTAAATAGAAAAAAAAAAAATAAAACAAGAGTAACATACCTATAGACGTATACACCCTAACACTACTGCCTAGTTCGAATCAAAAAACCAGTGCCATCACACTTTTTAAAAAAGAATCTAAATTAAGTTTGATAAAAAACAATTTATATTTTTACTTATACTCTAACTAACGAACGTCTTCATGAAAATTTTAAGGTAAAATAAATGATTACAAGAATTCCCTTAAATAACAACACACATACACACAAAACACGTTAGTATGTAAATGACTACATGCCCAGATACATTTAAATTTATTTGTACATCCAAGCACTTGCCTACATTCATAAATATATAATAAATTTGCATATAAAAGATTGATAAGCTACATATTAAAAATGAAAAATTATCCAAAAAAAAGAATATCAAAATAATAATCAAAGGAAAAAGGTGAAAAAAAACTGTTTTTCATTAAGGTGATACCTAAGGTGAAAAACAGATAATAACAAAAGAAAATAATATGTTAAAATTTCTTTTCAATAACCAAGATTTATATTTATAAGCCCAGAACCGCCTTTCTTACTTTAATTTTTTAGGGTTCCGTACCTAAAGGGTAAAAACGTAACCCTATTGTTTTCGCTACAATTTCTGTCCTGCCTCTCCTTCTGTCAGCGCCTTTTATCTCTGGAACCAAAATAAGTAGAGTCTTGAAATTATCACAGATGATGTATAGCTGTTGCCGCTATAGTAACAAATACTAAAACTTACGAATATGTGTTTATTTCTTGAACTGTAGGAGGCATAGACTAAAGATTTACAAACAGTAATTAAAACTTAGTTTTGCTATATAAACAAGTATAAAAAAATCAACCTAAACATTAAAGGGTGTTCCGATAGTGACGTGATTTGCATATATATGGCCTAAGTTTTGAGCAATAATAGGTAGAATCTTTAAATTTCCACAGGAGGTGTATTACTATGGCCACTATAACATATAATAAAAATAAAGGGTGTTCCGACAGTGGCGGTAATTGCATGAATATAGCCTAATTATCAAACCATAATAGGTAGACTCTTGAAATTTTCACAAATGGGGTACTACTATGACCCCTATAAAAAATAATAAAAATTAAAGGGTGTTTCCGGCAGTGACGTGATTTTCATTTACAACGCCTTATTTCTTGAACCCTAATAGGTAGACGCTTAAAATTTTGTACGGCAGACGTGCTGCTATGGCCGATGTGACAATTACTAAAAATTAAAGGGTGTTCTGACAGTGACATGTTTTTCACGTATAGTGATTTATTTTTTTGATCCTAATATGTAGACTCTTGATATATTTATAGATATAGAAGGGCATTGTCATGGCCGCTATAAGAATTTTTACGTACATAGCCTTATTTTATAAACCGTAATAGGTAGACTCTTGAAATCTTTACAGTAGAAGTGTTACTTCGGCCGCTATAACAATTACTAAAAATTTAAGGGTCTCCATTAGTGACATGTTTTTCACGTGGCTAGGCTCCTGATATTTTTTTTTAGAAATTGTATTACCATGGCCGCTATAACAATTACTAAAATTTAAAGGGAGTTTAAATAATGATGCAATTTTCGCGAATATGTCATATTCATATTTTAAAATTAAAGGGTGCCCCATAAGACATAAAAATTTAACAACTTGAATTTTTAAATTCGTACTAAACATAGTACGGAACCCTATGTGTGTGAGACTAACTTGCACTTGACTGATTTATTTTTTTTAATTCATATTTCGTAACTGATGCCAACCTGGCGAATTCAATTAAATGTCAATAACAATTATACTTAATGTGTAATTGGATGCAATTCTAATTGCAATCAAGGCCTAAAGCCTAAATAGAACCGTAAACTAGCAGTTTTGTTGTTAACGAAATGGAAACAACTTTTAAAGAGAGACTTTCGCAACAAAAACTAGGAAAAATATGTCCAGTGATTTGTTAAACGCACTAATAGTTCTTAAATCATATTTTGTAAAAAATATAATTATTGAAATACTTTTTCAGTATTTATAAATACTTGTTATATCTTGCTATTTTTGTCACCTGAAATGTTTTTAAGTTTTATAAACTGTTAATACTAATAAAACTATGCATTTTTAAATACTGCTTTCGTAAATAAAGTTATTTTTTAATCCCGGGAACGTAAATATATTTTTTCCGTATCGCGGGAAATGAAAAAGTCCAAGAGATCCCTAATTCTTATTCAAAAAATAATAAAGCTTTGAAACTGACATTAATTGCAATATTTAAAAACAAAAAATCGGTGTCTTTTAGTAGCACCCTATTTTAAAATTGAAAACAACCTCCATCGTTCAATAACTCTTGTTTCTCAAAATTATGGCAACATGTCTCAGCACATTATGGCTGATTTTATTGTTTGTTAAAGTTCTTGTTGTTTCTTCTTTTTAATAACTTCTTACTTTTCAGCTTGTAGTTTTTACAGGATTGTTTTAATTTACTTTCGTATTATGAGTTCATTAACATGTCTGGTATCAATGCCAAGTATACACTTTTTGGCCATGTTTCTTAAGTTTGGTACAATTTTTGATTATAAAAAAACCGTTCACAGCTTATGAATTGCAATTCATACTTTTTTATCTAAACGGCTTTATAATATCAAAATCAACAGGAAAGAAATATGGATTAAATGTAAAAGAAAACGAGCACTTTAAATGATTTAAAAACAAGAAATTAAAATACAGGTAAAATCCAGTTCAGATCAACCAAAAAATGTTTTTCAAATTTACCAGTTCCGATTTAATTGAAACTTTTTTTATTTATATTCTTTGACTCCCTGAATCCAAATATAATTTATAAAATTATATATAAATTAGAAAAGTATTGCTCATTTCACAAGCTCCCTTGTATGGTTTAAAGTTTATATAAATACACTTTAACTCAAACAGCTTGTTAGCAAGCTTTGAAATTGTAGAATTGTATCGTTTTTTACTCAAAAATAACAATACTCCAAATACAATAAATATTTTCAAAACCAACGTTGGATTTTTTCTCTCAAATTTGGTAGATCTTTTTGGGATAATTTTTGTAAGATTGAGAAAATATATTAAGTTTGAAATACTTTTTATTGTAAAAACTACTATTTATACAACATAATAAAATAGAGTAGAATAGGCCACATAAACCAAAACTCGCCGGAGGAGATATATGTATATTTCTTAAGCTAGTTCTAAGTCAGATAAATGATCTCACCAAAAAATTCCAGTCAGAAAGTAAATGTTAACAATATTTATATTCAAAAATAAATTCTATATTTTAACCAATTTGAGTAATTTTATAAAAAAATAATTTGGTCATTAGTAACAATACTGAAACTGATTGGACAATTGAAAATTGCAACATAGATGTCTTTTGGCTTAAAATCCAAATATGCATTGATAAAAATTTTAATTAGAAGAAATTTTTTAATGAAATTAAAAATATTAAAACTTGTATTGTAGTAACTAACCAAAATTACTCTAAATTCGATTTTATGGGTGAAGATGACAAATTTTTACAAATAATTACGTCTTCCATAGTATTTTCTACAGAAAGATTGATGCGTGTGAAGATAAATTCAAATTTAACTAGCAGAGACAAAAACCACATTTCTTAACAGAGCTCATTTTGCAGTCAACAGAGCACTGTTATACGTATAACATTCACTGTAATTAATAATTCAATTATTCTAGAGGCTCCAACTTGGAATCGGAAGAGGTTCCATATAAAAAAACACATGGGGATGTTGCTCCAAGGGATACTTTTTTAACTAAAATATTAGAATTTCCAAAATAACTTAAGAAAAGCTACAAAAGAGTTTAGATTTGGAAATATCTTAAGAGGATTTTTTGGTCATTATGGAAAAATAGGGATGGGTACCATATACCCACTATATAGAAAAGGTGCTCCAAGGGG
>OX451215.1:84521596-84622878 GCA_949628195.1 Phasia obesa
CCCTATTTTTCCATAATGACCAAAAAATCCTCTTAAGATATTTCCAAATCTAAACTCTTTTTGTAGCTTTTCTTAAGTTATTTTGGAAATTCTAATATTTTAGTTAAAAAAAGTATCCCTTGGAGCAACATCCCCATGTGTTTTTTTTATATGGAACCTCTTCCGATTCCAAGTTGGAGCCTCTAGAATAATTGAATTATTAATTACAGTGAATGTTATACGTATAACAGTGCTCTGTTGACTGCAAAATGAGCTCTGTTAAGAAATGTGGTTTTTGTCTCTGCTAGTTAAATTTGAATTTAGCTTCACACACATGAAAGATTGACTGTTCGTAGTTTAAATGTTTTGTAACCTTACTTCCGATTTTTTATAATAAAATCATACTTTTACTAATTGCATGTGTATGCATTCAGATAAGCATTCGGATAGCTTACGAATTTATTGTAAAGGAAAAATAGATTAAATAAATTAGTCAAGTGTGAGTTAGACTCACACACGTAGGGTTCCGTACTATGTTCAGTATAATTTAAAAATTCCAGTTGTTTATTTCTTTATGTCTTATGGGACACCCTTAAATTTACAAATTAAAGTCATATTCGCGAAAATTGCATCATAATTTTAAATTTTTTTATGTAATTGATTTTAAAGAGGCCATGGTAATACACTTTCTATTAAAATATCAGGAGCCTACCTATTGCGGTTAAAAAAATAAGGTTATATTCGTGAAAAACACGTTACTAATGGACGCTCTTCAATTTTAAGTATTTGTTATAGCGGCCGAAGTAACACATCTACTGTAAACATTTCAAGAGGATATCTATTACGGTTTATAAAATCTTGTCACTGTCGGAACACCCTTTAATTTTATTATTCATTATAGTGGTCATGGCAACTTCCTTTCTATAAATATATTAAGAGTCTACTTATTGCGATTAAAAAATAAGTCACTATAAGTGAAAAACATGTCACTGTCGGAACACCCTTTAATTTTTAGTAATTGTCATATCGGCCGTGGGAACACATCTTCTGTACAAAATTTCAAGAGTCTACCTGTTACGGTTCAAGAAATAAGGCTTTATACATGCAAATCACGTCACTGGCGGAAAACCCTTTAATTTTTATTATTTGTTATAGTGGGCATAGTTATACACCTCCTGTAAAAATTTCAAGATTCCACCTATTCATTCAAAACTTAGGATATATACATGCAAATCACGTCACTATTGGAACACCCTTTAATATTTAAGTTCAATTTTGTATACTTGTTTATAAAACAAACATAGTTTTAATTACAGTCTGCAAATTGGAAGCGGTTTCCTCTTACAGCTCAAAAAAAAAAAGACATAAACGTAAATAACACGTCACTTTTGGAACACCCTACGTTTTAGTATTTTTTGCTATTGTTGCCGCAGTAATACACTTTTGGTAAAATTTTCAAGAGTCTACCTATTATGGTTCAAAACTTAGGCCTTACACATACAAAGCACACCACTATCGGAACACCCTTTAATTTTTAGGTTTATTTTTTTAGACTTGTTTATAAAGCGAACTAAGTTTTAATTACTGCTTATATATTTTTAGTGTATGCCTCCTACAGCCCAAGAAATAAACACATATTTGTGAATAACACCTCTCTATCGGAACACCCTATAAATTTTAATATTTGTTGCTATAGCGGCCAAAATTATACACCTTCTGAAAAAAATTCAAGATTCTACCTATTATGATTCAAAACTTAGGCTTTATAAATCAAAATAACACCACTATCGGAACACCCTTTAATTTTTAGGTTTATTTTTTAGACTTGTATATAAGGCGAACTACGTTTTTATTACAGTTTGTAAATTTTTAGTGTATGCCTCCTACAGTTCAAGAAATAAACACATATTCGTGAATAACACCTCTCTATCGGAACACCCTATAAGTTTTAATTTTTGTTGTTATAGCGGCCATCGCTATACACCTTCTGTGAAAATTTCAAGAGTCTACCTATTATGGTTCAAAACTTATGCCTTATACATGCATTTCACACCACTATCGGAACACCCTTTAATTTTTAGTTTTATTTTTTTATACTTGTTTATATAGTGAACTAAGTTTTAATAACTGTTTGTAAATTTCAAGTGTATCCCTCCTACAGTTCAAGAAATAAACACATTTTCGTAAATAACACCTCTCTATTGGAACACCCTATAAGTTTTAGTATTTGTTGCTATAGCGGCAACAACTATACATCATCTGTGAAAATTTCAAGAGTCTACCTATTACGGTTCCAGAGATAAAAGGCGCTGACAGACGGACAGACGGACAGACGGACAGACATTGTAGCGAAAACAATAGGGTTTCGTTTTTACACTTTGTGTACGGAACCCTAAAAAGGGTAAAACAAAAACTTTTGGAAATGGCAACGTTCTTCAGAATAATAAAATGAAATTGAATCATGCATGGGAAGTAGTAATTACAAATATAGTAAAAATTTATTTTTACATAATTTGTAATTTTAATATAGATTGAATAAATTTGCGGGATAAAAGCACTATAAATATATAACATTAAATATAAAATAAAATAAAAAAAAGGCACCGATGATTACATATTAGAAACATTTTCATAATTTTTTCAAAGAAAAAACATAGTCCCAGGTATGGTCTTGATACAATAGTTTCAAAACATATGAAATGAAATTGTATTTTATAACAAAAAGCAAATTACCAACAGCAAACATAAACTAATGTAAAATAAGTTGTCTATAAACGCTATAGCATGATAACAGGGGCTTATGAATTGAACATATAAATTTCAATTAAATCTGAAGTAGTTTTTTTGAGTGCGTTGTTGATTTGACATGATTTTTTATATTATTTTAGACAGTCCTTGAGCCAGTACTTCAATGTTGCCATATGGCATATCATTGTGTCGCGGATTCCAAAAAATATCAAAAAATATCGTAAGAGCTACAATAAAGAATCTTCTATCGATCTGGGTATCTACCGCCGGGTCTGGATAGCTGACATTAATAGAACCAAGTACAATTTGGAGTACCTTTAAATTTATAATAACAAATTGTTGCAAAATGCAGAGTATCTTGTTAAACAAGCTATTGTTCGATTTGACCTGTTATGTATTCTAAACCACGGACAAAGCAGTTATTTGCCAAACTTGACTAAGCCTGCAAAAATCAAAGGACTAATGATGCACTAATGAATTATTTTATTGTCAAACCCGAATTTATTGTATCACAAAAGTTCACATTTAAACGAACGAAGTTAATTAGGTCGAGGCAGGTACCTCATGAGGTAATGACATGGAGTAGTTTTGGTATACTCCAATGCACAATGGTTTGAAAACTTTTGATTTTGCAAATAATATGGTAGCTCGTGCACCCCTAAAGTTATCAGAGGCAGAGGTGTTTGTGAATGGAATTGCAAGCGGTCGGCCTCCTAGAGCGAAAGGGGGTCATATGTAAACCTAAATATAATTCATAAAAATGTGTATAAATTCATATTGTGCCTATACAAATTTTAAATTTTTACATAATAACATAAAATGCAATAGGCGCAGTGTGTGGTTCTGCTAAAGCTTATAAAGCTTGTTACTAATATATACAAGTTATTATCTATACATACATATAATAAAACTGTGTCTGTCTGTTTGTGTTCGCATCCCGTAAAAACTATTGTATGAATTTTAATAAAATTTTATATAGAGTTACCTTAGTATCGTCGCACAGTGCCTGCGACTTTTTTCGTTGCAAAAATCATAACTTTTGAAATAATTAAGATATTTTAAAGATTTAAAAAGGTATTGACAGAGGAGACTTTAGAAAATAGGATAATTTTTCCAGTTAAATGTTAACATGTTTTCTTTTTAAATAAAATTTTTCATTAGTATCACAAATACACATTTTCATATACATTTAATTCTTAAATCTAAGTAAATTTATATTAAGTAACCAGTTTAAGCCGGTGCGCTTTGCAATACACATTTTTCAAATCCGAAAATTTTGAAAAAAACACTGTAATATAACTTGTTAAACCAATATAAAATTTTTTTATTTCTATTACAGAAACACATTTTTAAATTATTTTTAATATTAATATATTATTATGCTATAGATATAATGTTATTTAGTATATATTTTATTTAGCTAGAATAATTGGTTTTTATTAGGTAGATCTCTTTGAAATAGTCATTAACATTGAGAGCGTTATCTAATAGACTTAACATATCCGAGCTATAATCATGTTCTTTTAAATCCTTTCGAGATCTTACATGTCTTCGTGATGAAATTAGTGGGTCTGAAGAGGTCGTCAACATATTGAAAAGGTCCGCATTCTGTCTAATCTGTGAAATTTAACAAGTATTCGTGTATTTGAATTTGGTGTAGTCTTTGTTTTTGCATTCCTGGGCTTCTTCTGACAACTCTCCAATCGGTAAGCATTGATATTAATTTAAATTTTTACCGTGAGCCAAAATCTTATGAACCGTAGGAGTAAGTTTCTTCTCAGGGTACATTTGAGCTAAAAGTTGGGAAGTTTTTGATGCATAATTATCAAACTTTGGGCCATTTACCATTACTCTAGAGTTTATAACATTTAGGATGACTGCCAACCTTTTTATATTATTATTGTCGACCCCAGTAATTCGGGCTTTTACCTCATCATTTCCAAAAAATGCTCTGAATATATTACCATCGCTTTTTGACGAGGTATCTGTTATTACATTTAAGACTTTGCCATCAATCATTGTCAGAAAAAATTCATAACCAATCGAAACACTTTTTCCATTCTTTATTTCAATATAACAGAAGGCTTTAGTTCCGAAATTTGCTTTTTTATATCGTTCACTGTAGATTTGATTATTTCTGAAGACTCCTTTGCATATTGAAAAAATATCGGACGGCAAAAATGAACTGATGATGGGCGAGGATTTTTCCAATGCGCAGCGATTGTACTTCTTAGTCGTAAAGGAACTACTGAAGCCATAATCATATTTGTATCTGTAATAGTTGTGTCATTTGTCGATATTGTTTGTTTGTAAGCACTTTGACCGGATGATCCTCACATCCCCACTTATTTATCAATGTAAGCCTATCTGGAAGTGAGACTGCTTCCTCTTCAGGCAAACTTTGAATATAGCGTTTGGCTGTATGATCCATTAAGTCTAGCAGTTTTACCTCTACTTCTTATTTGGCAGATGTAATATTTTTGTATCCAGGAAGAATATTCACATTATCATTCTTTAAAGAGCTTCGTAAAATAGAATATTTTTCCTTTGACAATCCCAGTGCCATAAACAACGTTAAGGCTTCTTCTATATTATACTTTGTGATCAGTAAGTAGTTCTTTATACGATATTTTCATTCATTTCACAAAATTTTGTCATGAAATTTTGTATTTTTGCCACGGGTTTTAAGAAAAGGAGCCACTGTGCGTCGTTCAAATATGGGATTTTTTCCCTGTAAAAATATCTTATTGACAAGAGGAAAGTACGTAATTTTATCGATACAATGGTGCTGCAAACTTGGCAGCAACTTTTATTTTTGACGGCGGAAAACGTAAAACATTATTTACAGTACTCTGCAATAGTTTTACAATTTTATATAAATTTTTAGAATTTTAAATAAATGCCTGAGAATTTTTTTAAATGTGGCATGGTGAGTACATCATGGTGGAATCACAAATTATATTAAAAAAAACTTAATTTTGACTCATTACAAACTGAAAAAAAAAACTTAAGAATATTCCTTAAAACTGAAAAATATGTAGTTTATTAACATAACTTCTGATCCCACCATGGTCACACTCTGAAATTTTTATGGTGTAGTACTTACCATGCCACATTTAAAAACATATATAAAAAATTAAAAGACACTGGGTCTCATGCATAAAACGTGAGCTTGAGCTCGGACTCGATTTTTTGAGTAAAAGGTGCTTGTCGTATGCATAATAAAATTTGAAGTATTTGCTTCTACTCACGTTTGATCTCGTCGTGCTCAGTTTGAAGTAAGTGAGATGAGCTTGAGCTCATTTTCATATGCATAAAAACAAGCTTTTGCTTTCTTTTGTGAGCTCTTGCTCAAATTTTTTCGAGCCTGCCTTACAATTGACTCGCGTACACTAAAAAGGAATAATGGCTGAATATTTTGTGCCACGAAGAAATACAAAACGTTATCAACAGCGTAAAACAAATTTAGCAAGTGAGGATAAAAAATTATACAGGTTTGTATTCTTAATTATTATTTTTTTATATAATTAATAATAAAATGATAAATACATAGGTTTGATGAGGTTTGATGATAGTTGTTGCTGGTTGGCTAATTATTTTTTTGAGGGTTCAGAAGAAGCAAGATTGATAAAATTCGACTGTTTTTAAGATTTTGTGCAGATCCTGGATTCAAAAATGGTATAGCAGATATTGGAGTCCATCAATCAACTGTGTCGCAAACTATTGCGGAAGTTGTGAAACTTATGTATATCTGCCAAAGCAAGCGAGTGTTTTCCATTTGCAATTGGAGTGATTGATTGTACTCATATAAAAATTAAAAAAACCAACAAATCAAAGCGATGAGTATATTTGTAGAAAAGGCTTACACTCTATAAATGTGCAGGCAACTTGTGATGGAAAAAAACTTTTTACAAGCGTTGACATATCCTAGCCTGGTTCAGTTGATGACTTACGCAACTTACGAAACAGCGAGGTCTGTAGAATAATGCAAAATGCAACGAACGATGCATTACTTCTAGGGGATGAGGGCTATGGAATATGCCCATGGCTAATGACACCATTCCGAAACCCAACAACTGACATAGAAAAAACATTCAACAAAGTGTTTACAAGAGAACGTGTCATTATAGAACTGTGTTTTGGGCAATTGAAGCAAAGATTTTCGATACTTCAATACAAAATTCTGGTATCGACAAAGTTATCGCCCCACGTAATAGCCAGTTGTTTCATTTTGAATAACATAGCTAAATTTTTAAAAGACGATTATATCCTTATCAATGACGATTACAACAATACTGATATATGGCAATTAGGAAGCGATATCGAACAACACACAGCAAGAAATTCTGATTCTACTTCACTTTCGCTTGACGGCATGTTTGCACTTCAATAACAATTAGACATTTGATCTCCCTTTGCTCAAGTAAATGCAATTGGTTTGAACTCATTTTTATGCATACAAAATTGAGCAAAAGCTGTTGCTGTTTGATTGAACTCGACTTACGAGCAATTGCTCACCTGCCTCAACTCAGCGCTTTTACTCGTTTTTATGCATGAGGCCCCTTATGTTAGATATAAAAGCGTTTTAGTATTGTTTTGGAAATTACCAAAAAAAAATAAATTCTCATACACGTTTCCGGGGATGGGATTTGAGGGATACCTTCTCCTGCCAACAAAAAATCAAAAATTTAATTTTTTTATGGTATTAAGGCGTATGTAATCCAATTCTTTTAATGATTACATTATGTTTTCTAATAATATTTAATGTCACCGGCTAAAAAAAGTTCGTGGCAAAAAATGATATTTTAGAATCTCCTATATCCAAATTTAGGTTTTTGAACATTCGCTGACCATAAAAGTTGCATTTGCTAAACAAAAGTATAGGAATACTTTAAAAAAATTTAATTTTTCAGATTTTTTTAGACTCAATTTAAGCTAATAAAAAAATAATGCCCGGCTAGATTGCCCCTAGTGCGTCCCTTTAGTCGTAAAAAAATCAAAAAGGTAATTAAAGTGTTGAGTAATTCTTTTTAATTTTTGCTTCTCGGCTGCTACAAAATAATATATTTACGTTTCATTTGCACCTATTTATGTATGTTAAAATTTAATTTTTTTTAACTGGAAAAGAATATTAAAAATTAATTCTTAAATGTATTCCGATCCTAGAGGGAAGCCAAACATAAATTCTATTGTCCAGATATTTGATGACAATTTAATGTCAAGCTTATTCAAATTAAGGATTAATGAATGGTTTTATTAAACGCGTTAAAAATTATTATTTTAATCATGATTAATTTAATTACAGAAAATGTATTACGATCCGGTTAAATTAATTCACATTAACTAATCGATTATTTCCAACACTGATATCTGTTATTTTTACGACTTATCATATAAAAAATTTCAAATATCTTATTTTAAGTTATATTAACATTTGCAAAGCGTTTCATTGATTCGTTTCTGCCTATAAACCAACATATTCGCTTACAATGTAATTTTGTCAAAAATTAATTTATTCATTATTCAATTTATTATACAGCCAACAAGTACGCCATCATCAACACCAACCACATTATTGATCCAATTACAGATTTATTAATATGTTAATTATTGGTAAATTATAACGATGTCTCCTGCATAATTGTATTAAATTTATAAAATTTATTATCAATTTAAACTTGAAAAAATCAAATTAAGATTAAATTGAATTTTGGTTTTTCGCATTAAATTTATAATAAAGATTATATGCCAACAACAAATTCCCATAAGTTTTGCCACAATCATTACAACCTCAAAAACGGAAATATAAAATATCCATATAATTTTCAACAGATACAAAAAAAATTTGTTTGCATAAACTAACACCGGAAATGAAACAGCCTCCATAAGTACATAGCTTTTATTATTTGCCAGTCGTGCGATAGTATATACACATTTATGTGTGTGTGTGTGTGTGTAGTCAAAACTTCCTTATTTGTAACGAGTACCTTGAAATACCAAAACTGTACTAAAATTATAACTAGAGTTTTTGTAAAAACTGTAAATTATATTGTTTCTATTTTTGGTTTATGTTCTTCTCTTTTTTTATGCTTGGTTTTATATAATTCTAAATTATATGTACTCGTATTATTTAAACATTTGTGTTTATTTTACCTAAAAATTATGAAAACTACTAGTAGTTGCTGATGTTTATTTATGCTTTTATTCTAAAGGTACAATTTTAGATGATATAACACTTAAAAAAATTAATGGTTTTTACTATAAATGTTTTAATTATTAAAAAAAAAGTTAGTTAACTAAACAAGAAAATCTGGAGTGGCCTACACTAACTTTATTATCCCCAATGAAAACAGATATTTTTATGGATATATTACATAAAGAATATCAGTTTCAAGTATATTCGAATCCAAAAATTAATTATTTTCGGTTTAGGGTGTTAAGTAATAAGTCATACGGTGACGTGTATAGCGATCTCAAAATTTGGGAGTAAGTAAACTACCCCTTGCTCCCTCGCAATTATGCCCAATATTTATACAGCTCTTTATCTGCATAAACCAAAGGCACATACTGAATTTCATTTTAATCTGTCAAACGCTATAACCTGTACAAACTCCACAAAGATTGCGCGATTTTTTGTATTATATAAAAATTTTTTGCATGCGGCGCCTAATTCTAAAATTTTCCAATAAACACATTTATAAAAATAATTATACATACACTAGTGTATTTTACCCGGCGTTGCCTGGAACCAGCCTTAGACCCCTTCTAAGTGCTTGCGAAATGATTAACCTTTTTCGGTTTGGTCCACCCAGTAGGTCCACTCTCAACAGAGGAGAAACAATTATAGTTTCGCGACAATGCATTTGCATACATCTCAACAACAGCATCACATATCGGGTTCAACCAATCGAGGAGGTGATTAAGGAAACACGAAGAAAAAAAATAATCAGAAGCTTTTTAAAGACTGCCCCTGGCACAACTTTATATGTGATGTTGATATATTTTCTGTAAATTCAGCATTTTTTGGAAAAGCATAGGCAGACAGTAAATTGTTTATTTTTCCAGTTTATATCGTGATAGATTTTTAATGTTAACACTTCTGCTGTTTAAGGTAAACTTTAAAACTACTTATTATTAATGACAATTTTTTTATTGAAAATATATCATTTTGAAGAAAAACAATTATTTTTACACTCTTAAAAATGGGTGATATTTCATTGAAACATTTGGGCGAGTTTCATAACTATAGGGAAGTACTTTCATTTCCATTTTATAATTCTTATAGCGGACATAATAATACAGGACTCTATCTCTAACGGTTTAAAAGACTAGGCCACGTAAGTCAAATTACGTCAGCTATGAGGACACCCTTTCAGATTTGTTGTGGACATACTAATATTCGCTTTGTTCAAATTTTAAATGTTTATCTATAAGCGTTTAAAAGATAAGGTTATATAGATCAAATATCACTAACTTTAGGTACACCCTTTAATTTTCAACTTTTTACTTTTTGTTATAGCGGACATGTAATATATATATATATATATATATATATATATATTATATATATATATATATATATATATATATATATATATATATATATATATATATATATATATATATAAAGGGTGTTCCCATACAACATACATGTTGTTTTCGTGTATTAAGCACCGTAGAGGGCACCAATAGAAAGTAATAAAAAAATAAATTTAAAGGGTATCCCCATAGGTGACGTAATTTGACCTTTATGGGCCAGAAGATAGGACCGTTAAAGACAAAACCTTGAAAGTTTGACAGAATGTCCATTACTATTACCGTTATAATAAAAAGTATAAATATTCAAAATTATAAATTAAAGGGTGCTCCAATAGTTCACTTAATTTGATGCATATGGCCATACAAGAATTTAGAATTTTGAATTAAAGGGTGTCCCAATAGTTCTGTAATTGTTCTGTAATGGCCAAACTTTTGAACTGTTATACTTAGACAGATAGTTGAAATTTAAAAATATCTTTGTGGCCAAGTCCTCTATAATATATATATATATATATATATATATATATATATATATATATATATATATATATATATATATATATAGTCTTCAGCAACCTTTCTCCCTATCTGAAGATAGTGTTTCAACTGTAATCATTTTTCTATTTAAACAACTTTTACAGAAAAATACAAACTGAAAAATTAATTTATATTAGAACCAGGGATTTAAAACGGAGTAATTGCCTTATTAGTAACTTCTAATTGATTGTTAGTGTTAATGTTAATGTAAATCATTAAGACGACTAAATAGACGTTTTTATGTGTTTGTTATTAAGTTTATCTAACTTAATAATTTTAACTAACTTATATTTTACTAACTTATTTTAACCGGCCTTACTTCGGTCCTGTCCTAAAGTCTTTCTAAGCACCAATATTATCAATAACACTTTGTCTACTTTCTGCATCTACTCTCAATAAAGTTAAAATAATTTTTAAAATCTTAACAATCTGTTATAAATGCGACCAGGGGCTACATAAACAAGCGCCTCACAGTGGGGCAGAATCAAAATATTACGAAAATATTTCAGCCATTTGTAAAGGGCTAAGCCGATTGATTTGACATAAGTCTAGCAGGGAAGTATCTGAGCTTAAGTTTTGACGGTGCGAGCCATCCACTTGCCAGGGTTGGCGCTATGTATTCCCAAAGTTGGGTATATCGCTCGCACCTGCAAATTTTTTAAAGCTTGGCATTTCTTCAATTATTGTTTGATTTTATTTAAATTATACATGGTCTTAAAAGTCAAGTTAATACCAGTAACAACACGTTTCCGCTGATTGCTGGGATAAGCCTAATGGCGTCCAGGGTCGTGTTGTGCCGAATCAATTGAGAGACGTAGATTTAATGTTATAAATCTTCTTCCTTTATTTACTCTACCGGCACTTTGTGCTGTGCAAACGTGTGCTAAGTACCACGGATTGATAGTTAGTGGACGAAGGGAATATTCAGATCAGTGGAAGCTGTGTAACACTTGAACACAGTAACACGCTGCTCCGCTCTCTCCCAGTATCGGCTGTGGGCGTGCTGGATATTTCAGAGATAATAGCTCCGTGGAAAATATCCTTGCACACCTTAGTTCGTATACTTTTATATTCTCTTGCAGGTACTATGAATTAGCAATCCTATGTAGAATTTTGGAGACTGAATCACCCTCTCTAGGTCAAATATTACCTCTTATCAGCAGACTGTCTGCGCACTCCAATTGTTCTTAAAATTCCTCTTTATATACCCATTCGCGACTACACACAGGTACACCATCTCTAAGTCTGTTTTATAAAACAGCTGATGGCTGTATTCTTTAACACAGCTGTAGTATTGTACTATGTATTACGTATAGATGGCGCCGCCAGACGATCTGCCGTTAAATTTAAATTCTTAAAAAATTAAATACATCTAATTCAAGATAAGTTTGAACTTAAAATAAACTAAAAGTTCACAATAAAGAAAAGTTTATTCGTAAACAAAATAAATACTCAAAGCAATATTAATACAAAAAACAAATATTTAAATATTTATATAGGGTTGGTGTTGCTGAAAACGATAAGCGTGACTTTAAGCGTTACATACCTACAAAGTGATTTATTAGCCTATAAATTACGTTTTAAAATGAGCGAGTTATAAGGAATTTAAAACTACAATTTTTGATTTTTCCAAAATAATTAGTATAATTTTCACCAAGTTGTTTGAATATTTTCCCTTAGTTAGCGAACAAAATATTGTGGCTAAATTTCGAGATTATATCTTCTCTGAGTTAAAAACTAGACGATTTTTAATTTAAATAAACCATTTTTGCATTTTTGTGTATTTTAGCCTAAAAAGGGCCATCAATCTTTTATTAAATAGAAAAAAATTTGCTTAAGGAATGTATAGAAATTTTATAATTTTGTGTAATGTGCATATGGTTAAAAAAAATTCGCGTAAGATGGTTCACCCTTGTAGAAAAGAAGACTGCTGTAATAAAACTAGTTATGTATATATAATCCCAATTATTGCTGAAAGTATTTTATGAGCCCTAGTCCATTTGTGTACTTTATGGGCAAAAGACTAAAAATTCCAATTTTGGGATTTTTGGTCGTGATTTCGTTTAACTTAATGTTGCAGATTTTTTTGCTATTTAATGTTCGCTGACCAATTACATAACTATACAAAATTTTATTTGAATCGTTCAACTTATACAAATTTTGTTGCTTTAATATTTTTATTTTCCTTAAATTGGACCATTTTGTCCAAATTTTCGAAATTTACAGATAACAGCCACGAATTTTTAAATTTTCTCCTAGTATTATATTTTAATTGTGTATATACATAAATGAAGATGAGATAGTCTGCTATCAAACAAAAAAGATTTAGTACATTATCTTTGTTACGTGCAAAACGTATGTGCTTTAAAATATGATAATTTATCAGTTTATGTTAACGTAACAGTAGCATAACATAACAGTAACATAAACTGATAAAAGTGTAATAAATATGGGAATGCTCACATTTAAAAGTACATAATTTTGCAAGTAAGTTATTAAGCTGAATGTTTTTTGTTTGATAGCAAATTACCTCTAGTAGTCAACTACAAGAATAACATGCTATAAGTAAACTTCTGTTACTTAACTATAATTTTTCAGTTACAAATTACAAGTAATTGTAATTGATTTTAGTCCCTGATTTTAATTACAATTACTTGTAATTAGTAATTTGAAAATTTCAATTACACATTACCTGTAAGTGTAATTGTAATTGAAATGTAATTGAATCACCTCATGTCTGGTATCAACTAACTCTGGTTGCAAGGTAGTTAGCTTAAAGTGCATTAAAAGTTAGTTGAGTTGCTGATAGGGTAACTAGAAACACATACAAGTTGTATAGTAATTAATTTTCATACGAAAATTCTACAAATTAAAATATCAAATGCGTTGTATTAATATTTTTATTTCCCTTATCCTTATTTGGTACTTACCCGCAAAGGAAAAATATGGTTATTGTATGGTCACGGCAACCACACTATGTTCTCTGTAACAATACATGTTTGCTGTGAACAAATTATAGTTATTTTAAACAACACATTGGTCACTATAAACAATTTTTGTTAACAGCTGAGTTGAACCATATTAAAATTCAAACCACAACCAAAATTTTTTTAATATTTAAAAATAAAATTATATTTATAACCATAATATATTATTATTAAACATAGTATGTTAAGTATGACTAAAAATAAACAAATAATGTTTGGTTTTAAAAATACATATTTTGGTTTTGGCCTTTTTTCAGTTCAGAAATATGTGTGTAAGCTAAAACTGCAAAACGTTCCAACGACAACAATATTATTATTATGGTTTAAAATAATATGGTTGGAATATAGCCATATAATTCAACCATAACTTGTAACTCTTGGATCATGGTTACCTCAACCATGTTTATTCTTTGCGTGTATATGGTAAACTACTACTAAGCAAGCTACCTCATGCGATAATTATTCCATATTTAAGTTGCTACCTTTCGTGCAGCAATCTCCTTACATTGGTTGTCCTAATAACACAGTTCATATTTTTAGCTTGTTTACAAGAGCTATTTGTTTTATTTTAGATGCGTGCTAAAATACTAGTGACATTTTAAACACTGATAAATTTATGCTTGCACAGCAATGAAATACCGCTTATTAATTTCTTTCAGTATTTTAGAATTCACTCAGTCGTTTTATCCATTTTTAACCATCAAATTCATAAAATATTTTTTATGCAAAAGTTTTTAGACAAATTCGGGTTAGAACTTAAACTACAAATTCAAATACGGAAACAGACAACTATCTCTGGTACACCCCTACATCCATAGAAAAGAGCCTACTATACTCTATTTACGAGCATGTTTCAACCAGCAAAAAAAATAAACCTTAATGTACGTAAATGTATCTATTCCCGAGTCGTTTTATCAAAAGAAATCCATTTGAGATTAAAACAAAAAAAACAACAAGCAATACTTTGTAAATAGAAGAACGAACTCAGGTGCAAATTGCTACAAATGAATAATTTGTGTTGAATATTTAACTCTACTCATTTATAGAGATTTCGTTTCGTTTTGTTGTTTTTGTTTTATTTATAAATTTTAGAATGGAAATCAAACAAAGTACTGGACGGTTACGGAACAGTAAAAACAAAAAAAAAAAAAAAAACTAAGAATAAATGGAGAATGCATGTTTATGGAAATACAAGTCTACGATGGCATGAATGGTTGCTCCTAAATTGCTGTGATGGAGATGAAGGTATGTATGGCAACATTAAAAAGTAATTGCGGCTAAAAATCATTTGAAAGCCATTTGCCAAATTCATGTACTCGATTTAAATGAGAAAATACATGGCGATAATGCAAATTTCTTTCCATCGTTTTAGCAATATTTTGCACTGCAACGAGTACGTGTGCAATAACAAAATAAATTGAAAAATATATACACACATACACATATTAAATAGGCGATTACTTTAACAGTTAAGCACAATGTTGATGATGAGGTAGCGGTATTTTTGGCCAAAAAAAAGTACTCAAAGTGTTTTTACGGATGGCACTCATGATCAAAGTTTTAATGCAGGATTTATATAAGAAAAGCTTTTAATTGCCGAAAACTTATTGAAAATTATTGCAGTTTTTGTTTAGTTAACTGGAGTTAATTAAAATTATTAGCGATTGGGTTAGTTGTTGAGAAAGTAAAATATAAATTTATCTACAAGTCTCATCGTTTAAATCGTACATTGTATCACTGATATTAAGCTATTCGAAGATCGGCAAACTTAATATCGAATTCGAGGAAGTTATTATTATTTTTAATGCAGGAGGCATATCGAAGCAAATTATTTCCTTAAAGGGTCCCTTTTCGACCCACTTCCGTCCACAATTGTTATAGGCACCCGATTTGTAATTTACGGCGGCAACCTTACTTTCACACTCACACAGATGTGTGCTACCGTCTCTGCCTCTTCTAAGCACAGTCTGCAATTATCATATTCTTCAATTTTCATCTTGGCTAGATGATTGAATTTCTATGAGCTGTCACTAGCGTCACTTCAGGTACTTCTTTTATATCTAGGCACCTTACTGGCCTTCCTGCCAAGGTGCTCATTGAGCATCATCCCTCCACCTTTTGAGGTTTAGAGAGTTCACCCATTGTAGGACCTTCGTTTTCATTAGGCCATTTCCCAGTGCTACTCTCGGTACTGGTTCTGGCCACAGAAATTTACAGCAGATCGCCTTTTTGATAGTTGATCTGTTGCTTCATTCCCTGTTTTTTTTATAAGATTTATAAGAGAAGTAAGTCTAAGGCAATTAATGCCTATATTAATCGCGTTACTTCCTTTGGAAAGGGATAGGAGAAGTTAAGACAGATAGTTAGTGTGCTAGTAAAGCTTCGCTTATGGCAACACTGCAATTGCACGTTGTGATTATTTTTAAAAAGTGTTAGTAAGTGTTGCAAGCGCCTCTGGTGTTATTAAGGCTAATTAATTTATAATTATGTTGAAACGGTTGAGTATTGAACTCGTGACCATTTCTCTAGTAGTCAACGTGCTAACCACTTACAGCACCGTATGTGCCCTTTAACCCACATCGACGTTACGTAATTAACCGAGACACATCTGTTATGTTTTAAAACATACTCCAACACTAGATTAGAGTACACGTATGTTTGCATCGAGCGTTTTATAATCGACTGGTTGTCAAGTTCAATGAAAACCTTTCCTCCATGCACCTGACTTTCCAGATCGCGGAAGTTACTTTAAAGGGAACTTAAGCATCATTTTAAGAGATCTTGACTGTTGCACATTTCAAAAGATTTTCAATTTTAAGAAAAGTATGTTATTGTCCGCTTTAACCACAATTCGTGTGGCTTGAACACCATTTAATCTTTCCGACAAGGCTTTCTAAGCTACATTAATGTGGACTGATGGCCTTTTGTATAATTCTCGAAGAACATATTTTAATGCATCGACCCAATATATATATATATATATATATATATATATATATATATATATATGTATGATATTTTATATGATATTTTGGCGTCCAGAATGGATTATATGAAAACATCAATTTGGTTTAAGTCCGCGTACACTGGGGAAAAAACTACGTTGCAAAATCGACAACGAATGTGGTAATTTTGATACCTTTTCCTTGTCACTTTTGTTTGACAACGAGTGTTCTCAACTTGTAATTGACAACGTGGTCTAATTGACAACGAGTGTTTTCAATTTGACAACGAACGTACTTTAAATACAACACACGTTGTCAACTTGTAAACGAACGTGGTGGAAATCACAACGACTGTCTTCAACTTGTCACCGAAAGTGCTCCAATTAGCAACGCACGTTGACAACTTGTCAACGAACGTGGTCAAAAAACGCAATTTTGTCAAACTCCATGAGTTCTATGAAATATTTTTCATTATCATAAACAGCCGAATGTACCAAGGATCAAAATGTCCCACCTGTCTGCGTTCATTGCTTGCAGAACCATACTGCCAACTATAGAGGATGTAGAGTTTACAAACATCTTTTTGAAAGGAGAAACTATAATTATTCCCTTAGACAACAAAACCAAAATCCTAATTTTTCGTATCGTCCACAGGATTATCCACAATTACCAAATCATCAAAACTTTAGCTCTCAAAGAGATACAAATTTTAATCAGCAATCTTACGCAGGAGTTGCTCAAAATAATATCATAAACAATGTTGACAATTTTAACACCAACTTAATGACAAAAATTGATAAACTCATCGGTATGATGAGCGCTTTAATAGAAAAATTATGCAAATAAACTTAAGAATTGCAATATGGAACGCCAACGGCCTTTCAAATCACACACAGGAAGCTGAAATTTTTCTACATACAAATTATATAGATATTTTTTTAATATCTGAAACGCATTTCACTTCGAGAAGCTATTTTCGAATAAGAGGTTATGACTTAATTACTGCAAATCACCCAGGTAATCGTGCGCATGCTGGTGCCGCAATACTTATAAAATCGTCTATTAAATATGAAGTTCTTGAAGAATTTAACCTATCCACTATTCAAGCTGCAGGTATAAAAATAAATTGCGATAATGATGCAATATCTATCTATTCCATATACTCTCCTCCTAGACATAACATCGAATGTCAGGATTATTTTAAATTTTTCAAAAATTTAGGTACGCGATTTATTGTTGGTGGCGATTATAATGCCAAACATACATGGTGGGGTTCTCGGATTCTAAATCCTAAAGGAAGAGAGTTATACAAGTGTGTTCAAAAATATCATTATTCAGTTTTGTCAACAGGAAGACCAACTTATTGGCCAAGTGATATCAATAAAATTCCGGATCTACTTGATTTCGTGGTTTATAAAGGGATATCAACAAGATGTTTGGATATAAGGGATAGTGATGAGTTGAGCTCAAATCATTCTCCAATAATTTTAAATTTTTGCACTGTATTACAAACAATACAAAAAACAATAAATATTTTATCTCCAAAAACAGACTTGGAAGCTTTTAAATATTGGATAGATAAAAACGTTAATTTAAATTATCCAATAAACAATGGTACAGAACTTGATTCGGCTGTTGAAAATTTTACAAATTTAATCCACGAAGCGGAAGCATTATCAACCCCTGTGGTTGAAGCTGCTGGAAATGATCGTAATAGAGTTGTGATATCTGCTGAAATTCAAGCATTAATAAGATACAGAAGGAGATTGCGAAGAGTTTGGCAGTCCTTCAGAAGTCCAATTGACAAACAAATCTTTAACCGAGCCTCAAGTCAGGTAAAAACTCGAATCAGAGAATTTAAAAACGAAGAAACTGCTAACTTTCTAAAAAGCCTTAATATTAATGTATCTAAAAATGATGAGCACTGCCTTTGGAATGCAACAAAATATATAAAGCGGCCAATTAAAAGAAACATACCTATTAAAGATATAAACGGTAGCTGGTGTAGATCAGATAAAAATAAGGCAGATGCGTACTCTAATTATTTAGAAAATATTTTTCAGCCGTTCAATTTTAATAGTGATGATGATGTTAAAGAAATAGAAGAGTTTTTATGTTGTCCTTGTCAAATGGATTTCCCTATCCCTCATATTCTCCGCAAGAAGTGCAAAAAGAAATTGTAATGCTTAATAACAAAAAAACACTTGGATATGACCGAATAACAGCAACAGTTGCTAAAAGTCTGCCAAAAAAAGGTATACTTTTTCTAACTTTAATTTTCAACTCAATTTTAAGGTTACAAAACTTCCCAAATCAATGGAAATACGCTGAAGTTATTATGGTACCCAAACCAAGCAAGCCAGAAAATATTGTTTCATCTTACCGACCTATTAGTCTTTTAACCACTTTCTCAAAACTATTTGAAAGAATATTCTTACGGAGGTTAATTCCAATACTAGAAAGAAAAAGCATAATTCCAGAACATCAGTTCGGATTTCGACAAAATCATGGTACTCCCGAGCAATGTCATCGTATACTCAACGTGATAAGAGACTCTTTAGAACGTAAACAATACTGTTCAGCTGTATTTCTCGACATTCAGCAGGCCTTTGATCGAGTATGGCACCAGGGAATTCTATTTAAACTAAAGAAGTTGCTTTCAGCTCCATATTATTTGTTTTTTAAATCCTATTTAGAAAAAAGATTCTTTTACGTGAAAGTTAACAGCGAAATGTCCGATATATGTTCTATAAAAGCGGGTATTCCTCAAGGCAGTGTTCTAGGACCTGTTCTTTACACCATATTTACATATGATATGCCTACAAATGAAAATGTAACTGTCGCAACATATGCTGATGACACAGCATTAGTAGCAGCAAATGATTCACCTACCATTGCGTCAGAAATTATTCAACAGCAACTTAATGATATCGAAGGGTGGTTGAGAAAATGGAATATTAAAGTAAATACCGACAAATCCACACATATTACTTTTACTCTAAGAAGACAAGATTGTCCAGCTGTTGCTTTAAATGGTACAGTTATTCCTAAACAAACAACTGTCAAATATCTTGGTCTCCATCTCGACCGACGAAACACATGGAAAAAACATATACAGTCTAAAAGAGAACAATTAAAGATAAAAACGAGAAAAATGTATTGGCTACTAGGTTCTAAATCTTAACTATCACTTGAAAATAAGCTCTTGCTTTACAAAACGATATTAAAACCTGTTTGGACTTACGGAATACAGCTTTGGGGCACCGCTAGTAATTCAAATATTGAAATTCTTCAAAGATACCAATCTAAAACACTAAGATTAATAGCAAACGCTCCTTGGTTCATAACAAATAACAATATTCACAAAGACTTACAGATTCCAGTTAACAGAACAGTTAAAGATGAGATAAACAAACATACTTCTAGATACTTAGACAGACTCAGTACTCATAGAAATCCTTTAGCAATATGCTTGTTAGATGAAACCGAAGAAGTCAATAGACTTAAAAGGTTTCATATATTAGATTTACCTTATAGAAAATAATCTCCTACAATCTAATTAATTTGTAGATATTTAACTGGATAAAGATCCAGACTAGGTTAAGTTAAAATAAGATTATAAAATTTGCTTATTGTTGTAAAAACAGATTGTAAATAAATGAATTATAAAAAAAAAAAAAAAAATTATCATAAATTCATTTATTTTATGTAATTTACAAATTGGACATTGTCTTCAAACGACTGGAGACGTTTGATGACAAGAGCTTTTACTTTATAGCCAATGATGAAAGTGACGATGAAAAATGTGAAAAAATTAGAAACCATCAACTTCTATCAGTTAAAATGTAAGTTAAACAGTTTGAAAGAACTTTTATTTTTCTAGCAGCACAAATAACTTTTAAGAGTTTGCGC
The DNA here is from genome assembly GCA_949628195.1 of Phasia obesa. Taxonomy (NCBI): domain Eukaryota; kingdom Metazoa; phylum Arthropoda; class Insecta; order Diptera; family Tachinidae; genus Phasia; species Phasia obesa. The sequence continues at coordinate 84,542,244 of OX451215.1, forward strand.
TTTTAAAAGAGACAGATCTTTTTCTGGAAAAAACAGAGGTAATATGGTGTTGTAATTGTAACGATCACTGTTAACTACTTTTTGTTATGTTTTTAAGTATAAATTCATGGTTTGGAATTGATGGTGACACAATGTCTGTGCAATCCAAGGTGTAGCAATGTTGAAAACGTGATGAAACTGCGGCAAATTACACCAAAAACGAGGAAGTATTATCCAAGGTAAGATAAATTCCAATATATTTTATATAGAACATCGTAAACAATTTTTTTGTGATATAATTTAGGATTTGAAAACACTGTTAAATGAAAAATAAAAGGAAATACAGCGTTTAAAAATGCTGATTAAATTTTTACTTGTAATAAACAACATGTTTTGTAAATCAAATAGTTTTTAAAAATGTATAATCTATTACAATCTGTTTTATTATTATGATAAATTTGGAAAGGAATAAGCATTTACAAATCGACAACGGTATGGTGTCACCTCGGTCACAATACGGTGTCAAAGTGTACACATTCGTTGTCATTTCAACAGTCCTTAGTTGTCAATATTTAGTTGTCAAATTGACTCCGTCCGTGTACAATTTGTTCACAAATGTGGTTAATACACTTTCTACACCGTATGTGGTGTTTTTGTACACGGATGGTGCCATTTTTTCTCTGGGTGTAATACATGCGGTAAGAAGATCGACATTTTTGTAAAGAAATTAAGCTAGGTTTTCTTAAAAAAACTTCATGTGATATTTCCGAATAATATTCATGACCCAGATAACAAAACATCGTTAAAATATTAATCACAACATCATGTGGCAGTTACCCTGATTTAAGCCAGGGCAGAACCTGATTGCTGGTCTAAATTGTCTTTTGATTTTTACTCCAACCATACACAATTTACTAAACGATAAAGATAAGTTCACCAGAAGAAAGTCTTCTAGCTCGCCCGCAACATGGAAATATTTTATTTTATTTCTCTAAAAGAACTGCCTTTTGAGCAACTCTTCATATTTTTGCATTTTATAGGGCTTCAATCACAATTTTTTTTTAGTGTGCGTCCCTTGCAGACACATTGGGATTTTTTGCCAATTAAACTGCGCTCTGTTTAATTTAAAGTTGAAATGTGGTCTTCACTTTTAGAACCATTGCTGACAATGTTCCTTTTTTCGTAATAGCCACTTTCAAGACATTTTTGATGCTTCTATTTTAATAGCAAATTATTTTTCATAATTTATTTATTGTATCTTTAAAGTACTTGAACTAACAATAACTACTCATATCTTAAATCTAAGATAAAATGAACTTGTAAAGTCCAGCTAGTGCCACACAATAAAATGGTATGCTATACGGTTGCTGATATCATATGTGAGCTATTCTTCTGATGTTCGGCCATAAATGCACTTCTTAGGCGAGTGTATCCACGGTCATTGGGGACGTTGCGAGCCAACGGTTTTGGGTGCGTTTTGAGCTTTTCCAGATAAGCTGCTGCATGTTTCGCTATTTCATCAGCGATTAATTGAGTGTTTAGATCTTTATGAATGTTCGAGTTTTTTATATACCAGGGTGCGACTGTTATCATACGTAAAATCTTATTTTGGGTTTTTTGATTTTTTTCTAAATTTGAAGCTCAGGCAATGCAGTTGAATCCCAAAACACCATGTATGTTTGAGGATCGATTTTTATAATAGTTTACAATCTAAGCTCAGGGTTTCTAATTAGCTTCGATTTCTTAATTTAGCTTCGATGTGACTTTTCCAGGTTAAGCGGCTGTAGATATGCATGCCAAGGTATTTAACTTCTAAGTGCTGAGGTATCATTTGGGTTTTTATGCGAACAGGAGGGCAGCGTGAAAGTTATGTGAGTACATTAACATATGTTAATTTATTTTAATTCTATATTTTTTCAATAACATTTCCGAGTCATGTACATGATCCTGTAGGTATTACTGTAACATGTTATACAAACATTTAAATATACGCAAATGTCCTAACCATGGCTGGTTGCGATTGGTTGCGAGATGTGAACCGGAATGCCGCTACCCACTTGTAAGCAACTTAACAGATTAACGCTTGTCAAGAAATGAGCAAACTCCAATTAATGGTTTGGCTGCTACAATTTTACAATGATTTAAGCGCCAAGCTCTGTATAAAAGATATAGCTGTGCCCGCCACGTCGTGGGCGACCTGACATCATTTTACTCGATTTGGCTTTAAAAGTATTCCACACCAATTGTATCTTACTTTTATAGTGCTTCAGTTATGGTTTATGTATTTAATTTATATAATGGTATCCATTCCTAAATAAAATTCTAAAATTTATAAAAAATTCTAAAAATTATTGTAAACCTCTGTAAGTGGTCTTTAAAATATTTAAATAACAATGCAATTCCACAAAGTAAAAATACAAATTTTAGTCAACTGGCGCCATCTGTTGTGTAATAGTTTTTAAATTATCCAATTTTCAAAAATAAAAATGTGTGTGGTGAAAATGTAACCATGTTGAAAAAATAACTGTGTTGAAAATATCCCAGTTTTAAACCTAAAATTTCAGCACCTTTAAACCGGAAATTGCGTTTTCACTGCTTTCTCTCCACTTTCTCTTGGAAATAAGATATTTCTGCGGAAAAAATTATTGGGATCAGGATACTAAGGTACCTCCTTACAAAATTTTGTTAAAATCCATCCAGTAGTTTTTACGTGATAAGATCACAAACAATGAATAACAGACAGACAGACGGAAATGAGTTAATATTTTATTAATATGTATAGATATAGATTATTCAATTAGATACTAGTATTAGAAGATTATTCAATTAGATACTTGTATTAGCTAAAAACGAACGATGCAAGAAGTAATTTATTGGCAGATATATTTAAAAGCAGCTAACAGGCCTTCGAAACAAATAGTAAGTTTCGAATTCTAGGTATTAGCAAATTGGTAAATACCCTTCTGGCCATTTATGTTGGTATTATCTCCGTTGCCTTAACGAAGTTCCTAGTATAAATTCTTTACGACTAGTTACAAAATGGTGGTAAGTAACTTCAGTTTGAGTGGGATTTTAAAGCCGCTTGACTATCAGATATCTTGGATATATATGTATAGTAGTTTGCCAGTTTACTCGTCTAGGAGGAGTCAAAGAGGATCTAAATAATAAGATCCTTGATCTAGGCAAATAATTCTTCTACTTTTTGCAATTCTTTCACTTCAGATTCAGATCAAACTTAATGCCTACATCAAACCGAACTATTTTTATTTTCATTACGTACTATTCTATTTTCATGATCCAACCTATTGCAAAAATGCTTGCAAAATCAACGACTTCAAAGTTCTTCAACGTCACCTAAAACTGCTAACATTAATAAATATGCAGCCAATCTCTTGGCACTCGTAATGTGAGTACATGGTACATGCTTCCATACACTTGTGTCTATACGTGCCTGCAAAAAGCAATACTCAAAATTTGTAGATTATGATTTTCATCTATCCTCATTCATGCATTTTAAACATTAGTTTGTGGATAGATTTAATTTCTGTGAAATGCATAAACGCTTATATGAATATTTAGATGTTTTTACTGCTTGTATTATAATCTGTAATTTACAATTACAAAAATTGTGCCAACTTTTCTGAAGTGTAAAAATGATTTTGGCTTAAACTTTTTAGCATATTTTTAGTTTTCAACACTTTTTTGTCATTAAACAAAATATGTTGTATGTTTGTGATTTTCTTGATCAAAAAGAACATTTTTATAACAGGAGACCAAAAAGAAAAAAAAGCAACAATTTTCGTAACATGTTTCTGCTTACATGAGGAGCTGCTAAGGATGTACGTTGTGCCAGCAGCTGTTGTCATTGCCGGTTGTTTGGTATGAGTGTTGTATGTTTTTATAGTGTGTGTCTGCATAACAGAACTTTAGAAATATAAAAACATTTACATTAAGATTAAAAATGCTTACAAAGGTATCTTAATATAAAAGTAGAACAAACAATTATGAGTTGCTATTGATCAAAAGACGTAATAATTTTATATTTAATCTTTGAACGGCTGTGTCTATTTAATGTAATTGCTCAGATTTATCGATTTAACATTAAACTTGAATATTATATTTATTAGGTTTAAAAGACATAACATATTTTTATTCACATCTACATATGTTATCATAAAAAATTGAAGAAAAATTAATTAAGGGATTAATAGAAAAAATTTTATTCTCTTGATATTGATCATTAAAAATTCTTGCGACATTAAATCTTTGGTGAAAATGAATAACTGCTTAAGACGATTACTTAGGTTCTTAACTTTTGTTACCCTGATTTATTTATTGATTCATTTGATTATGTTAATTGCTGAAGGAAAAACATGGTTATTGTATGGTCACGGCAACCACACAATGTTCTCTCTTACAATACATGTTTGCTGCGAACAAATTATAGTTATTTTAAACAATACTTTAGTCGCGATAAACAAGCTTATGTTTACAGCTAATCATTCAATGGTTATCCGCACCATAAAAGCAATATGGCTGATTTGAACCATAATAAAATTCAAACCGCAAACAAATTGTTTTTAATATTTAATAATAATATAATATTTATAACTATAATATATTATTATTAAACATAGTTTGGTTTTAAAAATACATATTTTGGTTCTGGCCTTTTTTCAGTTCAGGAATATGTGTGTAAGCTATAGGTTCATCTAAAACCGCAAAAGCATTAAATGCACATTTCTTGTCAACATATAAATTTGTTTTTGTTTATTAAAAATGATAGTTTTAATTTAAAAATATTAAACATTATATGTAAGGTAAGCAGAAAATGTCAAAATATGTATGTATGTATGTATGTATGTATGTATGTATGTATGTATGTATGTATGTATGTATGTATGTATGTATGTAAGTCTAAATGGAAATATTCGTGTATTTGTTTTTTATTATTTAATAAATATATTCATACGTTGTCACATATAACCAATTACATGTCCCACATTATATTATAGTATGTTTATATTATAAACATAATTATAGTTGTATTTTACAATGTTATTTTTATGTAAGACAATAATATGTTTCAATGATAACAATATTATTATTATTATTGTTATTATTATTATTATTATGTTTTAAAATAATATGGTATATAACCATATATTTCAACCATTACATGTTGCCCTTAGATTATGGTTACCGCAACGATGTTTTTTCTTTGCGTGTAGAAATACATATATACATATTTCTCTATTTACAAGTCCTTGTCAAAAGGAAATGTATTTAAATGATATGGAAATAAATTAATTAAAACAATCGATAAAGAATTGGAAAGACGGGAGTGTGAGCGAATCGAGATGTACAGGAGTCAGAATGATGTCCGAAAATTCTACCAAAGAGTGAAAAACAAACTGATGGCTTTGGTACAAACACATCCTCCTGTAAAGATGAAGAAAGTAGTCTGCTGACAGACACTGAGTATGTGCTTAGGAAGTGGATGAAACATTTTTCCACGCTATTGGTATCAGGAAGTAGCGGCAACGAAAATACCCCAGAGCCAATCCCAGATGACGGTATTGAGTGTATACAACCAGAATAAGGTCAAAGTAGCAGTTACTCGGCTGAAAAATAATAGGGCCGCTGCAGCCGATGGGTTGCTAGCCGAACTATTTAAGACCGGAGGCGATACGCTGATAAGTTGTATACATCAGCAGGTTTGTACAATCTGGTTAGAAGAACGCATACCCGATGATTGGAACCTCAGCATATTATGTCCCGTGCACAAAAATTAATATCTAAAGTTGGCCAGATCTATCGTGTGATCTTTTTTACATCCTGCTGGAAATGACATAATGTCTATATACTTGCCTACGATGACTATATAGACATCATGGGTCGAATGTTGCGAACGGTAACTGCCACCTTTGAAAAAATCGAAAAAGAATCTGCCAAAGTGAGTCGGGCAAGAAACGGCAATAAAACCAAGTTGATGGTGGCAACCAGTGTTGGGATCTGACAATGTTTAAATTGTACCGTCCCAGTGATAAAATTGTACCAAATCAGCATCAATTAATTGTATCATCACTTGGCATTAAGGAAAAATACAAGCAAAACATATGTATATATTTTAGCTTGACATTAAAAGATGCTAATTATAACTTTAATACTACGATATTTTAAAGTGATGATTATTGACCTTGATGCCTTGAATTTCTTTTCTGTGGATATTAGTTAACAAAAATCAAATCGAATACAAATTTTTAAGATTAAGATAAGTGAAATCCCGCAATTCCTAAAATAAATACCAAAAATTGCAAAATTGGAATTTTTAAGCTTTGGTCCATAAAGTCCACATATGGATTAGGGTTCATGAAATACTTTCAGCTATAATTGGAAATATATATAGCTTTTTTACAGCAGCATTCTTTTTCCGATTCCTTTGGTATTTTATAACATATTTTATAAATTTCGATGTAAAATAGATCAAATTGAAGGACCTCCATATTCTACTAGGATCATCACTTTTACACAAAATTTGGTTTAAAATATAAAATTTTTATATATTCCGTAAGAATTTCTTTTATTAAAAAATATTAATAGTTCTCTTTTTAGGCTAAAATACACAAAAATGCAATAATTTTGAAGTTTTTAAATTAAAAATCATCTAGTTGTTAACTCAACGAAAAAAACTGAAAAAATGTACTAATACTAAATAGATCTTAAAACGATGTAAAATTTTAAAAAATCGAACAAAAATTGATAAAAATTCCAATCCAAAAAAAATTTGAGGGTGTAGGTTCTTAATTTTAAGGCCACATAGCGCCTCAGATACTCTTCTGCTATGTCCATGTCAAATTTTGGATTTTGGATCGAACTAGCCCTTTACAGATGGCCCTTTACACTGTACAATGTTAGGAACTGGCTACACTATAATTGCAATCAAGTGCTTGAAACTTCGCTAAAGTCACCGGATCTTCATCCGATTAAGTATTCCTGGAGCTATTTGGAAGAACAAAAAGACTTTACGATTTCTCACCCGAAAGAATGAAGAATCACCCGAAGAATCAGCCGAATAATTGCGGAGACTTATTAAGGCGATGCAAAAATGTAACTAAATTACCTATCACCTATACATAATAGGTTTAGCAAAGTAAATAGTAATAATCCTGAACATAAATCAAGAATGTTGCAATTTAGAAAGGGTTGGAGAAAAAAAATTTATTAATAAATTTATATGAAACTAGCGGGCCCGTTGCCTGCTTCGCACGGCAAAACAAAATAAGAAAAGAAACACACTTGTTTTTAATAAAGTTGGTTTTGTTCCCTATTATTCAACTTTTAATTCTAGTTTCTTACAATCTTAGACTATGTATCACTTAAACTATCTTAGAGCTTTTTCGTAGACAACATTTTTGGTTTTGCCATGAATTGTTGTGTAGATAAATAGAACTGAAGGCTTGCCAACACGTGAGCACGAAACATATAACTGGCCGTATGAAAAGCAAGGATATTCTAAATCAATTCCACACTATTCCAACGATTGCCCTTGCGCTTTATTTATTGTAATAGCAAATGCAAGACGTATTGGAAACTGTAGTCTTTTGAATTCAAAAGGTAAATCTGTTGGAATCATTGGAATTCGTGGAATCAATACATCTTCACCTTTAAACTTCCCCTTTAAAATTGTTGCTTCGATCAAATTGTTCATGACCTCAAAAAATGCGAAGAAATTAATATTTTCAAAAATCGATTATGATAAATCAATCACCAATGACGTCCAAAGAGAAAAGAGAAATGATAACAAATTGCTATTTGCATCACTCCGTGCAATGCTCTCCAATACACAAACGACCAAAATGTATTCAATACTAATGAATGCTGTATGCGGTACAAAAAATGCCTGCGGCAAAAACACACTCACTTCACATACGCACCGCACACACATACGTTATCGGATTTCAACCAAACTTCATATAAACCATATATGGGCCACTGCCTACGTAGTGTATAAGTTTGGTTGAAATCGCACGACGCGTTTATGATTAGTTCGGCGACGTACATATACGGACTTATTTTTATATATATAGATTGTACCAAAAAAGCATTAAGTGTACCAGTGTACCACTGATGTGTCGATTGTACCAAATTTGGTACAATTGTACCACAAATCCTAACACTGGTGTCAACGCACAAGTTGTTCCATAGACTCGAGCTGGCAGTTGAAGTTGAAAACCACAACTTTAAGGTAGTCAGTCACCGATTTTATCTACCTCGGTACCGCCATTAACAAAACAAACTATATCTGTTTTGAAATAAAGAGAATAATAATACTGGCCAATAGATGCCACCTCTCGATAGACAAATATCACTCTCTGTGCAATTATATGGTGCCGAACCATGGGTACTTGCGAAAGCAAATGACATAGAGTATTTGGAGTGTTTGAGACAAAAATTCTACGTTGACGGTGAATATCGGTGTCGTATGAACCACGAGCTGTATGAACTATATGCCGACATTGACATAGTCAAACGTATCAAATTACTTATTTATTATTATGCTAATTACCCATAACGTTTTATAATAAAAATGCAATTTATTTGTTGGGGGAAAAGAGCTAGTTCCTATACGTATGTATTTCACTGGTTGCTCAGGCCAGATCATCAGGAAACCTTTTTCCTAATTTTAGAGAAGCCAAAAATACTCTATAAGTAATAAAATTCTACAAAACACAATGAGAAGTATGCATGTTAATAGAATAATATTACAGAATATTAAAGCTTCAACAAAACACCAACAAACAAGCCTCGTTTTTATATTTCCTTACTGTCCTTCTACAATTGAATGGTTTTTTGCCATCACTTATGCATTGCATACACACGCAAAATAACAAGTGTTGCCAAAGGTTTGCACAAGCAACTGCATATTAAATTATAAAGTTACACAGTGCAACACGGAAAAAAATAACCATATACGGACACCACTACGTGATAAAAGACCAAAAAAAAGACCCCTGTCTCCCAGTTTTGCCCAAAGTAATCAACTTCTTGGATGAAAATAACTTCACGACGAAAGCTTTTCCACAGAAGAAAAATTAATGCTGTATCTTAAGAAATTTTATAAAGATTGTTCGTAAAATATAAAGTACAATTCACAAGTATTTATTTTGTTATATAATGATTCCTAAACTATATTTAATTCTATATTTACTTTATAAGAGAATCTTTAATCAATTCATTTATAACTCTGATAAACTTTTGGCTGAATACAAACTCTGTTTTATTTGAGAGCAACTACAATTTGTGCCTATTTTTGTTAAATTTTGCATACTTGTCGTCCAGTTTGTCAGCAATGTGTGGTTAAATGTGTTTATGTTTCTTTTATTTTTAAGGATACGGGATTTTGGGTTCGTTTATGCTAATTTTGAAATTTACACCATGATACTAATTTATGAAGCATGTGACGATTGTTGTATTTCATGCTTACACGAGTTTTAAGTCAAAATGTTGAAGAAGAATTGACTATTTAATTTGTATGTTAATTTAAGAAATCATAAATTATTATCTCTAGTTTTCATGTGAACTGACTGAAAAAGGAGTCCAAAAATTGAAAAACAAACATAACCTTTTAATAAATAAGAAATTTGTATAGTGTTTAAAGATGTTTTACAGATTTTAAGCTACCCTAGAAAGCAAGGAAAATAGTCACTACTTTATAACTCATATAATTACAGCGATTTAACTAATTTAAATCCAAATAAATCTGACTCCAGCAGCAATCCTTAATGGCTTGAATTAGTGATATCGATATCGAGATAAAGCAAAATATCGAGTGATATCTTGCTTTATTTATGTTTAGATCGATAGAGTGTTAAGAAGGCGAACACTTTGGCTTGAAATAAATTATTTTACAACTCTAGGATAATGTATGTTGCAGAATCCATGGAATCAATCGAAAAATATCATTTATATCAGATAAAGCTACTTGTTACAAAGTCTTTTAAGTTTTGCCAGCCATTTTTGTATTTTGAAGTTCTGAAAGGTCAAACTTCACTCTACCTGCTGCGATGGTGGTTGTAAAATATTTCCTTTTGTCATAAAAATAATAGTTGTTGCCATCTGGGACAACCGACACTCAAAACCAAACCACCCTAGTCATTAACATGACCTCTTATTTGAATGTACAATGTTACATGTTATTTATCAAATATTCAGTATTTTCTTGCTTTAGTCTAGCCATTCTAAAGCAATATAGACTACAGGTAGGTCCTAATTAAAAAAAAATCAATAAAATTTAAAAAAAAAATTTTAAAAATTTTCCCTAATATGTTTATAAAAAATTTGCAATAAAAAATTTTTACAAACAATTTTCGAAAAATTTTTGCAAAAATATTAATAAAAATTTTCGATAACATTTTTACCAAAAATTTTCGATAAAATATTTACACAAATATATTTTGATAAAATTTTAATAAAAAAATTTCCATTAAATTTTTACAAATAATTTTAATAAAAAATTTTTCCAAAATATTTCCTAAAATTTTTTACAAAAATTTTTCAATAGAATTTTTCCAAAAAAATTTCCTAAAATTTTTTACAAAAAGTTTTCAATAGAATTTAAAAAAAAATTAATAAATTTTTTAGAAAAAATATACGAACATATTTTTAAAAAAAAAATTCGATAAAAATTTTTACAAAAATTTTTCAATAGAATTAAAAAAAAGTTCAATAAAATTTTTAGAAAAATGTTCAAAAAATTTTTAGAAAAAATGTTCGAAAAATTTTTGGAAAAAATTTTCGAAAAAAATTTTACAAAAAATTTCTATAAAATTTTTACAAATCTAATGTTATTGGTTTATGTTCAAAGTATATTTTTTTTTTTTTTGGTTTCAGGTGTCACAGAAAACAATGTTATTGTTATACCCTTCACCACAGGTGGAAAGGGTATATATAAGTTTGTCATTACGTGTATAATTTCTACAATATTTATTTATATATATATTCTGGATCCTTATACATAGAAAACTTAATTCAACAAATAAGTGAAAGATTTAGTTTTTTTTTTTAATTTCAAGTACTCACAACTTGTACTGATACTTTTTTTAGTTGTTGTTAAAGCCTTTGGAATTCTTCCTTTTTAATCTCCTATAGTTTTCAATATCTTTTAAAAATTCGAATATTATTTTGTGACTTCGCCCAATTTTAAGCGAAATGTCTCTATTGGAAAATCCTTGGCGGCAATAAACATCGATTTTAACTTTCTCCGCATTATTTTAAATAGTTTTTGCCCCTTTAATATGTTTATAAGAAAGTAATAATTTTTGTTTGCTACTAGCAAAAAAAAATTAATTAATAAATTAGCCAACTGCGAGTCAGAAACATTAGAGTTCAATACTAGATCTGTTCAATTTTTTTAAATTACAAAAATTAAATGTTTTACCATATTTTATGGATCTACTTTTATTTTTAAATTTGGGGTTTTAAAATTTAGACAGGACTGGAAACTTAGCGTTAGGTCTTAAGTAGAGACTACCCTAATGCACATTCAAATTTAAATTATGTGCAAGACGACTTGATATCAGGTGGGAGCACTACAGAAACAGCTACAATAAAACACCAACTTTGACATTCTACTAGCTTATATAAATCAATTTATTTTTGACAAGACACAAGCAAAAAATATTTAGCTGGGCTAACGCTCCCAGCTGGTATCAATTCGTCGTGTATATGTAGAAAAAATAAAAACCAATATTTGTTTAAAAATTAGCGTCATACAAATGTCCACTTAAAATTTTTTTACATCCTTCTCTTAAATGTTTTCCATAACGTAAATATTCTACATTATTAAAATCAAAAATTAATTTTTGATTTATAAAAGGTTTATAAGACAAATTTTCGCACAAAATTTGTTTATTAAACCTTTCATAAAACTACAATATTTTTTATAAATATGTCCCTTACTGTAAACCTATATTTTTATTTTTTTATCAGCTAAATTATGCGTCTTTACTTTTAATTGTTTGATAGTTGAGTTGATGGTAGGTGTTAGCCTATAACTGAACCCAAAACTTTTTATGCTAAAAACAACTAACGCTAACGCTCCATTACTATCTTAAGGTGGTTGGAAAATGTGGTTGCCACATCGAAACCGCTCCTCCCATACCAAAAAACAGTCAGTGACGACAGTCTTCACCGAAAGGTATTACAACAGTACAATAAAATTTGTTTCCAATTCTTGCTTGTAGCAAGAAACAAGGACAGAGTAGGTTTGGATAGTTAAATAGCTGATGCTTACAACTAAACACTACCCAAAGTAGATAGATACGAAGAGTGCTGATGACGATGACCTAATTTGTAAATTAATTTATTGTTTCTTAGAGAGAATAAAAACGAATTTATCCAAAAATTTTAATTTTAAAATATCTCCTAAACTATAAAAAATAAGTTTACCAACTTCGATCTGGACTAGAGCTATAGCCAGAATAAAAAATTTATCTTTAATTTACCAAGCGTTTTTATTTTTCATACACCCGAGGCGTCGGATTTCAAACAATTGTGGTGACGTACTCCTCGACACTATATGGTCCAAATCAAATACTTAAGCCAGCCACACCCTAATAATCAATGAAAAATGAACAAGTGGTTTGATCATACCAATGATATCTTTAGATGAATGATGCTCTTTTTTTACGAAGTAGTAGTTTGCTGCTTCAAATTTCATTATTGCTGTACTGACTTTATCGCATAGAAAAAATAATTTTTCAGATTCAAACAATTAATTTGCATAAGTAGACAATTTTTTGTTTGAATATGGTCCTATAAACAAATTTGTAAATTCAAACAATTGAATTTAAAATTAGTTTATTAAAAATATTTCACGATTTTTTCAAACAATTAATTATGATATTTGGTAAAAAAAATTATTGACTTTAGAAAAAATTTTCAAACAAAACAGTTTACTGAAAATTATAAAAAAAAATATTGTCTGAATCAGACAAAAAGTTTACTGAAATTAAAAAAAACCAAACAAATAATTTATTTGAAACTTATGAAAAACTTGACTGAAATAACAAACAATTTTCAAACAAATAATTTAGCTAAATCAAAAACATTTTTCGCTAATTGTGTTTAATAGTAACAGTTTTGTGACTAATTTAAAAAACTACTGGGTAAAATTTGACCATATTAAAAAAAGGCCAAGGTGAATCACTTCACAGGATGGCAATGGCAAATTCATTCCATTTCTTAAAATATCAAATTCTATATATTAAAAAATGTTATCTATATATGGAATTTGATATCTTGAACAGTGAAAATAATGTATCTCCCTTTTTCTTTTTACTTTGGTCAAATTTTAGCGACTAGTTACTTATATATTTTAGGCTCAAAGCATTTCCTCTTGAGCACAATTGGGGCAATACCTAGTATTAGATTCATCTAAATTATTGGTATGGGAATTGTTTGCTGGTCAAAAGCATATGCCATACATATTTACATAAAGTTGGCCATTGCCGCCACCTGAAAAACTGTGAATAAAAATAAAAAATTAAAATATACATATGTATGTATATGAATATCTAGCAATATCTTCAATAAAATTTTTGTACCTTTTTACCTTTTCCTTTGCAGCTAATGGCTTAATGGCTTTTAAATGTTTCAATATTTGGGCTTTAAATATTTTTTTATTAAAATAAATTTCCTTCTTGAAGTCTGGAAAAAATCAATATAAAATTTGTTGTTATTTTTTCAATGCATGACATGAAAGTGTTGCCGTTTTTTGAACATATGAACTTCCTAGGAATGATTCTTAACACCGTTTAGGTAGCGCTTAGGTAGCCGGGAAATTTTTCACTTTTGCGGCTACCTAAGCGCTACCTAAACGGTATTAAGAATCATTCCTAGGAAGTTAATATAATCTAGAAAGTTGTTTATTGAGATCTTAGGTTCATTTTTGCAGTTAATTGTTTCCTTGAATTTTGAACGGTTTGCTACCTATGGACCTGAACAGGGGAAAAAAGGTAAAAAAAAATGAACTTTTTAAAGTTTTTTGTGATTTTGACCTTGAAGATGAATTTTTTTTGATTTTATATGTTAACAATTTTTGTTCTTTATGACAAGAGCTACAACTTTGCCTCAGAGAGTATATCAAAATTTCAAACGGTTTGCAAAATATGAGCTTGAGTAAATGATCATTTTTTTTGCAAAAATAACATCGAGGCCCCACATCTTTGAGGGCCCTTAAAAGAAACCTGGAGGACTTTGGGCTAAACTGGGAGACAGGGGTATTTTTTTTTTTTTTTTGGTCTTTTATCACGTATATGGTTATTTTTTTCCGTGTTGCACTGTGTTATTAATAAATGGGCCAAAATAAAATTTCTTGGCTAATATCTGCAAAATTGTCGTGTAATTAGACGACTTCATATATGGTGAAGGTTATCAAATCGTCTGAGTTAACTCCTAGAAATCATTTAATTCTGAACCGATTTTTATTTATTTGAAAGGTAATGCTTATAGATTAGTTGCATTCAAAAAAGTTCATAATTTTAAACACTAAAGGTTGTGCATCGGGAAAATCATTTATGATTTTTAGTTTCTTTTGAACCCTAAAGGGGACCACCAATTTCATATTTTAACAAACTAATAACAAAATTACCTTGCAGATTAGTGTCCTTATAGTTGATGTAACTTGGAAATTAGATATAATTTCAGATAGTCCGTTATGCCCGTAAGATATAAATATTTCAAATTTTCAAACAGTGTCCCGATAGGTGATGTTATTATATGTATATGGCCTTATCTTTTGAACCGTTATAGTTAGACACTTGATATTTACACAGCCTTCGTATTGCTATATCCGCAATAATAAATAAAACTAAAATAAATAATAATATTTAAAATATTAATTTAACTATTTTATTTAAGCTTTAGGTCTTTAAATAATTTTAATTTTTATTTTTTCGATATTTCGATATTTCGATTGTAGCGAAATAAAATAGTTAAATTAATATTAACAAAAAGGTCAAATAAACAATATAAAATAATATTTAAAATAAATACTAAAACTTAAATTTAATATACAGATAGGCATTTGAAAAGTATATAGTATTTGTACTGCTGTGTATGCTATAATAGCAATCATTGAAATTAAAAGTAAATTCATTAAATTAGTTCTCCTACTAAAATATAATTAAGGGCTATTCAAAATTTAAAAGTTTTTTAAATTTAATTATTACAGATTAACAACACTTCCAAGTTAATAAATTTAGTTTGATCAATTATTTTTATTACGGCAACTCTGTTAGCAGCCAATTAAAAATCAAACAAAAGTATTATTAGATTCAAACAAAAAGGTTTTTGAAAATCAATAAACATTTAAAAAAACCATTTGTTTGGAAATATTTTGTTAATAATTTTTTCTGTGCGTATCATAAGTATTTATTTTTTTGTGTTGCTCATTGTTAATTTGAGCAATTCAAGAAATATTTACTTGAAAAATAAAAACTAAAAACTTGAATTCGATAAAAAGCCATATGCTATATATATTTATATCCTAGCAATATAGATATCCTAGTTTTGAAAAATGTATGATGAGAGGTATTGAAGAGTAACCAGATTAGTAAAATTACAATTTGTAACTGAAGTAGATTTTTTATTTTCTATTAGATATTTTTGAAGTTACCAATTTCAGAAAAAAATATAAAAATTAATAATTAGATGTTTTCAATTTTTAAACAATTCACTTTATCCTTAACTCATTTCAAAACTTCATCAATGTTTTGTACATTATTTATATGAATTTTCGTACTGGTATGAATTCGTATCTGATAATGATTTTTAAATTTAATAGTTAATACATAAAGAAATTTACATAGTGTCGAGCAGAGGTTAGTACATATTTATGGGCGCAAAAGAATAGTAGTCACTAGCTGTGTCCGCCCGTCGTAGGCATCCTAACAATATTTTGTTCGATTTTGCTTTGAAATTTTAAGACTCTTACTTTTATAGTGCTATAGTTATGGTTTATGTATTTTCTTTATATAGAGATATAGAGGTACCCATCCCTAGATATAATTCTAAAATTTATATAAAATTCTAAATTTATTTTAGAGTTCTGTAAGTAGTTTATAAAATATCCCGCTGTAATGGAAGAAATAAAATAAAAATAATAGCTGCTGCCTAGTTTTCAGTACCTTTAAATTGGTAAAGATTCGTTATTTTCTCTTACAAATCAGGCATTTATGCAGAAAAAGTATATCCTATATTTAAACTGAAATACTAACAGATCTTCTCACAAAATTTAATTAATATCCATCTATTAGTTTTTATGTGATGCAAACACAGACAGACAAACATCCTAAAAATTGTTGTTTTCCATTTCGAATATTATCTGCACCAGCAACAAAATTTTCAAAAAATATTTCATGTACAGAAATGTTCCTGTTATAGTTTTACTATACGTACATTTATAGATAAAGCGATTTAATTTTTTTAATTTATTTATTATTCAGTTGTTAACAATAATGTTTAAAAAAAAATTAAAAAACTACATATTCTAAGAAAAATGCAAATAAGGTAAATATAGGGTGATTAATGGCCGTTGTTGAATGTGAACCACACCTAAACGTCAAGTTTTGTTCTGCATTTAATTTGACATTTCTCAAGTTCAGACTAACTCAATTTTAACCATGGAATCGTGATGGTCAGAATGGTGTCAAGAAATGGCAAGATTGGTGATCAGTTTTCGAAGAAAATCATCTTCAGTGATGAGGCACATTTTCACCTCAGTGGATTCGTCAATAAGCAGAATTGCCACATTTGGGCTTATGATAATGATAAGGCAGTGACTGTGAATGGTGTTCGCTATGATGAGATGATAACGAACCTTTTATGGCCCGAATTGAAATATATGGATGTGAACGATATGTGGTTTCAACAGGACGGTGCTACTTAGCACACAGCTAACGAAACAATGGCACTTTTGCTCGACAAATTCAATGTCCATGTTATCTCACGTGGTGCTGATGTCAATTGGCCTCCAAGATCATGTGATTTGAAACCATTGAAATTATTTCTTTGGGGTTATTTGAAAGAAAATATATACGTCGATAAGCCAGCAACAATTTAAAAGCTAAAGAATAAGATAATTCGGCACATTAACGGCATAGAACCTGAAATTTTGAATTTTTAGTACTTGCTTCACATCCTTTTGTTTTGTTATACACTATTTATGCGTTTGAGCATACTTTCAACCAAATTTTGTACAGTCTCATCTGAACTTTTGTTTTACTCCAGCTGCACACGTTGCCGCGATCGATATATATTTTCCCGATCGTCATTTTACAATTGACCGCAAAGTTCGGGACTTTGCTGAGGCCACAGCATTAATGGAAAATGTTGTTAAGTCTGACATTCCTCAGTGATTTCTTAAATATATTTCGGTTCTTCCTTATCAAATGCGTTCATATCTAAAAAAAATGGAAAAATGGATCTTTCTTTCTTTCTTTCTTTTTCATGATGCCATTAACTCTTTGCAATCTACCAACATACCACTATGTAAAATAATTCCACTCTATGATGTGCCCCCGAGGTACTTGACTATCTGTTTATATGGTGTCGTTGAATTGCCTTCTGCTGTCGGCGCTAGTAATACTGTTTACTATCAGACTGCTATCGGTATAATTTTGACACATAAACATCTTTGTAATGCATGGCGAAATTTGCAAATCGCTTCATTATTACTATTTTTATGCACCCACATAGCAATAGAAGAAATACAAACATGTACTCAATTCTGCTCCCTACTGCACACAAAGAAAAAACATGGTTGAGGTAACCATAATCTAAGAGCAACATGTTATGGTTGAATTATATGGTTATATATAAAAATAATATTGTTGTCGTATGGTACAACCATAGTTATGTTTATAATATAAACATACATTAATATAATTTGAAACATGTAAATGGTTATATGTGACAACGTATGAATATATTTATAAATAAGAAAAAATAAATACGAATATTTCCATTTAGACTATCATACATACATATTTTGATATTTTCTGCTTACCTTTTTATGAGTTTGATATTATTAATTTAAAACTATCATTTATAATAAAAAAACAAATTTATTTGTTGACAACAAATATGTATTTAATGTTTTTACGGTTTTAGATGAACCGATAGCTTACACACATATTTCTGAACTGAAAAAATGTCAAAACTAAAATATGTATTTTTATAACCAAACATTATTTGTTTATTTTTAGACAAACTTAACATACTATGTTAAATAATAATATATTATGGTTATAATTTTTAAATATTAAAAATAATTTGGTTGTGGTTTGAATTTTAATATGTTTCAAATCAACCATGTTGCTTTTTTGGTGCGTATAACCATTGAATGATTAACTGTTAACAAAAAACTTGTTTATCGTGACCAAAGTATTGTTTTAAATAACTATAATTTGTTCACAGCAAACATCTATTGTTACAGAGAAAATAGTGTGGTTGCTGCGACCATACAATAACCATGTTTTTTCTTTGCGTGTGCAGGTTCGTGTTAATCCATACATATGAAGCTATGTTGTATGTCTTCTTAAATAAACGTTCAGTTTAAACATTTGCTTAACAATGTCTTGTGTATAATACAAGGCGTACTTTTCGTCCTATTTTTGATCAAGTCCATAAAATCTAAATTGTAAATTATTAGCCATGATAAAAGCTGCATTTCTTTTTTTATTTTGCATGATTTTGTGTTGTGTGAAAGTGTTATATTTCAATGTCGAAGGGATATCGAAGCAGTCCACGAATTTATTGGGTCCCTTTTCGATCAAGATGAATTCTTAATGATTTCAGACACCCGTTTAATAATTAACTTTATTTCCTTTAAGTCTCTTACTCCAACTATAGTGATTTCACACTGTTCGCCCTCATCGTGAAGTCTCTTGCAACTGCTAGCATTTGTCTTAGATCCTCTGGGGCATACACATTTAACATGGGTCTGCTAGTGGTTCTTAAGTTTATGCTAGGCACTGCTGGAAACTTACACATGATATATGCTACCATTATGCGCACTTCCAGGCGCAGTATCCTAGTATTATTTTCTTCGATATTCATCTTGTCCCGATAATACTTTCGGTTTCCATGACCATTTATCCAGCTTAAGGTACTTTAATTATAACAAATCAACTTTCAAAACTTTGCGGTCGGGGAGTGCCTTCTTTTTCGCAAAACAATTATACGTGTGATCTAAGTGTTTTCTGATTTTAGCATGAGAATCAATTTAGAACTTTATAAATTGTATATATGTATATTTTCTACATGGATTGGCGATCGAAGTTTTACCAGTTTCATGCTGCTATAGCAATCTAACTAATGGGTGGAGAAAACACTTTCCTTTTTTCAGTAAATCTATAATGTTGTTTATTAGCCTAAAACTCGCAGGGAAAAATATGATTTAGGTAACCATAATCTAAGAGCAACATAGTATGATTGAATTATCATTATTGAACAGAATAATAGTATTAATATTCTTTGTAATAAAATACAATTATTTTAATTACAAACGATATATTAAATAGCTAAATACATATAATAAGATTTCCTAAAGCTTAAAAAAAGGCGTTTCTTTTAATAATGACCTCTTGGTTCTAACAAATTCTCTTACAACCGAACCATTTCATCAAAATTGGAAATGTTATAATTGGAAAGAGAAATAGCATGGGTTTGGAGAGTTTATAAGATTGTAGAACTATTTATGGATTTAAGCTTTTTCATATCGAAATGCTCATAGCTGCTCGGTTGACTCTATCTCTTACGATTAAAAAAATAAGTCACTATACGTGAAAAACATGTCACTGTCGGAACACCCTTTAATTTTTACTGTTTTTGTAGGGGTAATAGTAATACACAATTTGTGTAAATTTCAAGAGTCTATCTATTACGGTTAAAAAATTAATTTTAGGTTTATTTTCTTAGACTTGTTTATAAAGCGAACTAAGTTTTAATTACTGTTTGTAAATCTTTAATCTATGCCTCCTACAGTTCAAGAAATAAACACATATTAGTGAATAACACCTCTCTATCGGAACACCCTATAAGTTTTAGTATTTGTTGCTATAGCGGCTATACATCATCTGTGAAAATTTCAAGAGTCTACCTATTACGGTTTCAGAGACAAAAGGCGCTGACAAACGGACAGACGGACAGTAGGGTTTCGTTTTTACCCTTTGGGAACCCTAAAAATCAGACTTAAGCACTTTTTCCTTATTGCCAAAGAAATATTTCTGGTGTGACGACCTCTCTTGAATGGTCTGATTGTTTGGTCATTTGGCGTCATGGCAATTATAAGACGCCATCGAGAATATAATAGCTTTAAAATTATAAACCTGACGTTAAAAGCTGAAGCTTTCTGTCTGTACGCTGAATATGTATTTTAAGAAAACCGTCCTTAAAATAAATCTGTTGATATATAAAGCACAATATTCAAAGCGATGAAGTTCGTTTACACCTTGAAGACTTATGATTAACGAAAAACATATCAAATGCATTCAGTCAATCGGCCATACCTATCCGGAAAGGAGGCTGGTCAAACACTGAATGTTCCACAATATCGCGACAATAAAACAGAATTCATCCTGCCCCCCACAATAATATTGATTTAGCCGACATTTGGCTTTCAGAACATGGAGAGGTCTCTTAAAATAATTTAAATACTCCACAAAGATTTGATGAAAACTTAAACATCTTCATATCTTGTCACATTTTGTAACCTTAAATAAATTAGTCAAGTGCGAGTTACACTCACACACGTAGGGTTCCGTACTATGTTCAGTATAATTTAAAAATTCCAGTTGTTTATTTTTTTATGTCTTATGGGACACCCTTAAATTTTAAAATTAATGTAATATTCGCGAAAATTGCATCATAATTACAACACCCTTTAAATTTTAATATGTAATTGATTTTATAGCGGCCATGGTAATACACTTTCTATTAAAATATCAGAAGCCTACCTATTGCGGTTAAAAATAAGGTAATATTCGTGAAAAACACCTTACTAATGGACACACTTCAATTTTAAGTATTTGTTATAGCGGCCGAAGTAACACATCTACTGTAAACATTTCAAGAGGGTTTCTATTACGGTTTATAAAATCTTGTCACTGTCGGAACACTTTTTAATTTTATTATTCATTATAGTGGCCATGGCAACTTCCTTTCTATAAATATATTAAGAGTCTACTTATTGCGATTAAAAAATAAGTCACTATAAGTGAAAAACATGTCACTGTCGGAACACCCTTTAATCTTTAGTAATTGCCATATCGGCCGTGGCAACACATCTTCTGTACAAAATTTCAAGAGTCTACCTGTTACGGTTCAAGAAATAAGGCTTTATACATGCAAATCACGCCACTGGCAGAAAACCCTTTAATTTTTATTATTTGTTATATTGGACATAGTTATACACCTCCTGTAAAAATTTCAAGATTCCACCTATTCATTCAAAACTTAGGATATATACATGCAAATCACGTCACTATTGGAACACCCTTTAATATTTAAGTTCAATTTTGTATACTTGTTTATAAAACAAACATAGTTTTAATTACAGTCTGCAAATTGTAAGTGGTTTCCTCTTACAGCTAAAAAAAGACATAAACGTAAATAACACGTCACTTTTGGAACACCCTACGTTTTAGTATTGTTTGCTATTGTGGCCGCAGTAGTACACTTTTGGTAAAATTTTCAAGAGTCTACCTATTATGGTTCAAAACTTAGGCCTTACACATACAAAGCACACCACTATCGGAACACCCTTTAATTTTTAGGTTTATTTTTTTAGACTTGTTTATAAAGCGAACTAAGTTTTAATTACTGTTTGTAAGAAATAAACACATATTCGTAAATAACACCTCTCTATCGGAACACCCTACAAGTTTTAATATTTTTTGCTATAGCGGCCATAGTTGTACACCTTTGGTAAAATTTTCAAGAGTCTACCTATTATGGTTCAAAACTTAGGCCTTATACATGCAAATCACTATACTATCGGAACACCCTTTAATTTGTAGGTTTATTTTTTTCAGACTTGTTTATATAGCGAACTAACTTTTAATTACTGCTTACATATTCTTAGTGTATGCCTCCTACAGTTCAAGAAATAAACACATATTCGTGAATAACACCTCTCTATCGGAACACCCTATAAGTTTTAATTTTTGTTGTTATAGCGGCCATCGCTGTACACCTTCTGTGAAAATTTCAAGAGTCTACCTATTCTGGTTCAAAACTTATGCCTTATACATGCATTTCACACCACTATCGGAACACCCTTTAATTTTTAGTTTTATTTTTTTATACTTGTTTATATAATGAACTAAGTTTTAATAACTGTTTTTAAATTTCAAGTGTATCCCTCCTACAGTTCAAGAAATACACACATTATCGTAAATAACACCTCTCTATTGGAACACCCTATAAGTTTTAGTATTTGTTGCTATAGCGGCAACAACTATACATCATCTGTGAAAATTTCAAGAGTCTACCTATTACGGTTCCAGAGATAAAAGGCGCTGACAGACGGACAGACGGACAGACATTGTAGCGAAAACAATAGGGTTTCGTTTTTACACTTTGTGTACGGAACCCTAAAAATTACTATTTTTACTGATAAAAAATATACTTAAGAAAACCACAAACTACAGGTGTTTCTCAATTTGTTTGTTAATGAAATCTAGTGCATAAAATAAATACACTTTCGTCATCAAGGATAACAAGTTTATTGCCAAAATGGCAATTAAGCTAATGTTAATGGCCCAAATGAAATCGCCGGGTATACACAAATTTCCTCAATTTGTGAATTCATATTTTTACCTTTGTGCACATTTATGAAAGTATTGCACACATGTATTTAAGCATTCGGGAAATATAGTTTTTAAATATCTACTCTTTTTGCTTTTGTGTGTTCGTATGTTGCCTGTTGCAAGTTGCAGCATTCTACTATATTTTTATAGCTCAATTAACCGCCCACCTTTTAAAACTTGCAAATTTACCATATGAAATCCAACAATAAGCAACGTAATGCCGCATGAAAATCCCACAACAACGTTCAAACTACACCAACTAAATGTGCATGTGGTTGCTTTTGTGTTAAGGTATGTTTTGTTTTAAACACCCTACAAATTTTAACTCGGCTGACAGTGAATATGTTAAAGCTTAGTATGTTTGAATCAATATGAATTGCTCAAGTTAATTTTCGTTTACTTTCCTACGTCTTAAGAATTTAAAATTACACTAAGTCATTTAATTAATTCGACTTAATGTCCAGGCCAAGAGAATCAGAACCAACGTTTTACTGTGTCTTTATTATAAAGCACACCTTTAGCAACAGTCTTACGCTGTTAAACAGCCATATAACTTTACCAACTTCGACGTAAATATGTTTTTGTAATAAGTTTGGAATATAAAAATTATAATAATAATAATAATAATAATAATAAT
This sequence comes from Phasia obesa, assembly GCA_949628195.1. NCBI lineage: Eukaryota > Metazoa > Arthropoda > Insecta > Diptera > Tachinidae > Phasia > Phasia obesa. The sequence continues at coordinate 84,565,734 of OX451215.1, forward strand.
AATAATAATAATAATAACAATAAAAATATTATCTAAATAAAAATCTTTCACTGTTATGCTTTAAACACATAGACGACAGCGGCTGCACGACTACAAATATCATTGGCTACAATTGTCGCCTTTAAGTCAGCTGCAATTGAAGACTACAGTTAGAGTGAGGTGCACAAATGAGAACAAGTTTGTACTTTGAGCACTTGTTATGTCACAGAAATAAAAGTAATAAAGCAAATTAAAAATTTTTATTGAAGTTTATTTAGTATTATATACTTAACAAAACAATGTAAAATCATCAATTTCTAAGAAAAAAATTAAGAAAACGAAAACAACTCCAATTTACTCAATTTTGTACCGTTGAAAAATCTTGCGGAATACGAATATTTTTTTTGACATCATTATTTTGTTTGACATCATTTACGCGATATGGCATACCCTCCACCAATTTCTCTACAATTTCTTTTGGAATATTCTTCCATTCATTTTGGATCCGCTGCCAAAGCTCGTCCAAATTAGTAGGTGCTGATTGGCTACAAATTTTTAATCGGATTGAAGTCGGAACTTTGTGCTGGCCACTTCTTTAATTGAAAATTTTGCTCACCAAGCCATTCTTTCACGATTTTGGACGTGTGTTTTGGATGACCATCCTGCTGAAAAATCACCTCTTCTGCAGGATAGGTGCTCGTATCTACAAAATCGGGAAGATGAGTCTGCAAAATCCTCAAATAGTCTTCTTTCTTCATTATAATTTAAATTTTTTCCAGTGGGCCAAGGTCCCACCACGTAAAGCAACCCCATACCATGACGTTTCCTCCACAGTTTGCTTTACATGGCGCCTTTGAAATTTTTCACCAGGGCAGCGCCAGCAATATTGTTTACCGTCGGATTGGAAACGTTTGAATTTGGATTCGTCTGACCATATTACACGTTTCCAGTCGTCCACTGTCCAAGTTTTGTGTTCTTTTGCAAATTTTAACCGTGCTTTTACATTTTTTATCCGACAATGCAGGTTTTTGTTTTTTTAATTGCCGCAATATAACCAATGTCGCGAAGGACACTACATGCCGTCCATCGACTGAAGTGTTTTCCAATTGCTAACGATGCATCTTTAGGTGTTAAAAACTTATCTCTTTTTATATCTCTTATCATTAGACGTGCTTCCGCATTAGTTAAAAGTTTTTTACGACCTCTAATTTGAGGCTTGGGAACAACGGAACACCCTTTTTGTATATTTATGACCACCGATTGACTCACTTTAAGTTCTTGTGCAATTTCCCGGGTAGAACAGCCTCTTTCAGTCATGGCCCGGATGCTCTCCTCGGTGGATTTTGAAAGTTTCTTCATTATTGATTATTGTTAGGTATTTTTTTGATTATTGTTCAAAAATTTGAACAATGTCTTTACCACACGCGATTTCAATAATGTCGAGCTTATGTCTTCTTAAACAAACAGTAATAAAAAGCAAAAAGATTGAAAACTAACGGTACTTTTTCATTTCTTTTCTTCAAATTCTTAATAAAATGCAGAGGTGCAAAATTGTGCACCTCACTGTACATCGTAAACTTTGACATTGTTGTAGAAACAATATTTTACCTTTACAAAAATAAAACAACTTTATTAAAAACTGTCCAAACAAATAATTTTACTTGCTTAACACTCCCGGATTGTAAATAAATAAGTAATTGTTAATTGTTCGCATAAAACAATATAAATTAGCCCAAGTTAGCTACAGTCGTGTATCCATGTGGCTATGATGTTGTCAATGTGTTGCTTGCTGTCGTCTATGTGTTGTAATGTATTAGATGTTGTTAAATGTCTAAATATATAATTTTGATACAAAATATGTTACAAAAATCTTTCATAAATCGAAAGAAAAAAAAATTATGAATACTACAAATTCATATAAAATTTCAAAATTCTAAAAATTCTAAAAATTATTGTAAAGCTCTGTAAAAGGTGTTTAAAATATTGTTATATTAATGCAATTCCATCAAATTACAAATCAAATAAAAAATTTTATTCAATTGGCTATTTGGCAATAAGAAATTAAAACTTTGTCATTGTTTTAAAACAGCGCCATCTGTTGCTCAACCGTGTTTAAAATATCCTGCTTTCGAAAACAAAAGCTGCCTTAAAGTATGCAGTACCATTAAATCGCTAGAAAAAAAATCGGCGTACTTTCATTGCTTTTTCTCCACTTTTTCTTGTAAATAAGACGTTTTTGGGGAAAAAATGTATCCTACATTTGGATCAGGATACTAAGGCACTTCCACACAAAATTTTGTTAAAATACATCCCGTAGTTTTTACGTGATGCGAGCGTAGACAGAAAGACAGATAGGAAATGAGTTACTGTTTTATTGTATTTATAGTTTTTTATAAGGAACACCCCTATATTTGGTCAGACAAAAGAGCAAGTGGATGAGGTGTTGAGTAAAATGACCAGGTTTTGAAAAAAAGCTTTGTGCTAACCAGCGTTGTCAACTTGGTGCGTTTTGCACCATTTTGGGTGCTTTTTCAATTTTTTGGTGCGAAAATTTCACGAGTTGTGCGTGGTGCGCTATTTTTTAAATTTTGGTTTAATTTTTTTAAATTTTTTTTTAAGTTTTGGTGGCACCAACAGTGCAAAATATTCATAGTAATTTTTACAGATCATAATAAGAACAACTAGTAATAATGTTTAAGATATACCAAATCATATGCACAAAGTAAAACGGTACTGTTGTTGTTGTAACATTTCACTGTAAGGCATTCACTATCCCTACAAAACACATTGGTTTTCTCATTCAGCTGTTAGGCAAAAGACCTGCGAACAAATATATCAATTAATAAATACTGATAATGGGTATCCTGATAATACTGATAAAGAGTTCCATTGATTAGAGACACTCGTTGGCTTTTAATAGAAAAGTCAAAGCAATTTTAAAAATATGGCTTGAATTAAAAACGCTATTTAATACATTTCCAACATCTCAACAATATTTTTATCTAACCAACTAAATAATATGTACAATGATGATATTAATTATGTTTACTTAGTATATTTATCCGATATTTTAAAAGAGGTTCAACGTGTTAATCTCGCATTTGAATCAAAAAATGCCGACCAGACTAAATTATTTGATGATTTGCACAATCTCTTATAAATTTTGATATCCAAACTCACTGAGCCTGACATTGAATTCGAATTTTTTAACAGGTGATATCAATACATCGTTTGAAATTTGTTATTTGGGTTTTAAGTTTGAAGAAGCTTGCGCGTTACAGAAAATAAGCAATGAAGCAAAGAAAGATATATCAAAAACTTGTTGTAAGTTTACCAAAAATTTTGTTGAAAAGATTCGGGCGAGACTGCCTTCTAATGTTAAAATTTAAAAAAAAATTAACTTTTTAAACATAAAAAATGTTTTATATCATTGCAAAAATGATATCATGCCATTAGTAGTACAATTTGCATCCGATATCGAAATATTGTCTAGTATTGAAAACGGATGGCGAATGGTTTACCTTATGCAATGGAAAAATATTGATTCAACATTAGAATTTTGGACTAAAGTTAAATGTTATTGTTAGGTTTTTGTTAAACTATGTATATTGTGAATGATCGCTGATTTTTATTTAAAAAGTTGTGTCTGCAATATATGATATAAAAAAAAATGTATTATCTAGTACAACTGAATACAAACATATTTGTTTAGTTTGTTTTTATTTTTGTTAAGTTTTATGATTTAATTTTGTGTTTTTTTTTTTTTAACCTTTAACTTTAAGACTGTTTTATTGTTATATTTTTAAAACAAAAATATTATACTTTTTTGGGAAAATTAATTCATTCAAGATTTTAAATAAAAAAGAAATTATAAAACTTGGTGCGTTTTCTCTTAAATGGTGCGTTTTTTTCACCACTTTGGTGCGTTTTGAAATATCAAAGTTGACAACGCTGGTGCTAACCTATTCTAAGACTTCCTCCGGTAATAGAAAATAGCGTTCTTGGTCGAACAAGCATATGAGGGATTAAAGGTCGACAGCAGAAAAACTGTTTCATAGAGCAAAACATACTAGTGGATTGAGGAATCCTACAGGATGTCAATAAGTTGTATAAGGTTTTTCTTTAATGAACAATGAATATAAAAAAAAACATAAAAAATAAGATATTAGACAGAGAACAAAAAGAAAATAAACGATCCGTCAAATAAATTTTTTTTGTAATAAATTAACATTACAAAAATTGAGAAATGCTTTTATGTGTCAGCTTCTATCTAGTTAGTTAGTTCTTTTAGATTCAAGGAATTTTTTGAGAGAAAACATATTTTTGTAAATCCTGAAAAGTTTTGCTTAATGAACTCGTGTCCTTATTAAAATGACAGCTGCATTTATATATTGAATTGGGACGGTTCCAAATATCAGTATGTTATCATGTGACCGGAATTTATACGATTGTCATCACTTTCGATAACATGTATGTGCAAAACGTAGTGTCGATGTTTGCAAATCCGCAAACCTCAGTACCTACAATGGATGAGTAATCCATATTCCCATTTCGTCGGCTGCACTCTTAGGAAATCTGTCAATATTCTTATCCGAACAGTTGCGTGTAAGTGACAAGGGCTAATCACAATTTTTTTAAATAATGTAATAAAAAAGTTCATGACTAACTATTAGAGTATCCATTTAATCGGTTGATTTCATTCAAGCAAACAATTAATCGATTTTGCAATTTAAATTTTCGTCGATTAATCGATTACGGTTTTTAAATTATCTTTCTTGTACCCAGATGAGCCTTTATGTAGCCTTTGTCAGTCCAATTTTGATCAGAAAATTTACATATTTTGTTAAGTATTAATATATTATGGTTTAAAATATTATATTATTATTTTGAATATTTATAAAACTTTGGTTGTGGCTTGAAAATTATATAGTTCATTTGTTGCATTTTTTTAATGCAATCTTAACCAAAAATTCTTTATTGTGACCAAAGTAATATTACAAACACCTAAAATTTGTTCAGTGAACGTAATGTGGTTCCATATGATAACCATGTTTCTTCTTTGCATGAAAGTATATGGCTTTTTCGATCTAACCCAGTAATTAGGGTATCAAAAATTCGTCTTAATCCACATGTAGTGACATCATCCAGAAATGTGCAAAAAATATTTTCTTATTTTCTTTTTAATTATAAAAGCATGGCAGCAGGAATATAAACCAAAATGGTTTTAATTTTTAGAAATGTTTGTTTAATTTTGTGGTGCATTTATTATGACACAAACAAGTAAATTGTTTTCTTGTTCATGCAAAAACAGAGACAAAATAATTTGTTTTTATAACAAAATAATGCATTTGCATTCCTTAAGTAGTTTGCACTGACTTCAAAGAATTTATGAAATGAGATGTTTAACATATGTACATATATTTAAGTGAAGCAAAAAAATAACTATGAACAAAATTAAAATTAGGTAAAAGCTTTTATATAGCTAATGGAAACACACATATTTAAAACATATTTCAAATGTGTAAGTACATACATATTTGTATTTGATATTAATCTTTGAGTTGACAGATTTATGAAAATATTATTTACTAGATCATTATTAGTATTTTTGTATTAGTAAAACTCTCTGTACCTAGACTGCTAATACGTTAATTATGACATTGAATCGGAATTAGTATAAACCGGATATGGAAGTTTTATTAATTTTCACTACTAGTGATTTTTGCACTAATTAAATCCATATTTACCTTTTCAATTTCGTTAATATTATATATTAATTTAGGGGAAATATCGAAGCATGACACTACCTAAATGGGTCCCTCTTCGACCCCCTTCCGTCCTCAATGATTGTGGGCAACCGTCTTGTAATTTACAGCAACCTTTTTTCCATTGAGTAGCGTGGTGCAACCAGCCTTTAATATAGACTGTGTTGATTTCAGATTTTCGACGAAGTTCGCTAAGAAAATGGACAATAATTTTTGGAATGTAATAAGTTATTTTACCTAAATACAAAAAGTTACGAGAGTAACAGTTTTTATTAACTCCTAGATACGAAGAGAAGCCGAAAAAGGTCTTTATGCTTAATACGCCTACTAGAACTAAATAGGTAAAAACTAAGAACTGCCACGAAAAGTAGTAAATTCTTACATATATGTAAATGTGTTTCTGATGGGTGGGAGGCATTGAGAATAGAGTGTCATAGGAAACCCTTACCACGGTCCATAATTGTTCTTCGGTCGGTCTGAATTACCGATAAGAAGTACACCTTAGGAAGCTCTGGAAATCATTCTGCACCAACTTCGCATTGGGGGCTTCGTTATGAATCATGGTTGTACAGGTCAAGAAATGTTTCACGAGATCGGTCTCAATACACCATTTCCATTAATCCCTGGACTAACGAGCGTTATAGTAACTGAGCTTGAATTGCAAACAGGACTGAGGGGTTGGAATCTGGTCAACTGTACGAAGGGGTGTGGTTTTTACGGATGATCATCGGTATCCACATTCAATGAATAATGTGGATACCGATGTGGGACTTGAGGCAGATCGTACAGGCTCCCAGATGAATGCAATGTGTTGCAGGCAAAGATACTGAAGGCTTCTGAGTTGATGTCTGGTCACGATTTAGAAGGTAAGAAAGTCAATGTATGTATCGACAACCAAACCTAAGGCTTTGAAAGGACAAAGTGACAAATGAAGGTTATAAGCGATTTTAAAAAAAGTCGATGTTCTCACAGATAAGTTAGTGTTTAATTTCGGCTCCTTGCAATGTTAAAGGTAAGAAAATTGTTGACGAACTTGCAAGATTGTTCTTGGAAGGTATTGACTCAAAAAAAGTAGAATCGGTAAAACCACCGATTAGTCACTACTATAGAAAACTATCTTACTGCTTAGTAGGATCAATTAATGGACGCAAAGGATGATAGAAAGGTCTTACGGACCATCTAGTCCATTTTAGAAAGGGAAAAAAATAATGATTCTGTGTTTGGATAGGAAAGTTCTAAGAGTCATTGTAGGTGTGATCATTGGAAATTGCGCTATCTAAGCAGAGTCCGTTACATAAGCGTTACATAAGATCGGATTTCTTTAGGAAGTGAGAAGAAAAAGAGGAATAAGAAACTATCATGCACTTTATACCACTGTCCGGTTTTGCAAATCCGCAGGCTTAAATAGCTAGACGAGAGGTTAAGCGGCATCGCTATGTGTAATGAAGAAGACGTCGTCGGTTTCATCAGAGTTACCAGGTGACTAAATGTAGTAACTATAAATAATTATAGTTACAACATTAATATATATTAATATGGTAGTGGGTATTGCTACTATCTATTATAAGAAGTTGAAGATTAAAGATAAAGGTTTCGACAATTAGCTGCACAGTACCTCAATAAACAGTTGGGTATACCATCCGGTCCATGGTTAAGTTATTTTAAGTCTTTTTAATTCGAACTCTATTTCAGCAGAATCAATTTCTGGAAAGTCTATTGATAAGTTTGAAGAAATTTCAAAAGGATAAGTACTGGTGTCATCATATATAGTATCAGAGTGCGTTGTAGCAAAAAAATCCGCAAATATATTGGTGATAAGAGCTTCATCATCAGATTCACAATTTACATATTTTATTACAGGCGGAAACTCATTAGATTTTCGCTTGGAGTTTGCAAAATTACAGAACGATTTGGGATTGTTTTTAAAATTAGATTTCATTCTGATGATATAATTTGTATTTAATAAATTATACTCAGCGCGACAAATAGAGTACCTTGCGTAATCAGCAGTAGAATTAGAGTTTTTGTATTTTTTGTAGAGTTTATTCTTTTTATTTTTTAGACCTGATAGATGTTTAGATCTCCAGGGGGGACCAGAGCCTTTGAAGACAGTTCGTTTAGGTATGCATTTTTCCATTAAAGAATAAACAGATTTGTAAAAGGTAGTAATCATCATTTCAATGTTTAATGGAGTGCAATTTGAGATTAATAACAAGTTATGCCAGTCAAAATTACTTAACGATCGATTCATCATGTTATAATTGCCACGTTGAAAACAAAAAACTTTCTTGTTTTTTCTAAGTGGGTTAAAAGACTCTGACTTGAAGAGTTGGGTGATGGCGATCTTCAGGCGTAGTAATAGGGCAGGATCGATTTATTGCACAATCAAAAGGTTCATTGACGAATACCAAATCCAGCAGTTTATTATTGATATTATACACAGCATTTATTTGGTAGAGGCTTAAATCCGTTATGTGGTTTAAGAAATCGTTAGAAATCAATGGAACTAGGTTTAATGATTCAGGTGGATAGTTCCATGAAACCGACGGCAAATTAAAATCTCCAAATACTAAAATATAATCCGTGGAATTAGCAGAGTTTACTATGTGTTCAACGGCTTCAAAATGCTTTTCATAAACGGTATTACGGTATACGGTATTACATACGGAATAGATGTAAGTAATATGAAAGAGAAACCTTTAGCTATGCTTGATTATTATTCGAACAAATGTGGTGCTATACTATGGATCAAATGTTGAGAACTCACACCCGCAAACGTGCAACAAAACAATGGCCATTAGCACTGTTCTACAATATGATTAATATCGCTGCTCTAGCATCATTTGTACGATGAACTGAATCCTAATACTGTATCAGATAAACCATGTTCATTTTTAAATATTTTAACAAAACAGCCAGTCATGTGTAATATACAGGAACGGGCCGCATTAACGCATTAACCGCATAAATGTAAGCAGAAGCGATAATTAACCAAAAACTTTATTATTATAATAATTGTATGCAAAACTAATATAGAAGAATAAAAAAGTTAAAATAAAAAGTAAATCTCTGGTGTAGAGAGTGTGTACTCAACTGAGTACAGCGGCTGCTTACAGGTGCAATCTTTTAACATTTGTTTTCAATGCATAACGTTTTTAAACATTTCTTGGATTGCCACCGAACTCTTGGATGACATAAAACATCTTAACTGCTTTTTCACCTTTTGGGGATAGTAACCTATGCCATCTTGGGGTAACCCTAGTGCTAATGAAGCTGAAAGTCGACCTTTATTTTAGGCATTTTGGCATAAATGCTGTCTTGCAATGGAACGTCGGAATAATCCATACTATCGCTATGACTCAATACACAGCAGACCACTAACTTCATGATTTCCTTTCGACTCACTTTGCTCCTCAATGATTTCTGGTATCCAAAAAAAACTTTACGATTATTTCATTTTCATTGAGTTTCCTTTTAATCTCGACTGTAGTGATTTCAGAATGGCCACTGATACATGTAGACATTCTTCCTCATCACACAGTCTATGGTAATTGCTAACATTTTCTTAAGGTTATGCTAACATATTCTTAAGGTTTCTGCCGTGGTTCAAAGCCCTTTAATGTTAGCCTATTTTCCATTCGATTTTCAACCAGATAATAAATACTTGACAGTTCGTAACGCAGTTCAGTTTACCATTTGTTGCTTCTTCTTAGTGTTCTTGCCAACTTGTAGTAAACAATTCCAGAGTCTTTGATGGGAATCGAACCCACAACTCCGGATTAACATACTAGCACACTACCTACTAGTCCACGGAGGCACCGAGGCATCTACTCCCACATGTTTGTTGTAAGACTGAATATTGACATCAATTTTTTGTCGCTGTGTAAAAGGCAAACCTCTTACAGCTCCTAAAGGCTCAATTGCATCGAATCTAACGATGATACTTTTGAACATTAAAGCAATTTATTACAAGCTGTAACGACTAGCAGCATTGGTTCGTTCAATTTTTGGGAATCCCTTATTTTATAGACAAACACCCAAGTATGCAATAACATTTAAAGTGTTGCCACCATTTGTATATACATTCTGCTCAATTGAGTACAGTTGTATTTAAATTACGATAACTTTGTTAAAGTTAATGGAATACCATATTTATTTATTTATTTTATAAATAGGAAAGCTTTCTGTTTGAAAATTTAGATAAAAAATAAATTTGCAATACAGTAAAAGCTAAAGAAGGGGAAAGTTTTTGTTTATCTCGCAACACCAGTTTGTAGAAATTAAGAGACAATTTTTAGACAGTTGATATGATTTTTTTACTTTTTATTATTATAAATTGCAACAGCACCTTTTATTTTTGAAAGCGAGATATTTTAAACACTATTTACAGAACTCTACAATAATTTTAGATATTTGTATAAATTTTGGAATTTTATCCAGGGATGGGTGCCTCTATATAAGGAAAATATATATAAACCATAACTCAAGAACTATAAAAGTAATAATCTTAAAATTTGCTGTGGATTACTTTCAAAGTAAAATCGAACAAAATTTTGTCAGGACGACCTCGAAGTGGCGGGCAGATCTAGTTTATTACAAAATACTTACTTTTCTACTTCTACAAGTAGAAAAAGTGAAAGTAAGGTGCGTGGTACAAAGAACCTATTTGCTTAAATAAAGAAAAAGGCTTTGTACCGAAGCAACTAACCTAACACTGCTTGCACTGATTAAAAATCAAACTCTTTTCATCAAATTAAATGGCAAGAAACACACAATGACTCAAAGAGATGTGAAGAAACATGATAATAAGCTTGTTTCGAAAATAGAATACTCAAACAAAAATCGTGGGCGTCCTGACAATATTTTGCTTTGAAAGAAGTCCACACCAAATTTTAAGAATCTTACTTTTATAGTGCTTAAGTTATGGTTTATGTATTTACATTATATAAAGAAACCCATCCCTGAATAAAATTCTAAAATTTATAAAAAAAATCTAAAATTCAAAAAATTATTGTAAAGCTCTGTAAAAGGTTTTTAAAATATTTTAATAACAATGAAATTCCACAAAGTAAAAAATATGTTGCGCAGTAGTTTTTAAAATATTCCACTTTCAAAAACAAAAAGCTGAGTGGAAAAAAAATCCGTGCTGAAAAATCCCAGTTTTAAAACAAAAATATCAGTAACTTTAAACCATAAATTGTTTAATGTATCAAAATTATAATAAAAAATATTTCTAGCGCCAAAGAATATTAAAAATAAAATTTCACTTATGGAGGCACCCTTAAATTTTTATACTGGTTGTTATTGCACATATAGCAATACACACTCTATATAAAACTTAAGAGTCTGCCTGTAACGGATCAAAAGATAAGGTCACAAACATACAGGAAATTACATTGCATATGACTGTCTCCAACGGACAGTGGACCATTTCACGAGAAGGCAATTCAATTCGATTGGATTGGATTTTTCATACGTGGTTTTTTGGTTAGTAGATGGCAGTGTAGTGTTTAATTTTTGCTATAAAATGTAATTATCGACATATAAGCAAAAAAGTTATGACGGGATAAAAATGTTTAAATTTTTAGTTAAATTTTATTATGAAAATGAAGTGAAATGAAGATTAACGTGGGCACCTGCCGGTTGGCCTAATCCCACGGTGGTCTTACCACCGAGTGAAATGTAAGCGTAGACTAGCGCCCCCATTGTGTAGTATAACAACACTTTACGATATGACGTTGCCGGCAATTGCAATTTGTGCGATACAGTCACAATGAGTAGCAATTTATATAATATGGCAACCTAAAAGGCAAGCCTAGATTCCATATTATAGCCTCTAGCTTAGGGGTTCGGAGATTATCCAAACTCCGTCTGTTGAGAGTGCAACAGCACACTTGATCGACATTGCACCATACCTACATTAATCGATCTTAAACCACAACCACCACTTGTACCCCCGAAGGGGACCTCACCAACAACCGGTCGCAGAGAGGATAGGCTCTCTGTGAGGCTACCGATTCCCGCGGTACCAGTCCTTTGGGCACTGGTCGGGCCTCGAAGAGAACCCGTGATTTAACTCACAGACCTTTTCTTCCAGATTTAGGCTCTATGAACCCTAGCGTCTGGTTCCCCTATTTTCCCCGAGTGAACCGTGTCAAAGCATTTGTCATTTCCTTCAGTGAAGTGATGAAACATGTCTTAAATCTTCAGTTACATTTATAGCTAATGCTTACTAATAACTTAAATTTTTTCAGAAAAGGAAAAACTTCTGCCGCCGCACTGTAGCACATGTTTTGAGGAGGTAGAAAAAAATAATTTTTTTTATGGTTACCAATTTCAAATTTCCTTTCTTTTTAATTGTCTAGAGATATATATAATGTAGCGATCCAAAAATTGTAATTTATTCCGCTAGTATATAAAACATTTTGCCCTTCTCTTTAAAAAGGATGTACCTTATTATAAAAAAAATAATCTTACTAAAACAAGATGTATTGAGAATTTTAACTCGAACTTAAATAATAATTATTCACTTCAATATAATTATTATATTTTGTAGAGGGCTAACGAAACAGTGCATTAACTGTATGGGCCTGTTTTCGACCCCCTTCTCTTCGCAATAATTTCTGGTACCTAATTGGTAACTTAGAATTACCTTACTTTATCTGCTGACTGATAACTGTCGACCTTCTTCCTCATCTCAAATTCTCTTGTAATATGTCTAAGGCTAATTGAGATATTCGCATTTAGACCGTTAGCTAGAGAGCTGCATATCAATGTTGGGATCTCACAATGGTTAAATTGTACGGCGCGCCGTACGCGTCAATTAAAAAATTGTACCAAATCAGCAATAATTGTACCAAAATTTGGCATTAAGTAAAAAGAGAAAAACAATATACATTCAGTACGAGTAGCTCGACATTGAAATAGGACAAATCATACAAATTATACGAGGGTATTTTAAAATACTAATTGACCTTAATTCCTTGAATTTCTAACAATTATTTTGCCTAAACACTTCATAAGCGTCGAATGCTTCAAACCCTACTAAATTCACCGGATCTTAATCCGATAGAGCATGCCTTAAGTTATTTGAAAGAATAATTAAAGAGAAATAATGGAAAATATTTTAGTCGAATACTGCCGGAATCTAGTTTAGGTGGGATGCAAAAACGTTGTAGTTCAGCTAGGTTGCAGAACTATGAAATTATAAATTTTTATTATTGTAAGAAAAGTAAAAAATGTTGATTAAATAAACAAAAATTTATTGATAAAAATTAATTTGAAATTGTACCAAAAAAGTACGAAGTGTGCCAGTGTACATTACTACTGATGTATCGATTGTGCCAAATTTGGTACAATTGTACCAATTGGTACAATTGCTGCATTTCTTCTTCTCGATTTTCATCTTGGCCGTATGATAAGTTTATAGTCCTGTCAGTAACGACGCTTTAAACCAGTTTTGGGTACCTCAATAAATATCCAAGCATCTTTTCGGCCGGCCTGCCAACGTTATAGTCTTTGGTGGAAATCGAACTCATTACCCACATTCCCTGATATCCACCGGGATATCCTTCAATATAATTAAGTAGTTCGATTAACAAATATAAAAAGTAAAATAAAATTTAAAACTAAATTTCCGTTTTTGTCTAGAAATTTCGTATAGAAACAGCTCAAAATAACTGAGTACTTTTCAAACAAAAATTAGTACTTAAACTTTGAAAATAATTAAAGTACCATTCATGCATTACCTCTTTATAGAACAAGTAAAATAGGTTCCCCTATATTAATCGAATTCACAAAAATTATTTCGACTAATTTAGAAACATAGCTTATTTCGTAGATAATTCAATTATTTATGCAAGTATATTTTAAAACTATTTAATTGGAGTTAATTATACCAACATTATATGCATGACTTGCAGCATACAGGTGCAAGTGTTCGTTTAAGTGTTTGTTGATCTGTAATTTGCCTTGTAGATAGATTCAAATTGGCAACATAAACAACCTAAAGACAAAATACATATCTACAAATTAATGTTACGCCTATGTTCATGTAATGCCTGCTACATTTATATAGACGTTCATCCTAGACACACACACACAGACACACACACACGTTTAATGTGAAATAAAATTATAAATAACACAAGCAGCAGCGACAACAGTCTTATAAACTATAAAATGTGAGTTTTTATAATTATAGTTTCTTCTCCGAGGCAACAGCATCACTTGACTACCTTTGATAATAACATAAAGAGATAGAAAGACGTCAGCTTTGAAATTGTTGATATTTGCTTTACATCACAATCTATACACATGTATGTTAAAACAGTATCTTATTACCTGTCTGTCTGTGTGTCTTTCTGTGCGTTCGCATCACCTTAAAACTACTGGATGGATTTAAAAAAAAATATGTGAAGAGCTACCTTAGTATCCTGATGTGAATATACGAAACTTTTTTCGGGAAAATATTTTATTTCCAAGCGAAAGTGGAGAAAAAGCAGTGACAGTATGCCGATTTGTATACCGATTTAAAGGTACTGCATACTTTAAACACGTTTTAAACACGGTTATGCAACAGATGGCGCTGTTTTAAAATAATGACAATATATGAATTAAAAGAAGGATATTTTAAACACGATGGCGCAACAGATGGCACTATTTCAAAATAATGATGACAGAATATGAATTACTTCCTGCCAAATAGACAATTGAATAAAATTTTGTATTTGATTTGTATTTTTATTTTGTGGAACTACATTGTTATATATAAAATATATTAATCACAGAGCTTTACAAAAATGTATAGAATTTTAAAATTTTATATAAATAAATTTTATATAAAGGTACCCAGGGATGAGTACCTTTATATAAAGTTAATACTTAAGAGTCTTAAAATTTGGTGTGGATTACTCTCAAAGCAAAAGCGAACAAAATATTGTCAGGACGCACATAACGAGTGTGGACACAGCTAGTTTATTATATTATTTTCTTGCTACTTTAGTTGTTTTAAGTTTTTTTTTTTTTTCAAAAAGTTTCATCCAACATCACTAAGATACAAGTTAAAGACAGAATTATGTTTATGTAATTTATTTATTCTATTTAAATTTATTACTCATAATTAAGTTTAACTTTAGTATTAAAATGTATGCCAGTCGACACATTAACTAAGTTTATAAATCAGCTACACCTTCAAAATTTTTCATTAATGCCTTAAGTTGCAAATAGTAAATGAAGCAATAACTTCATTATGAAACTATTTCAAATTGAGTTATTAAAACATTTTGGAGTGGTTCACCAAAAAAATCTAAATTATACGAAAAAATTTTAAAGTATAGAAATTATACGGAAATACACAAAAAATTAAACTGGAGTGGCCTACACTCAAGTCTACCATACGCAATGGAAACAGATATTTTTATAGATATATTACATAAAGCATAGCAGTTCAAAGTATATTCGAATTGAAAAATTAATTTTAGATTTGGGGTGTTAAGTAAACTACCCCTTGCCCCTTCGCTATTATACCCAAAATTTATACAGCTCTTAAAATTTATACAGCTTCATAAACCTAAGGCACATACTGAATTTCATTTTGATATGTCATACGACATGACCTGTAGAGCGTTTACAAAATTTGGGAATAAGTAAACTACCTCTTGCCCCTTCCAAAATTTACACAACTCCACAAAAGGAAAATTATTAAAAGATTAAAAAAAAAATTGTCTGAATCAGACAAAAAGTTTACTGAAAATTAAGAGAAATTCAAACAAATAATTTATCTGAAACTAATGAAAAACTTTACTGAAATAGCAAACAATTTTCAAACAAATAATTTAGCTAAATCAAAAAACAATTTTCGCTAATTGTGTTTAATAGATAGTAACAGTTTTGTAACTAATTTAAATAACTACTGGATAAAATTTGACCATATTAAAAAAAGGCCAAGACGAATCACTTCACAGGATGGCAATGGCAAATTCATGCCATTTCGCTGTTTCTTAAAATATCAAATTCTATATATTCAAAAATGTTATCTATATATGGAATTTGATATCTTGAGCAACAGTGAAAATAATGTATCTCCCTTTTTCTTTTTACTTTGGTCAAATTTTAGCGACTAGTTACTTATATATTTTAGGCACAAAGCATTTCCTCTTGAGCACAATTGGGGCAATACCTTGTATTAGATTCATCTAAGTTATTGGTATGGGAATTGTTTGCTGGTCAAAAGCATATGCCATATATATTTATATAAAGTTGGCCATTGCCTCCACCTGAAAAACTGTGAATAAAAATAAAAAATTAAAATATACATATGTACGTATGTGAATACCTAGCAATATCTTCAATAAAAAATTTGTACATTTTTATCTTTTCCTCTGCAGCTAATGGCTTTTAAATGTTTCAATATTTGTGTTTTAAATATTTTTTTATTAAAATAAATTTCCTTTTTGAAGTCTTGAAAAAATCAATATAAAATTTTTTGTTATTTTTTCAATGCATGACATGAAAGTGTTGCCATTTTTTGCAAATGAGTAATTATTAATAAATGGGCCAAAATAAAATTTCTTGGATAATATCTTAGAAACGGCTTCGGAAATATACTGCAAAATAAAGAGCTGATAAATGTAAACATTTGAAAAAAATGAAAGAGGAACAAAAGAAATAATTTAAATTAACTCAATTAATTACTTTAGCTGACAATTATGGATAAGAAACGATAAAACTCTCTTCTATTAGCTACTTAAGCTGAGCACAACATGTTGACTTTAGGTAGCTAAAATATTTTATGATACAAAAAATACTCAACTGTTGAGTTGAGCCCAACTCGTCAACAACCCGTTTCTAATAGTTACAAATACTCAACCGTCGCGAAACAGTTACGTCTTATAAACGTGCCCATTGTTAGTTCAAAAATATTGAAGATACATTTGTAAAAAATATTCTTTCAATTTAGATAGAATAAAACGAACTTATGCCTTACTTCCAAAATTCATTTAAAGGTTAAAGAATGCAGTAAATAAAAAACAAATAACTAAAAATAAATAAATAATAAAAATTTTGCAAAAACAACATTTTTCAAAATATGCATTTAAACTTATTTGCTCCTCTCTCTTAACAAAAGTTTTTCTTAATTAAATTTATCTGATATGTTTTATTGCATGCAAACCTTTAATATCGTCTACAGATGGTCTCCACTATTTTTTAACTCATGTGCATTCTGAATGTTTTTTCCCTACTGGAAATTAAAACTTATGACTCGTTTGACTATATCTACAAGGTTGCCTTTATCACACCATTTTTACGGTCTCTCCGGTGAGAGGTTTCCTTCCCTTTGAAAAATTGATGATCATAAAATTACTGTGACAAATGTTTTTTTTTTTTTAATTTTTTATTTATTGTATATTTAATATACATAGATGAAGTATCAATAATTACTCATATCTTAAGTCTAAACAAAATAAATATATTTGTTAAGTCTAACCAGTGATAGACAAAAAAAATGTATGTTTTACGGTTAATGTTATTTGCGGGTCATTCCTTTGATGTACGGATGAAAGAAGCAGTCTCCCACCTTCTTAGTCGAATGTAACCAGATTCATTTAGTATGTTACGGGCCAGCGGATTCTGATGAGTTTAAATACCTTATGGCAAGTTTAACTATTTCTTCTTTAACTGATGGTACGTTTAGATCGTTATGGATGTTTTTTATAACTAAGGAGCAGATTTTATCATGTGTAGAATCTTATTTTGGCGCCTTTGTATTTTTTCTATATTGCTAGCTGAGGCAGTGCCCCATAATTGAATGCCATAACACAAAATTGGTTTTAAAATTGGCTTTAAAATTGGCTTATACAATCTAAGGCGAGGTTTGCATTCTAAAGCGAGAGTAGAATTTCTGCCAATAAGCCAGCTTAGTTAGATTCTATGTGGCGTTTCCAAGTAAGGCGCCAGTCAAGATGTTTCCGAGGTATTTGACGTCCGAAGGCTGTGGTATCGTTTGGTTATTTATTCGAATACGGGGGCACGATTTCCTACGCAGTGTGAGTGCATTTTTGTTCATTCACCTTTATTCTCTATTTCTTCCACCTTTTTTCTAAATTGAATATGTGGTCCTGTAAATATCGTGATGCTACTTTGGGTCTTTCGTGAATGCCTAAAAAAGTTGTGTCGTCAGCAAATGACGATATGTGAACTCGGTTACTAGTTGGCAGTTCTGAAGTATACAGTAAGTATAAAAAGGGCCCATATACTACCTTGGGGAACTCCGGCTTCGATTCGCTGGGGTGAGCTCAAAAATTCTCCTTCTTTCACAATAAATTTTCGTTCGGTTAAATAACTAACTATCAGCTTATAAAGGTTAACGGGCAAATTCAGTTTTACCTTATATATTTGGACTTCGTGCCATACCTTATCGAATGCTTGCGAAACGTCGATAAAAAGCACAGAGCAGTATTTTCTCTCTTCAAATGTCTTCTTAACAATATTGATTAACCTGTGAGTTTGTTTGATTGTGGTTTGGAATACATTCTTTGTCGCCTAGAATAGGGTTCAACTTAGTTATTAACATCCTCTCAAACAGTTTTGACATATTAGATAAAAGGTTTATAGGTCTGTATGATTCAATTTTTGTGTGGTCTTTTCCTGGTTTAGGAATCGTGGTAATCAAGGACACCTTTCACTCTGTTGGAAAGTACTCAAGACGTAAAATGGCATTAAAATTAAAAAGGATGATTTTGCGAGCTTTTTGTTAAGACAGAATCGTCGAAACCTAAACTTCTCTGATTCAATATTAACTGCAAAAAAGACGTGATAAATTAAATAAAAGGAAAATAATTTGCGTAGCCAGCATAAAAATATATGAAAATAATTTACTTTGTTTTTAAAATTTCACAAATCTTATGCTTTTGCTACAAAATACTTCCACTATTCTTGTTAACAATCCTCCTACATCTGCAGGTGTCTAAGGGGATTTAAATTATTTTGGTTGCAAGTTTTTCATATTATCCTCTTCTTTTAAATCTATTTTACAAGTCACGACCCTTAGTTAAGCCTAAAATATAAATTTTATTTTATTTCAAAGCACTTTTAACATAAGCTACAATTTTAAATGATTTTTATTTTACTGTTGCAAAGTTGCCGTAACTACGCTGTACTAGTAGCATGTACGAGTATGTATGCGCAACAGAAAACTATTTGCTATTTGACCAGAGTTGCTAAGAAGTAGATTTTCGTTATGAGGGTGTTGAAGCCACCCGGTATGTTTGTTTGTGTTTCAAGAGCTACTTTCAGTAGGTAATAGTTGTTGAAAGGAGGCAAAAATACAAAAAGTCATTTAAAAAATCCTTAGTTTTCCTCAAGGATCTATTTTCGTTTATATTTAACTAATTGGATTGTCTTGTGCTTTTTCGGCAGTGTATTTTATGTAGGATATATATTTTTTGCTTTTCCTATAGCCAAAGGTAATTACTTGGCCTCATAAATTGAAGGAGTTGACTGGATTTATGGTAGTGTATAAAGTCTTTGTATAATTGAATAAAGGATTTAATTTTAATTCGTTAAGGTGTTGGTTGTGGTGTCACATGTTGATGTTGCAGGCTTTTACAAATCTTCTAGTTTTCTTTTTTTAAATTTCAAAAAACGTATAACTACTAAAGAAAAGAGTGACACATTATCTATTCAATTTGAAGTGTTAATAAAAGAATAATTAAACTTTAAAATTACATGGTAGATACACAGTACTTAATAGGCCACCATACGAATTTGTCTATGATGTAAAGAAAAACATTGATTTAATCGCAATTTATTTTTAAATAGCGTTCTTTTACCTCTTTAAAATTCAAGCTGAGTCAAATATGATCAGATAAGCCTAGCAATGATTAGAAATTCACTCCTCCTTAATTCAATGTTTTGTTTTATATACAGGGTGGCCCAAAATGAACGAAGGGGTTTGAATTCGTTATAACTTTTTATTTAAGACTTAATTATTAGTTTTTTTTTTAATACAGAATATAAATGGGGAATATTTTTAGTTTAGTTATGAAAAATAATATCTCGCAAGTGGTGGCCATTTGCTGCTGTGCTCTTTCCAACACATTTTCCATCACCTTTCACAAAACTTCAGGTGTTATGTTGTTTATTTCGTCGCGTATATTGCTTTTTAATTGCTGAATGGTTCTAGACTTATTAATGTAACAAAACCACCCTTTATTATAATATACATATATTTCAAACAACCCCAAGGTAAACAGTCTGGAGCGGTTAAATCCGGTGAACGCAGAGGCCAATTAAAATCACTTGTACGCAAAATAATTCGTTCACCAAAGATGTCTCGTAAAAGAGCCATTGTGTCGCTTGCAGTGTGCGCAGTAGCTCCATCTTGTTGGAACCATACTTGCGGATTGTTTTCCACGGCTGGCTTTAAAAAATTTTCAAACATTGTCCGATATCTGACGCCATTGACGGAAACGGCGACCCCGTGTTTATTTTCAAAAAATATCCTTTCCGATGAAACACCGCACCAAACCGTACACTTAGGTGGGTGTAATTCTCGCTGTTGAACTACTCTCGGATTTTCCCTAGCCCATATCCTGCAGTTTTGCTTATTAACGAACCCACTTGGAAATGGGCTTTGTTGCTCATAATTACATTATAGATAATTTATTCTGCTTTTTGCTGGAAAAAAACTTCATAATCAAGTTGTTGCTGGAATCTGTCGGTTTTAATTCTTGGACAAGCTGAATCTTGTATGGAAACATTCCCATTGTATGCAAAATTCTCTGCAGTGTCCATCGTGAAAGGCCAAGTTGTGTCGAACGTCTCCTAGTTGATGTTGCTCCATCTTCCCGAATACTCCTCTGTACCAGTTCAATATTGTCATCCGTATGCACCGTTCGTCATCTGCCAGCATCAGGAAGGTTCCTTACTGCCCCTCGTTGGCGAATATTTTCAACCAGACGGTTTATTGTTGACGCTGATGGTCCAACCCACACAGAAAAGAAAAGAAAGGAAAAGAAAATAAAAGAAAAGAAAAGAAAAGAAAAGAAAAGAAAAGAAAAGAAAAGAAAAGAAAAGAAAAGAAAAGAATAGAAAAGAAAAGAAAAGAAAAGAAAAGAAAAGAAAAGAAAAGAAAAGAAAAGAAAAGAAAAGAAAAGAAAAGAAAAGAAAAGAAAAGAAAAGAAAAGAAAAGAAAAGAAAAGAAAAGAAAAGAAAAGAAAAGAAAAGAAAAGAAAAGAAAAGAAAAGAAAAGAAAAGAAAAGAAAAGAAAAGAAAAGAAAAGAAAAGAAAAGAAAAGAAAAGAAAAGAAAAGAAAAGAAAAGAAAAGAAAAGAAAAGAAAAGAAAAGAAAAGAAAAGAAAAGAAAAGAAAAGAAAAGAAATTATAATAAATAAGTTAAAAGCTATTCAAACCCCTTCGTTACTTTTGGGCCACCCTTTATAAAAGGATATGATTAAGCAATTTTGATAATGATATCTACACTTAGGTGGCATTTCCTTCTCCGCATTTACTTTATTAATTAGTCTAATTGCATGGCCAGACCAAAACCTTCTATATTTTATCGTTTTTTTTTTTTTTTTTTGTTTTGTCGTTTAGATGATTAAGGTGATGTCGTTTAGGTTAACGCACTAGTTTAAATCCATCAGAATCTTTAAAGTTGAATTTCGATTGATCAGAGAAGAGGACAATATTCTACTGCATTGTAGTCAATTCTGGCCAGTCGTTTTTTATAAGAAATTAATGGTTTTTTTGATACTTGAATTAGATTTCTATTCACCTTCAAAAGCTCGCCTCTGGATGGATCTTATTGAAATATTTATTGATAGTTGATTCTCAATAGATTTTCCTGATATAAATGAATTCTTTTTTCCTTAATCTGAGATTTGCCTGTTATACCATTTGGTGGTTTTTTCGTGAAATGGAAATCAACGAACATAAAGAACATGAACTGCTTTTAAGCCGCGTGATAACACTGTGAGTGATTCCAATTTTGTTTGTAATTGATGTCCTGATAAATCTCAACTCTAGTCATTTATTATTTTTTCTTTGAATTGGAATGGAGTACTTATTGTTAGCCATATTTAAATTGAGAAACTGCTAGATATGACTAGATTCATCGGGAGCTACTGTTAGCACATGCAAATTTGCTCTAATTAAAACACAACTGGGACGAACGATGAATTTTTCGTTCCGAATTTCCGTCGAAAAATATTAAATACGGATTACTGCCAAAACGCCAATTTCTTTGTCTTCGATTGCAGTTTAGTGTTTCATAACACCACAGTACAAAACATTAACAGTGTATACCCTTTCAAAACGCCGTCGACAAGTATTAGTATTATCAATCAAGGCATCAGTTTTAAAGTTGATGCTTTGTTTTGAAACTCTGAATATGAAAATGATTTAAATACTGCAGCATAAATGTATACAGACTTTTTATTGATACATTTGTGTATATGGAAATGCACACAAACAGTGCGTCCACGAAATTCGTCGTGCGTAACGAACTCTACGATAGATTTATATATTTATTATGCCGATGACGACATTGGTGCAAGTGCTGCACGTATTTCACTTCAATCTCTAAAATATTTTTTTAAATAAAATTAGTTTTTATTTAAAGAATTGATTTCTTCTTTATCTTTAGCATACAATTAAAATTAAAATTTTTTAATTGCATAATTTTGTCTTCAATGTATTTTTTGTTATTATTCTTTCTTTATACATGCTTTTTCTCCGTTTAAATATGCTGAATGTAAACAAAAATTTATTTATAAATTAACTGATTTATAAAGGGTGGGTAAATTTGAAGAGGGTGATGTTGATTTTGAAGAAAACACAAATTATTTAGGAAATGATTGTCATTTCTTTTTTATTTTGATAATATTAGTATGGCTCAATTATGTATGGAACAAAATACCGGCCAAATGGTCGCCGCGACCTCGGCGGAACACCTCCATCCGATTCTTAAAATTTTCGATGACGCTGAGGCATAATTGAGGTTAATGTGCCGAATTATCTTATCCTTTAGCTCTACCCCCGGGGGATCCCCGGGGGTTCCAAATGTCACTGCAGTAATGGCAAATGCTTTGACACGGTCCACTCGGGGAAAATAGGGGCACCAGACGCTAGGGTTCCTAGAGCCTGAATCTGGAAGAAAAGGTCTGTTGTTTTAACACGGGTCCTCTTCGAGGCCTGACCAGTGCCCAAAGGACTGGTACCACGGGAATCGGTGGCCCCACAGAGAGCCTATCCTCTCTGTGACCGGTTATTGGTGAGGTCCCCTTCGGGGGTACACGTGGTGGCTGTGGTTTAAGATCGATTAAAGCAGATGTGGTGCACGGTCGATCAAGTGTGCTGTTGCACTCTCAACAGACGGAGTTTGGATAGTCTCCAAACCCCTAAGCAAGAGGTTATAATATGGATCTAGGCTTGCCTTGGAAAGGCTTGCCATATTGTATAAATTGCTACTCATTGTGACTGTATGCACACAAATTGCGATTGGTGGCAATCGTAAAGTGTTGTTATACTACACAATGGGGGCGCTAGTCTACGTCTTTATTTCACTCGGTGTTAAGAGCACCGTGGGATAAAGCCATCGTGGCAGGAGCCCACGTTAACCTTGAACACATCTACCCCCGGGGGTTCCAATTGTCACTGCAGGAATGGCAAATGCTTTGACGCGGTTCACTCGGGGAAAATAGGGGCACCAGACGCTAGGTTTCCTAGAGCCTAAATCTGGAAGAAAAGGTCTGTGAGTCAAATCACGGGTTCTCTTCGAGGCCCGACCAGTGCCCAAACGACTGGTACCACGGGAATCGGTGGCCCCACAGAGACTCCCTTGTCTCTGTGACCGGTTATTGGTGAGGGCCCCTTCGGGGGTACACGTGGTGGCTGTGGTTTAAGATCGATGTATGAAGGGTGGATGCATTGTTGATTAAAATGTGCTGTTGCATTCTCAACAGAAGGAGTTGGGATAGTCTCCAAACACCTAAGCAAGAGGTTATAATGTGGATCTAGGCTTGCCTTGGATAAGGCTTGCCATATTATATAAATTGCTACTCATTTTGACTCTATCACACACAAATTGCGATTGGTGGCAATCGTAATATATATAAAATACTACACAATGGGGGCGCTAGTCTACGCCTAAGTTTCACTCGGTGGTAAGACCGCCGTGAGATTAGGCCAAGTAGGCTGGTACTCACGTTAATTGTGTTCCACAAATCCTTTAGCTCTTGAATTGTTGATGGTTTATCGATGTACAGGTTTTCTGTCAAATAACCCCAAATAAAGAAGTCCAACGGTGTCAAATCACATAATCTTGGCGGCCAATTGTCATCGCCACCACGTGAGATAACACGGCCAATGAATTTGTTGGCACCGTCCTGTTGAAACTTCATATCGTCCACATCCACATCTTCCTATTCGGGCCATAAAAAGTTCATCTCACCAAACATTCACTCTTTGTGGGTGCATTGGTTTTTCGACAATCACTCTTGGATTATCATTCGCCCAAATGCGGCAATTCTGCTTATTGACGAAGCCACTGAGGTGAAAATGTGCCTTATTACAGATGATGATTTTCTTCGAAAACTGATCATCCACTGTTGCCGGTTCTTGCCGTCTTTCTGACCATTGACGATATTTGGTTCAAATTGAGTTAGTCTGAAATTGAGAAATGTCAAATTAAATGCAGAAAAAACTTGTCGTTTAGGTGTGATTCACATTCAACATCGGCCCTTAAAATTTAACCAACCGATACAATTTTATGTATTTTTATCATAATTTAAATAAATCACTATGTTCAGAACAACTTTAAAAATACAAGTTGTTAATTTGTTTACGTCTTAGGGGACACTCTTTAATTTTGAACTATTTTTTATACTAGAGCATAGTACTAAATACCCTGTGTAAATATCAAGTGTCTACCTATAACGTATAGAAGAGAAGGTCAAATTACTCAAATTCGCGACATCTAGGGAACAACCTTGTACTTTAATTAAATTTATTTTGGTTACTTGTTGTTGCAGTAGATATTGCAAAGTATAATCTGTATAAATTTTAATTGTCAGCCTATTGCTGTTCAAATATAAGGACTTTCTATGCAAATATTAGAAGCCTACCTATTACGATTTAAACGATAAGGCAATATACGTAAAAAACAGGCAATATACGTAAAAAACATGTCATTGTTGGAAGACCCATTTATTTTTAGTAATCATCATAGCGGCCATGGCAACATGTCTTCTGTATAAATTTCAAGAGTCTAGCTATTACTATTCAAATAGAAATTTCGGAATACTATTTTGACTATTTGCTATGAAGGCCATATAAATACATCTCCTGAGAAAATTTCAAGAGTTTACCCATTATAAAAATTAGGCCATTTAAATGCAAATCACGTCACTATCGGAAAACCATAATCTAAGAGTCAAAATGTTATGGTTGAATTACATATATGGTTATATTCAAACCATATTATTTTAAACCATAATAATGCCGTGACCATACAATAACCATTTTTTTAATTTGCTTGTAGGCATGCTTAACATGACTTTAGTTAGTAACGAGATTATTTATGACTGGTTATGTTTCACCCAAAATAATACAAAACGACATTTGTTTTTAAAAATTAATTCACTTTTTGAAGGTTATTGTTTAAAAAAATAAAAATAGGTAACTATACGGTATCTTGCCTTAAATACATACATATCTTCATACATATCCTCATTACCTCCTCAGTTGGCCGATCTCGACGTTCTTAACCTATTTAGTTTGTCGTGCGCTGTTGTTTTTTCTTTATATTCTATAAAAGCCTATTATCCTAAAAATCTCAAAAATTTATACCAAATTTGCGAAGAAAACTCCTACAATGGCAAGGTTGGTTGTGCAAATTTTTATTTTATTTTGACAATAAGCAAAACAATGAAACAGTTGTACAATTTAAAAGCCTATTCACAAGCTATTTGATTAAAAGTTGATTTTAATAAATTTAAAGCGATACAAGGGATATTCTGAAATGAACAAATTTATATTCTCATTCGACTTTATAAAGATTGGATTATAGAATCACAAAACTTTAAAACTCTTATCTTTAATACCTATTGTTTGTTATGATTTGATGGCACAATATAAAAGATGCTTTTATAACTTATACTGTAATATTTCTTGAAAATTATTTAAAAAAATTTTATTTGATGGCGATAGGTGTGCAGAAACAAGAAAAAGTAAGCAAGTTCAAAAGAGAACTAAAATATTACATGAAACAATTCTATCTTGTAAATTAGCTATTATAAACACTGTTACAACAGTGTTGTTAAAATAAATTTTATATGTTTTTTTTTTCTCAAAAAGTGGCACAAAAAATTTAAAATTTGAAAGAAAAGGGCCATAAAAGGTGGCAAGGAAGCAAAAAAAATTGTTTAAACCTGTGTCTGGTGCCAAAAAGATTTATTATAATAGCAAATAAGGTTGAAGCGTTTCATAAACCTAGATTTCTTTTCAGTATATATTACACCAACTAAGTTTGTTTTAAACTTGGTAAACTGTTCTGAAGCATGTTCTAATAGTAAAAAGATCTACAAGTGTTACGCGAAATAACGCATGACCAAATGCCGGGGCACGTTGAATCCGTCATACGTTATGCTTTGAAGTATTCAATGGTGATTAAAGTACCGACGGCAAAGTATGACACAATGAGTACATTGTTGACGCATATTAAATTAGGAAAGAAAACACTAAAAAAAACTTTTTTTTTAATTTTATTTTATTTATTTTGTGATACTTTTTTATTTTTTCTGCTACTCAGCACAAAAACCTAATTAAAACATAGAAAAATCACTTAATAGCTATCAAACTGCTCAGCGTACGGCAAAAGTTAAAAGTTGCCCAACCAACGTTCGCACTTTGCGTTGACGGAACCGAACGTACTGTGTGTGACAACACTCATAAGAAAACATGTATTTTAACTTACTTGTCAGTTGAAAATGACAAAGTATGACGGATTCTATGTACCCTGTCCTTAAGGGTGCCTCGGCAGGCTAGTAGGTAGTGTGCTAGTCTATCAGCATGATTCCTCTCAATGACAAATTGGCAGGAAGACCAAGAAGGCGATTGGATATAATCTGGGTGCCTACAAATGATTAACTGAGTTCTTGGCAAGTCACGGACTCTCAAGTCTTGTCTGGCGAAATTAAAAATCGAGGTAAGACGATACTTACAGTCTGTCCTGGAAAAAGGCTAACATTAAAAAAGGCTATGAACCACGGATAGACACATAATAAAATATGGTGATACTGAGAAGACCTTAGCCTTAAGCAATTACCATAGACTATGTGATGAGAAAGAATAATTTTTTTTTTTTTTGGGTGATGCGAACACAAACGAAAAGCAGACAGACAGACAGACGGAAATGAGGTACTATTTTATTATATGTATAGATCTAGATTAGTTTTTTCATATTTTTCATTTCTCTATCCTGGATGCTATTCTTAAGTTTTTTTCGCTTCGATTAAAGCCGACTTTTAATGCAATTTTCCACTCGGTGAAGTTTTAACAATAGTTTTGTGCTGCGAAACGAATTATATACTTCTATATTATGATAAATTGAGTCGACAGCAAGTTATGCTTATGTCACGACGTTTATAATCTATACATATAATAAAATAGTAACTCACTCCCGTCTGTCTGCTTTTCATTGACGTTCTCATCACGTAAAAAGTGCTGGATGGATTTTAACAAAATTTTGTGAGGAGGTACCTAAGTATCCTGGTCCCAATAAAGGATACTTTTTTTTCCGCAAAACTATCTTATTTCCAAGAGAAAGTGGAGAAAAAGCAGTGAAAAATGCAATTTCCGGTTTAAAGGTACTGACATTTTCGGTTTAAAACTAGAATATTTCAACACGAATTTTTTTTCAACACGATTTTTTTTTTTGACAACACGGTTATTTTTTCAACTCACCTTTTTGTTTTTGAAAATGGGATACTTTAAGAAACTACAGCGCAACAGATGGCGCAAGTTGAATAAAATTTGTATTTTTATTTTGTGGAATTTTACATTGTTATTAAAATAAAAATATTTTAAACTCCTCTTATAGTTATAGTAGTATATTAGTATAGGTTTACAATAATTTTTTGAATTTTTTATAAATTTTAGAGTTTTAGCCAGGGATGGGTACCTTTATATAAAGTAAATACATAAACCACTACTAAAGCACTATAAAAGTAAGTCTTTATATTGGTGTGGAATACTTTTAAAGCAAAATGTTGTCAGGACGCCCATGACGTGGCGGGCACTGCTAGTTATATATAATTATATTATATATTAGGTAGGAAGAAAAATAAACTTAAAAGTAGAATTGCTGTACTGGTAAAATTTGTAAGTTGAAGTAGTGTCTGTGATCTGTAACTTAATTATTGTATTCATCTTTTTTACAAAGGATAGACTAGAGCTGATCGTGAACTATTTAAAATAAAGTAATGATAAAGTTTATGATTAACTCCATCTGTGTAAAATAAGTTGAATTTCTCACTTAAGTTATAGAACAGAGCCACAGGCAATTGAACACAGCAAATAATTCACACAGGGCAATTTTTCTTGCAGCAAGTCCGATATCGCCTTCACTGTTCGTTTTTTAAAATATTTTAAATTTTTTTAAAATAATATTAGCAATTCTTGTGCGCACTTAAAATTAAATTTCATAAACATTCTCTATGACAAGCGGAATTAAAAAGTTTAGCTTTCAATAAAATATTTAAACCATGAAAGCAAATATTCTTTCATAAATACTAACATAGTTTGTTCCATAAATACACGTAATTACTCTTATTTGCATAAAGTATTATGCAGTTGCAATTATATTTCAATTTAAATGGAAATTAAATAAATTTCTGTTTACATTCTGTTTTATCAAATTACCAAAGCAAACAGAATAATGATTTTAATGAAATCGGTCTGTCTGTCTGTCTGCCTGCCTATAAGTCTTACTTGCCTCATTGTTTCTTTGAATATAAAAACTCCTTAAACTGATGTTATAACCGCAAACAGAAAAACAAAGTACACAGATACAGATAGAGACAATAGTACAAATGTATTTGCAACAATTTTACGGAATAACCAGTTTAATAAATTATCTGGGTAAATATTTCTTAAGAAAAGATTCAATGTTAAGGAAGGATGCAAAAGGAATATACATTTTCTATTTTTAATTTTAATGCTATTTTTAGTCAGCTCCTATTATGCTCCTTTAACTTCGGTATTGATTGTGTATGATTCCAGTAATATGTCCGAAAATGCTTTGCAACAACAATATCTAGATAATGTGCAGCAGGCATTTGAAAATCAATCAAAACATGGCAACACAATTGGTTTGCAATGGATCAATATTCAGTGTTTAAATGACTCTGGTGAGGATTTTGGTGAACTTATTTTGAATGCGGTGGACAGTGTAGCTGTTGAGGTAAATAAGTTGCATTACAATTCAGTCATAAGATATGCTAGTGCGAGAGTTTTAAAGACATATATGATAGGACGAAAAGGACCCTATCTTGCCAGGGGGGTCGAAATTGATGTGTCGATGTTTTCTTTTGATAAAGTACAAAATTTTAGACAGAAATCAAAAAAAACCAATTAAAAGTCTAAGTCTCAAAAGTCTAAGTCTCAAAAATATAGTTTTGAGATAACACACTGTGTAATTTTTTAAGTCATGGCAAAATAACCATATACGGACACCACTACGTCATAAAAGACCAAAAAAAAAAGACTCATGTCTCCCAGTTTTGCCCCCAGGTTTTTTTATGGGTCCTCAAAGATGTGGGGCCTCGATGTCATTTTCGCAAAAGTGAAAAACTTTTGCGGCTACCTAAGCGCTACCTAAACGGTGCTAAGAATCATTCCTAGGAAGTTGTTCTAGAAAGTTGTTTATTGAGATCGTAGGTTCATTTTTGTAGTTGATTGTTTCCTTGAATTTTGAACGGTGAAAAAAGGTAAAAAAATTTTAAAGTTTTTTGCGATTTTGACCATGAAGATGAAGTTTTTTTGATTTTATATGTTTTTTTTTTTTTTTTTGTTTCGCATTTTTTTATTTATTGTATCTTCAATATAATTGAACTATCAATAATTACTCATATCTTAAGTCTAAAAATATACTTGTTAAGTCCAACCAGTGCTGGACAAAAAAAAATGTATGTTTCACGGTTACTGTAATTTGTGGGTTATCCCTCTGATGTACGGATGAGAGAAGCAGTGTCCCTCCTTCTTAGTCGAATGTAACCAGGTTCAGTTAGTATGTTACGGGCCAGTGGATTCGGATGAGTTTCAAGCTTCTTTAAATACCTTATGGCAAGTTTCGCTATTTCTGCTTTAACTGATGGCACGTTTAGATCTTTATGGATGTTCGAATTTTTTATATACCAGGGAGCAGATGTAATAATACGTAGAATCTTATTTTGGCGCCTTTGAATTTTTTCTACATTGGTAGCTGAGGCAGTGCCCCATAATTGAATGCCATAACACCATATTGGTTTTAGAATTGACTTGTATAATAAAAGTTTGCAGTCTAAAGCTAGAGTAGAATTTCTGCCATTTAGCCAGTTTAGTTGGACTGCTTTCAACTTCATTTGCGTTAACTTTGTTTCTATGTGCCGTTTCCATGTAAGGCGCCGGTCAAGATGTATGCCGAGATATTTGACATCTGAAAGCTTAGGTATCGTTTGGTTATTTATCCGAATAGGGAGGCAAGATTTTCTGCGCAGTGTGAAAGTTATGTGAGTACATTTTTGTTCATTCACTTTTATTCTCCATTTCTTCAACCATTTTTCTAAATTGGATATGTGGTCTTGTAAATATCGTGATGCTACTTCGGGTCTTTCGTGAATGCTCAAAAACGCTGTGTCGTCAGCAAATGTCGATGTGTGAACTCGGTTACTAGTTGGCATGTCTGAAGTATACAATAAGTATAAAAAGGGCCCCAATATACTACCTTGGGGAACTCCGGCTTCGATTGGCTGGGGTGAGCTCAAAAAATCTCCTTCTTTCACAATAAATTTTCGTTCGGTTAAATAACTATCTAGCAGCTTATATAGGTTTACTGGCAAATTCAGTTTTAGCTTATATATTAGGCCTTCATGCCATACCTTATCGAATGCTTGAGAAACGTCGATAAAAAGCGCAGAGCAGTATTTTCTCTCTTCAAATGTCTTCTTAACAACATTGACTAACCTGTGAGTTTGTTCGATCGTACTATGTTTTTTCTTGAAGCCGAATTGATGGTTTGGAATACATCCTTTGTCGCTTAGAATAGGGTTAAGCTTAGTTATTAACATCCTCTCAAACAGCTTTGACATATTTGACAAAAGGCTTATAGGTCTGTATGATTCAATTTTTGTGTGGTCTTTTCCTGGTTTAGGAATCATGGTAACCAAGGACACCTTCCAATCTGTGGGAAAGTACTTAAAACGTAAAATGGCATTAAAAATAAAAAGAACGATTCTGCGAGCTACACGGGGCAACTCAATTAACATCTTGTTACTGGTTTTATCAACGCCAGGGGCTTTTTTGGTGTTCAAATCCGTTATTGCCTTTTCTAGATCACCAAATTCAAATCTTATCGGTACTGCAGCACTAGCCTCGAGAACTGGCAACTCAACTATATCAGTCGATATATTTGGGGTAAAAACCTTTTTCAAATGTTCAGCAAATATATTTTTTTTGTGAACAATTTTTGTTCTTTATGACAAGAGCTACAAATTTGCCTCAGAGAGTATATCAAAATTTCAAACGGTTTGCAAAATATGAGCTTGAGGAAATGATCATGTTTTTGCAAAATTGACATCGAGGCCCCACATCTTTGAGGGCCCATAAAAAAAACCTGGAGGACTTTGGGCAAAACTGGGAGACAGGATTCTTTTTGGTCTTTTATCACGTAGCGGTGTCCGTATATGGTTATTTTGTTCCGTGTTGCACTGTGTAATCGAAGTTAAAGTTGAAAAGCCAATTTATGGAACTTTTTAATTGTTTAGACTCTGCCTAATTAAATATGTTGAATATGAAATAATATCTATTTTGTAGTTGTTCTCAATATATGTACACACAAAGAAATTCCATGGTTATGGTATGGTCACAGAAATCACATTATGTTCTCTGTAACAATATATAGTTGCGAGGAATAAATTTTATTTATTTATAACATTACTTTGGTTACTACTTACAACAAGTTCAACATGGTTGGTTTTAAACATTTAATTTTTGCTCCACGACCAAAGTCTTTTCGTACAATGTTGTAAAATGTTCGCCGATACTTACAAAATTAAATTGGTCGATGATGTAATTAGCGAGGTGATATTCAAATTGAAGATTTCAATCCCTCAGCTGAAGAAGGTAACGAGGGTACAGCTCAACCATTGAGACCGGCATTGTGTTGTTGTTTTCAATCACCGTTTACAAGAATGTATTACTTTCGGGGACAAGAAAGTGAAGGCTTTTTTTGTACTTAAAAGACTAGTTACATGAAAAAGGTGTTGGCTGAATTGGAAAGGGGATCTCCTGAATAAATTGATGTCTTCAAGAACAACATGAACAAGGTAATGAAAGAAATCTTCAGCCGTTTTAAGGATTTACAATTCTTTACTGGTAAAATCATGAACTGCGATGGCATGGTCCATGTGTGAATGCCGTGAACTCGATGGCTAAAGTGTATCTGCCCTTGTGTGGAAAAAGAAAAATGCTAATTCAACGTTATCACCAACTAATTATTGTTTGCTAACACAGAGCAACACGGAAAAAAATAACCATATACGGACACCACTACGTGATAAAAGACCAAAAAAAAGACTCCTGTCTCCCAGTTTTGCCCAAAGTCCTCCAGGTTTTTTTTTATGGGCCCTCAAAGATGTCATTTTTGCAAAAAAAATGATCATTTAATCAAGCTCATATTTTGCAAACAGTTTAAAATTTTGATATACTCTATGAGGCAAAGTTGTAGCTCTTGTCATAAAGAGCTTATCGCAAAAAAACTTTAAAAAATTAAATTTTTTTTACCTTTTTTCCCCTGTTCAGGTCCATAAGTAGCAAACTGTTCAAAATTCAAGGAAACAATCAACTACAAAAATGAACCTAAGATCTCAATAAACAACTTTCTAGAACATATTAACTTCCTAGGAATGATTCTTAACACCGTTTAGGTAGCGCTTAGGTAGCCGCAAAAGTGAAAAATTTCCCGAAAATTTTTAAATTCATTTCGGATACCTAAGCGCTACCTAAAACTTTGCCTCAGAGAGTATATCAAAATTTCAAACGGTTTGCAAAATATGAGCTTGAGTAAATGATCATTTTTTTGCAAAAATGACATCGAGGCCCCACATCTTTGAGGGCCCATAAAAAAACCTGGAGGACTTTGGGCAAAACTGGGGTCTTTCTTTTTGTCTTTTATGACGTAGTGGTGTCCGTATATCGTTATTTTGCCATGACTTAAAAAATTACACAGTGTGTAATTTATGTATTTATTAATAAAATCGTCTGTATTTCATGTACATACATACATATGTATATAAAATCATTAATAAAAAATTAATAAATAATTTTGTATTTTAAAATGTAAAACACTGACATATACCATATGACATTTCATAGTTTGTAACCATATTATAATCATTAAATTTAACCGTATAATGTTTATATTAACTACAACCATATAACTTAATCATATGTTTTTAATTTTTATTCATTTTAATTAAAATAAATTATTAAATTATCAAAAATTATGAATTATCTTATTAAATTATCTTAGATTATGGTTAAATCACCCATAATTTTTCTTTGCGTGTAGGTTTCGTCAGAAAACATGAAATTTGGCGTTTTTCAGGTACTGAAATTTTTACCCTGGCAAAAGAAGAATTAAATAAAAGCATGAAAAAAGGGCTACTAAGTCACTCATATGAGAACCATAGATGGGGGTAGTGCATTTGATTGAAATCAGCATTGCACTACCACTAAATCATATTAAAAAAATATTATCGCATTCTGTTTGCAGTTTAATGATAAACTGCAGATCTTCAATCACAATCAAAAGAATTTAGTTGTAGTGTAAACGTTTGCACTACCACTCAACGCAGATTTAGTGCAAAAATTCTTTACTCCCTCAATTAGTACAACATTTTTGCTTGCAATCAATAAAAAGCTCCAATTATTCACACTCTCACTAAACTTTCAAAAATGAGTGGTTATGAAAATTTTGAAATAAATTTGTTTTTTTTTTTTTATTTAATATTAAAATTGTCTCTTGTTTTATCGAGTCATATTGTCATAATGTCATAATATTTTAAAACAGTTTTAAAAAATTGTTGTTGGTTTGTGTGTAATAAAATCAAAAAAAGTTAAGACTTCTCTAAATATGTTTATTGTTTTGTCATAAATTGGCAAGAGAATTCGGAGTTAAGAGGTTAAAGCTATTAAGTTAAGCCAGCGATGGTAAAAACAAGCTGCCGCCAAAAAAAATCGAAAAGCAGAAATTATTATTAAAAATAAATAAATTAAAAATAACACACTAAATTACAATGGTCGTTCACAGCAGTCATATTTTTTCGTTTTATTATTTTATGACATATGACTTTAGAACGACAGTTTGAATACCCCAATTATGTAACGGAAAGAATTTTTTATTCAGTATTTAAACAAGGTATATAATGGTAACAAATTAAGACATAAGACAATTTTTTTGCATCGCTTAAATAACTAGTCCTCTAAAACCTTTGATATTAGAACCTTCAATGATAGCATACGAATATTATAAAAATTTTCTACTGGATTAAGAGACTGAATTGGGTTATCTTGAATTCAACAAGTCTTTGCCTTCTTCTGCACCAGTGAAGCGTTTGTTTTCCTTTAGTGGAATGGTAGACGCTCCTAAAAGAAACAAACTAAGTGATAGCAGTTTTAAAATGCTTAAGCAAATAATTTGTAGAATTTTACTATTTTTATTGAATTATAAAAATTTGTTAAACTAAATTTTATTTTTAATGAAGTATAAAGCATTAAACACATAGACGACAGCAGGATACCAACTACAACCTGTCAAAATTAAAATGCACACATTTATATGAAGAAGAAGGCTACACGACAACCCCGTTGGCTGTAGTCAACTTAGCCTAATTTCTATTTATTTATTTTTTTTTTTTTCATTTTACTCAACAAAATAAAATGTCACAAAATTAAAAATACAAAAACATTTACAATCAAAAGGTTTTGAGCAAATATATTTTTTTGTTTAGATATGATTAAAGTATTTTTTGAAAAAGTAATTTTTTTAAAAGAAATAATATGTATTTCGACAATATTTACATACATAGTTTTGAAGTATGTAGCTGTCGTCTTCAACATAATTCCGTAGCTGACTACACGGCGACGATTGTAGCCAACAACATTTGTAGTCATGTAGCGGTGTAGCCGCTGTTGTCTATGTGTTTAAAGCTTTAGTCTTCACTTTTGAATAAGTTCACAAAAATAATTATAAATCAAATTGACCCTCAAATTGAGTGCAAAATTTCTACATTGCAATCAACTTGGATGAAGAAAAAAAGTTGCAATATATTGCAGATTGCTTTTCTGAAATCAAAATAATTAAATTTTAGTGGAAAGATTTTTTAACTTACTATCACTAAGGTTGATTGAAGCTGCAATTTTTCAAATTATCACTAGAAATCAAAAAAATTAATGCAATAATTTTGCAATATCACTCGGTGTGGACTACCCCCAACTATGATGAGAACTAATAGTAGTTAAATTTAGTTTTAAAGATATTCTTAAAATGTTCCAAATTCTTTACCATAGAAAATATTCAAATTTATAACGGGCTACAAAGTATTCCTACTAAAATTGGATATACATATAATTACATTAGATTTTGTCGTAACAAAATATTTAAAAAAATTTGTTTCAAAGAGCGTTAAAATTATCAATATTACACTACAAAAGTTGCAACGTTGGTCTACGAAAGTTAAAATATATAATACTAGCTGTGCCCGTCAGTATGCCTATGGGCGTTCTGAAAATATTTTGTTCGAATTTGCATTGATAGTAATCCACAGCAAATTTTAAAACTCTTGTATAGTGCTTCAGTTATGGTTTCTGTATTTTCATTGTATAGAGGTACCCATATTATACAGTTCTGCAAATAGTGCCCGCTGACAAAGATAAAAGGTGCTGTCAATTTTGCTGTACCATTGAATCGGTAAACTGCATTTTTTCTAGGAAATGAGATATTTTTGCGGAAAAAAAGTATCCTATATTTGAGCCAACGTACATTCTCACACAAATTTTATTAAAATTCATCCTAGATACCAGTTAAAAAGAGTCATATATAGCGTAGGGTAAGAAGCGATAGGTTTAAAATGGAGTTATTATATGTAACATATTATAGGTGCAGTCTCCTATTTTGAAGTCGGTTCATTATTCGGCTATAACGAAGAGGTAAGAAAACAAACAATCTTCAAAATAAAATGGCTACTGATATTATATTCCACCAATAAAACAATGCGAGGCTCTTTAGCCGCTTACCTCGCAGCTTTGTCAATGTTGTGCGTGTTTTGGACTTGCTGTCACAATTTTCTGATCTCAAGCTATCAGAAAACCTATGAAAACATGTAAAACTTTTGTATATCCACCCAAACTACAAGAGTTAAAATCGATTTCAAAATCAGAAAGTCACAAAATAATATTGAATTCCACCAATCATTGTGCGCAATTACATGTAACTGTAATTTTTTAATACATGTATTTTTGTAATTGAAAATGATCAATTACAATGAATTGTATGTATGACTTTTCTGAAATATTTATTGTGAAAGTTAATGACATAAAAAACATAAAAAAATCATAATAATCTCATTCAAAAAAATAAATTAAGTTTAATGTTTTAATCACATAGACAACATCGGCTGCACCGCTACACGACTACAAATGATGTTGGCTATAATCGTAGCCGTGTAATAAGCTACACACACAGCTACATACTTTTAAAAAAATATTTTTATCATCTCAAAACAAATAAATATATACATATATTTTCTCAAAAAGTTTTGATTGTATATGAGTTTGTTTTTTTTAATTTAGAGACATTTTCTTTTGTTGAATAAAATAAAATTGTCGCAAACAAAAATAGAAATAAGCCTACGATAGATCCAGTCACAAGGGTGGTCGTGTATGATGATGTCGTCAAAACAATAGTTATTCTATAAACGTTTGTATTTTAATTATGACAGTTTGTAGCCGGTAGCCTGATGTTGTCTATGTGTTTAATGTATAATGCTTTAAACTCATAGACGACAGCGTCTACATAGCTACATAACTAAAATTGTTGCAGTGTAGTTAGCTAATTAATTATATTGAAGACGACACAAATACATATTTTACTATTATCAAGGTTAGGTTAGGTTAGGTTAGGTTAAACGGGCCGCCCGCAAAAACGCGAGTTCACTCGGAGGCCAATAAGGCCCATTGTGATGCCCCAACGATCATCAACCCCCACCATTCCTTAAAGAACTCCAATACCGGTGGTTCTTGTAAACCACCCGGAGCTTTTCAAAAAGCCTAATAGGCTACTTAGTGTCACATCCCTGAGACAGTCCAGGTTCTGAAAGAATATTTGACCCAGAAATTTGTGCGTACGCAGAGAAGGTGTTGAACTGATTCCTCCTCTTCCTCATCCATACAGCTTCTGCAGCATCCTCCACGAGAGATTCCCATACGCTCCGACATACGTCCAATCATACAGTGTCTCGTTTTAATACCTACCAGAAGTGCTAACGAGCCTTTCTCGAGGGTCAGTAGTGCCTTTGTCCTTTTTTTATCAATTGAGGGCCAAAGAATTCTAGATAATTTGCAAGTGGTTAATATAGCCCACCTGCGAGCCGTTTCCTTTAGCGACCATTCTCCTAGTATGTTAGATATTACGGCCAAGGGGATATTGATTTCTCCTTCGGCAATCGTCACATCCAGATTCGAACCGTTCCTCGCACATTGATCGGCCATCTCGTTTTCACGAATGCCCTCATGCCCTGGAACCCACTCTATCCTTATACGATGTCGTTCAAGTAGGGCTAAAGATTGTATGCAAGCTAACACACATTTAGATTTCACTACTTTTGAATTAAGGGCCTTAATGGCGGCTAGACTATCTACGAAAATATCGATAGCCGACGGCTCCGTCGCAAGTTCCCCTATTTTCCTTGCCGCTACCAATATAGCATATATTTCAGTCTGGAACACGGTGCAGGTATCGGGAAGCCTAAGTGAAATTGAAAGATCAAGATCCTCAGAGAAGATCCCCGATCCGGTCACCGTGTCTATCTTGGAGCCATCCGTAAATATTGAAACCGCATTGTTCCGAATTACAGAGTTAGCCTTTCATTCATCCCTGCTAGGAATTTTCACGACAAACGATTTTTCGAGGTCCATAACAGGGGTTAAGTAATCAGTCTGCTGCCTCAAGATATTGCCACCCACCTGTCGTAGGATAGTGCCATGTCCAACACGACAATGCCTTATCAAAATAAAATAACTTTAAAATAAAATAACTTTCAAAAAATTTTTTATCACGTCAAAACATATAAATTTTTTTGTAAATGAAATTTTTTCACCTCTCATTGTCGCTTACAAAAATAGATTAATTAGCCTAAGCTGGCTACAGCCACAATGGTGGCCGTCCAGTTGTGTAGCTACGATGTCATCAAAATAATCGTCTTTATATGAAATCGTTAGTTGTAGTGGTTGTTCAATGTATGTATAATGTTTGAAAATAAAAACATGGTGCAAAAAAAAAATAATCAACATTAAGAAAAAGCATTAATTTTAATCAATTTTGAATATAATTTAGTTATTTCAAATTTAATTATCCCACATCATTTTCCGAATGTTTCGTGTAACTTAAAGGTTCTAAAAATGTAATTGAATATTGTTCACTTACAACTAATGATTATTCCCTAATTAAAATTACAATTATAATTACTTGCAATTTGTAATTAAATATTTTTTATTACAATTAATTATATTTACTGTATAACAGAAAATGTTAAGTAACAAATTACAAGTAATTGTAAATGAGATTTTTCAATTACCATTGTAATTGAGTTTTTTTTTTTTTTTTTGAGAACAATTACATATATTTGTAATTGTTGTTTGTCTCTAAATTCAATTACAATTCCAATTATACATTAAAAAGTTGCAATTATTATTAAATAGAAAAAAAATATTTATAGACTAGTTTAACCAAAACTTGATGTGGAGTACTTATATTATAGGCTATAATATAGGTATACTCATATATACACTCAAAATGTTATGTTAGTTAAAATAACTGAAAATGCAATTTAAAATAAATGAAAACTCAGTTAAAAACCCGTCTACTCATTATTCATTTAAATCAAATGAAATGTTTTGTTAATTTTAAATACTCAAAAATTAACTGAAAAAATCCGTAAAAACAAATGTTAATTCTTTTTTTTTAACAACATAAAAATTAACTGAATATTCCGTAAAATTAAATGATATTTCCGTTGATTTTGTTTTATTTTACATAAAAATAAATTAATATGTATATATTTCTTAATCTTAAGACTATAATTTTTTAACAAAGATACTTAAGTACATACAATGTAATTATATATTTACATATGTATTTTTTAAGTTAAATATATTTTTACCAACATTCCTAATCAACTAAAGAACCGAAAATCACAATCAAGAGGTTAACTATAAAAAAGAAATTATAAAAAATAAAATATAACAAATAATAAAAAATTGTTGAATTGTAAGCCACTTACCTTTCTCTTGAAGTACCGAAACGAATTCTAAGGATTTTTAAGAGGTTTTTAAAATACATATACCTAAAGGGAATAATTAAAAAGGTATAATTAAAAATACAATGCAGTTTCGAAATATCCTAGCTATCACTGAAAAACAGTTATGCATAAAGAACCATTTTAACAATGTTTTGCAATTAGTAAAGAAGAGTCCGAAGTTCTGCCTCCAGGAACGAAAAAATTACATGACGTTATTTTAAGTATATCTTTTAATACTATAGCCTCTAATACAAGCCTATTTTAAAGGCTTAAGAATGGAATCTAGTCGAAAATTGTTGCACTTGACTTATCACCGATATTAAAGGGAGTGTTTTGGATGAATCTTGTGGAAAATAATCAGAAGAACGTCAGATTCATAATGTTCCAAATTCTGTGACCGACATTATAAAGAAAAATGTTTTCGATAATAACAGAAGAAAAAAATTTCCTGTTAAAGGTATTCTAAGAGAAAAACTAGGGATATGGGTAATATATTTAAAGTGTCATAAGCGACAAAAGTCATTTAAGAACAGACAAAAACTGCTACAGGGAATACAGAGTCCCTGCTACTAACCATACTTTGGGTTTCAGACTTTGCAATTAACTTAACAATAGCAAATGGCAACTTTGTACTGCTATTACATATTGAAATTGAAAAAAAAAATATTTTTTCGTTCAACCCTAATGTGCATATGTTACTATTTATTTGTCATAAAGCAACTTTAGGTATATGGACCCAAGCAATGCTGCAAAACAAGAGTTCAAACAGTTGCCAAGTATGATAAAAACAAAATTATACGTACTTTTCCCAAACCTCAATACAATTGCCAACCCTACACTTGAAATCACAATTGGCTTAATTTAGTTTCTATTATATTTGACATAGCTGGTACTTCAATTACTTACCTGATAATGTGGTACCGCGGTCGGGTGCACTAAATAATTATTTTACACATTTTTATCTAATTTATATATGTACATATGTATGTATATGTTTTTTTCAAACAAATATTGTTATTTTGATTTTTGTTTTCTAAAACTGTCAAATAGTTTTAACATACATACTTAGTTTTATTATTTTTGGAATAACCGAATTTTCAACTTAAAATAAAAGAAAATATTAACTGTAACGGAAAATCAGTATTTATATTCAGTTTTTTTAGAAATGAATGTTGGAATCAGTAGAAAAATAAAATGCTTTGAATTTTAAATGTTTATTCAGTTAAAAATAACTGTACGGAATACTTTTTAAATAAACTACAATCAGTTACTGTAAAAATATTCTTTATATTTATGTAAAGTTCCACTTTAACATAATATAACATGCGGTGCCTGGTTGTATTGTTTTGTTTGCAACTGTATTGTACATTAATTATGGATTTAAGAAAGACGCATACCTAGTACTTGATACTAATTAAAAATTGTCTTTATTTTATAATTTTAAAAAATTATCTATTATTCTTAGATAAATATATTCTTTAAAGAAAAGCCGTAGAAAAATTATATATCGACCTTACTCCCAACACAAAGGCACACAAAACAACAACCCAATTAATGCAATCATGACCTTTTTAGTATTTTCTTTTGAATTTTGCTTTTTAATTTGCGCCATATTTATTCTTTGTTTTACCTTTTTTCCTCAGGGTTTCATAACAATACTTAGAAATACTTCAAGATTTTTACATGCCCGCTACTATGCAACACGCTATTCAACTTTACGCCTCAAGGATAAAATCTATTTATTTTTATGCGAGCCAGAGGAGAATGCAAAAGATTTCTTAGCCACCGAGATACTGCAGTGTAAGTGAATGAATAATCCAAAGGAAAATATAAGAGAAATAGCTACAAGAACACAATTTTTGTAAAGAATGTAAACAAGAAGTATAGAAATTTCACAGATTTAATGTTAGTTATTTCACACCTGAAGGCCTTTTATTAAAAGTAAACAAAATCTCTAAGTCTTTTTTTCTTTTTTTGCTAATTTTAATATTTCCTTCAACTACGTATAACATAAATTACAGACAATTAAGCCTTCTGCTGGGGACAGTTATTAAAAAGGCTAAAGAAAATATTTCATTTTGTTTATCAACAATTGTTATTTGTTTTTGAAGTTTTTATTAAAGAACAAACGGAAATGCTTTTTCAACGTGGATTTACTTGCTGCAAACATAAAGTTATTGGTTTCCTTACAAGCTCTCAATAAAAATGTAACAAAAAAAGTTGCAGAAGACTTTAACTACTTTCTATTCTATACACAGCAATCGTGTAAAAAAGAAACAGTGTCCACATTTGCAAATTTATAGATTGAAAATTTTAATCGTACAGCAAATAAGGGAATATTTTATTAGAAAATTGACCCAAAATTTTTGGGTCGATGTTTTTTTCATCATTTTTATTTTTTTTGGTCAATTTATCATACTCAAAAATGTTTAAAAAATTGGGTGATCCATTTCGAAGTACTTTTTTCAATAGCCATTTTTTGGCAGAGCACGTGTGAGTCGTGTCATGCTGTCATGTTATTTTTGTTTAGTATTGTTTGGGATTTCATAATGGAAAGACTCACGCCTAAATCGCTTCGCTCTATGGGCTCTTGAAAAGTTCCAAAAAGATCCGACGTTGTGGAGGCAAATTTCGTTTAGCGATTAGGCCCATTTCTGGCTCAATGGGTATATAAACAAACAAAATTGCCGCATTTGGGAAGAAGAGCAACCTGAAGAGATAGAGCTGCCACTTACCGTTAGACTTTTTCCTGTGGGGATATGCTAAAGTTTATGCGAACAAACCCGCTTCGATTCAGGCCTTGGAGGAAAACATCACGCTTGTCATTCGCCAGGTTACCAGTCGAAATGCTCGAACGAGTCATCGAAAATTGGACTCAACGGATGGACCATCTGCGACGTAGCAACGGCCAACATTTTACAGACATTATCATCAAAAAATAAATGCCAAATAATGTTCATTCAAATGATAATTAACATTCTCCATTAAATTTGAATTTTTTTCTTTAAAAAAGTATGGAACCTCGAAATGGATCACACCTTATAAAATATCTCAATTTTCATTGTACGGAAAATATACTGCCAAAAACACCAGAAAAGGGAAGCAGTGTCTTCCTGTATCATCTATGTATTTACGTTACGTAAAATTAAATAACTTTTTCAAAAAATTATAAATATTTCCTAAAAAACTTTTTGTTTGTATATGAATTTGTAATGTCCCTGTAAGAGATAGAACTAGTGTATCACTAGTGTTTTACTCAACATTGATTGTGTTTGGAAAATTACTAGTACTATTTGTTCTAGATGCATACCAGTACACGTAGACCCAATTGGATGCTTTTGAACCAGTTTGTTACTAGTTTTGAAATGCCTATTGTGGTATGGCGGTTCTTCTTAAAAACACAAAAAAAATAAAATGAATAGCTAAATAGAATTTCTCATCAAAATGTTTTATTTTTCATTATAAAAATAGAATGAAGCAAAGACTAAATCTCAAAGATCAAACTCCACAACTAAACACATATTTTTTAGTTACCCAATTATTCTATCAGTCTGCAAGTGGTTAAAAATGGGAAAAATTTGATTTAGACACTAGCAGAGTGTAATTAATTTTCTGGAACGGTACATCCTTCTTCAGCATTTTTCGCATATGTCTACTGGGTAAACATCATCTATTTAATCAACCAAACTTGGATAACAGAATACGAGAAAATTCTACACCACCTAAAGCTTCCACCACTCTTGTTTGATGAGTTTTTATTTAATATTTACTACCTTGTATTTGTTGTAGCTTCAACCACTCTTTGGTTAGGAATGACAGCAACTTCAACATTATATTTACTTAATTCTTTTTTTTTTTTTTTTTTGTAGGTAAGCATGTTTGCGCGGTTTCCTGAAATTTTAAATATTGAATATTTAAATTTTATTATTATCCCTATTAGTAGTTAAAGATAATAAACGAAATTTAGCCTTACCTTAAAAATTCATTTATAAATACAGTGAGGTGCACAAATGAGTACAAATTTCTACCTTGAGCACTTTTTATGTCATAGAAATAAAAGTAATAAAGCAAATTTAAAATTTTTTCTGCAGTTTATTTAGTATTAGGTACTTAATAAAACAGTGTAAAATTCAAAACTTAAAGCATAAATTTTTAAGCAAAAAATAAAGATAACGAAAACCACTCCAAAGCTTTTCCAAATTGGTAGGTTATTGTCCCAACCGTCTCTTCACGATTTACCACAAATTCTCAATCGGATTGAGATCGGGACTTTTGCTGGCCACTGCATTAATTGAAAATTTCACGATTTTGGAAGTGTGTTTTAGATCACCATCCTGCTGAAAAATTACTTCTTCTGCAGGATAGGCGCTCTTATCTACAAAATCGAAATGTAAAGCAACCCCATACCATGATGTTTCCCCCACCGTGATTCACAGTTTTCTTCACTTAGCGCATTTGTATTTTTTCACCAGGGCGGCTCCAGCAATATTGTTTACCGTCGGATTGGGAACTTTTAAATTTGGATTCGTCTGACCAGATCTCACGTTGCCAGTCGTCCACTGTCCAAGTTTTGTGCTCTTTTGCAAATTTTAACCGTGCCTTTACATTTTTTTGCTTTTTAACTGCTGCAATATAACCAATGTCGCGAAGGGCTCTACATGCCGTCCACCGACTAACGGGTTTTCTGATTGCTAACGAAGCATCTTTTGGTGTTAAAAAGTTATCCCTTTTCATTTCTCTTAACTAACTGAATTCTAACTTGAGGCTTGGGAAAAACGAACACCGTTTTTGTACCCTTATGACCACTGATTGACTCACTTTAAGTTCTTTTGCAATTTCGCGGGTGGAACAGCCTCTTTCAGTCATGGACCGGATGCTCTCCTCGGTGAATTTTGAAAGTTTCTTAATTTTTTACTATTGTTAGGTATTTATTTGATTTTTGTTCACAATGATTTTACCACACGCGA
Organism: Phasia obesa; assembly: GCA_949628195.1. Lineage (NCBI taxonomy): Eukaryota > Metazoa > Arthropoda > Insecta > Diptera > Tachinidae > Phasia > Phasia obesa. The sequence goes on from OX451215.1 coordinate 84,610,280, forward strand.
TTTAAATAATGTCGAGCTTATGTCTGCTTAAAGAAACCTAATAAAAAGCAAATTTCTTTTCTTCAAATTCTTCATAAAATGCAGATGTGCAACATTTTTCTGGGTGCTTGATGCATTTTGTTACAAATTTTATATAATTTTATTAGGTACTAGGTACTTAATAAACGACAATAAAAATTTTTGGATTTTCTTTATTACTTTTATATTTATGAAACAAAAAGTCCTCAAAGTACAAACATGTACCCATTTGTGCACCTCACTGTACATTAATAAATAATCTATACATACAATAAAGTAGTAAATCATTACCGTCTGTCTGTCTGTCTGTCTACTTTTCATTTACGTTCGCATCTCGTAAAAACTACTGAATGGATTTTAATAAAATTTTGTGAGTAGTGACCTAAGTATCCTGATCCCAATATAGGATACTTTTTTCGGATACTTTTTTCGGATATGAATACTTTATTTTTTACAAAGTAAAAAAATACATAAACTGATATAAGTTGTAGCTGATAAGTTGTATATTTTAAAACACAGATCGTTTTAACTACTTAGTACGGAACGGCACCTTTAATTTTTGATATTTAAGCACAGATGGCGCTAAAAAAATATGAAATACTTACTGCCAAATAGCCAATTGAATAAAATTTGTATTTGTTTTAAGTCGCGAACGTCTTTTATAATTAGGTTATTTTGTAAAATACATACTGAAAGATCCTGTTGTTGAATAAATAAAAGGCTACAATATTTTTAAATCGCGTACGTGTTGTATAATTTGGTTATTTTGTGAAATACATACTTAGGTAAATATGCGATTACATTATTTTTGTTATTTAGCGTTAATTTTTAAAATTTGGTAAGAATACTACGACTTGAGTGTGGCTATAAAATTCTGTTATTGTTAGTTAGGTGCTATTCTATATAGTAAGTCTTACAATAGGTGTGGAATAGTTTCAAAGCAAAATCGAGCAATAAATTATCAGGACTCCCACGACGTCGCGGGCACAGCTAGTTTTACTAATAAATTTTTAATATCTAGCTATTTCAAATTACTAATACTCGTATTTTCCTAGTAAACTACTAATGATTCAAGGTATAAAGTTCTATTAATGTCGTTATCATAAATTATTCCTACCATATACTAAAATCTTTTTACAACATCTTCTAATTTAAGTTAACCACCACTTCCTCACTTGCTTCTGCATTTTATTTCTTTCTTTTAGTTTATCCTCACCATTTGATGGTAATACCTGAAACCATATATCCTGAATCCAATAACGATTATAATAAAAAACGAAACAACAACATAACGTCAGAAGAAAAAACTCAAAACCGAAATATTAAACAAACTACTCTGGCTAGAAAAACAGTAAGCAAAAACTTGAAAGTTACAAATGTTACTCCGTCAACTCTTTCGTTGTCGTTTGTTTTGTTCAATACAAACACAGACGACAAAAACAACTACAAATACCGCGACATCAATTTTGAATTGTGGACACAACAGTATGTTGGTGCTGAAGGCAATTTAAATGCCATACAACTTGATACGTATATTAGTGGTAATGGAACCTTTGCCAAAAATGTTCAACTTTATCCAAATAAACTTTTGAATCTACAACAGCGTACAATGAGAATTGGTTCCCTAACTTATGTGCCATACGTGAAAACAAGTTATGTGGTAAGTTTTTTTTACAAAGACCTGAAGGAGAAAAATATTGGGAGAGAGATTAAGACCATGAAGGAAATGGCAAGAATATTCTTGGAAAATGATAGAAATCAGGGATGGCAAGTTTAGTACAACTGTACTGAGAAGAGCAATGGTACACGAATTGATTTGGTACAATTTTTCAATATTTCTAGTTTTATGTCATGGATGATCTTACATAGCAACTGCTGTTGTTCTGATTTTTTAAATTTAAAGGTACTAAATTTAACTGGCCTATTATGACATAAATGTCTTAATTTCCGATGTCTAAAAGTAGATGGTTTTGTATTTTCATGAAGAAAATGAAAAACAGACTTGCATAATTAAGAAACTGAGAGTTAGAGAGAAGAAGAAAAAACTATTGCAAGTAAATGGATCAAAATTATCGTGTAAATTCTGAGTAATGTTTTGACACAATTATCCCACAAATTGTGGTACTTTACCACAAACAGTAGGTTAATTTACGACTATCTATCAAGCGGGTAATGTTTCCAAATTCCGTATTGCAAATGTTTGCTATTTCTTTATAAAAAGCCATTTGGTTAGTCCCCTTTTACATCATGCTACTTTTGTCGCTGGATTTCTTCCTTATTTGGCGAGAGGGGAGAGAGGAATTACATATATGCACGTGCTATTGAAATTCGTTTTGTCCTCTTATTCGTAGTTTTAATTTTTGAATTTAAAATGGAATCAAATGCGTACATCCATGCAAAATCCATTAAAATTGCACGTTATAAACACAACTGCAATTATAACAAGTAAAAGTGCTATATTTGGCCGTACCAAATCTTCGATACCCTTTATCACGGTGATTTTATTTATACAGACATGTACAGCAATATCCATATTGTTGACTCTTTACATAAATTAAAATAAGTCGTATGAGAAAAAACTCATTACTCATGCTTTAAAGAAATATAAGACAGCGGCGACGCAGCTAAATGTAAATAAATTCCGTTGGCTTCAATTGTCGCCGTGTTGTCAGCTACTTACTGACGACAGCTACATCGTAAACTTACCCCCGGGGGTTTCAATTGTCACTGCAGGAATGGCAAATGCTTTGACGAGGTTCACTCGGGGAAAATAGGGGCACCAGACGCTAGGGTTCCTAGAGCCTAAATCTGGAAGAAAAGGTCTGCGATAAACATTGCGGGTCCTCTTCGAGGCCCGACCAGTGCTCAAAGGACTGGTACCACGGGAATCGGTGGCCCCACAGAGAGCCTCTGTGACCGGTTATTGGTGAGGTCCCCTTCGGCGGTACACGTCGTGGTTGTGGTTTAAGATCGATTTATGTAGGTATGGTGCAAGGTCGATCAAGTTTGCTGTTGCACTCTCAACAGACGGAGTTTGGATAGTCTCCAAACCCCTAAGCAAGAGGTTATAATGTGGATCTAGGCTTGCCTTGGAAAGGCTTGCCATATTATGTAAATTGCTACTCATTGTGACTGTATCACACATAAAAAGCGATTGGTAGCAATCGTAAAGTGTTGTTATACTACACAATGGGGGCGCGAAAATTAGGCGTAGACTAGCCTAATTTTCACTCGGTGGTAAGACCACCGTGAGGTTAGGCCGAGTAGGCAGGTACTCACGTTAATCTTGTTCCACATCGTAAACTCTGACAATGTTGTAGAAATACTTAAATTGCTTTTATAAAATTAAATACAAAAATATATTAAATATAAATATAAAATTAAAACTTTTTGTTTGTACTTTTGAAAATTTTAATTATTATTTTTGTTTGTAAATTATAATTTTGTGACATTTTCATTTGTTGAATAAAATATAAATTAACCTTAGTTGACGACAGCCACAACGGTGGTCGTGTAGCCATGTAGTTATACTACATTAAGATAATCGTTTACCTATAAACGTGTGTATTTTATTTTTGACAGTTTGTTCTCGGTATCCTGATGTTGTCCATGTGTTTAATGCACCTAGGTTTGAAAACAGGGATATCATCTATGTCACTCTATATACATCCATACATACATATGTAATATATTCTTAATATTAAAAATATGTTATGTATGTTACAGGCATGATTTTCATTTTCAAAGAAATATTGAAATTTTTGTTTTCATTTTTCGAAAATTGTTTGTAAAAATTTTTTTAAAAATATTTTTTTTAACAATTTTTTGTAAAATTTTATTCAAAAATTTTTTTGAAAATTTTTAAAAAAAATTTTTTTTCGAATAATTTTCTGTAAAATATTAAATTTTAAATTTTTATAAAAAAAATTTAAATTTTTTTTTTAATTTTTGGCGATATTTTTTTGTTTAAATTTAGTACCTTTCTGCAATCTATATTGATTTAGAATGGTCAGACTAAAGCAAAAATGAATCCTTACAAAAAAAATGTCCTCATATTGACCCCCAGGTGCCTTTTAACTGCTCCTATTTACCAGTGGGTTCCCTGTGTGTCCATTGGCTACCTCTATGTATATTGCTTTATATAAAGGTCTCTAATACAAATGAAAGCAGAAAAACCCTACCAATTGAAAAACGAACAAAAATCGACCCTCGCAGGGGGTTATTGATACCCCGAGATCTGTATGCACTCCTTGCGATCTACCTGTCGCAGTCTAATATTATTTTGACAAAAAAGGCAAAAGAGAATCATTAAAGCAGAAAAAAATTAAAAAAAAAGGTGAAAAATATATGGGGTGGGCGTGGTTTTTGGCCCGCAGCCTCCAAAGGAATGATCCGATGTTGCTGAATTGCAACACCAAAATTTTCGAAACTATGCCTGACAGATTGGTGTGCTTAAATTTTTCGTATCTCTTCTGGTGCCTTGGGAAATGATATTACAACACAAACACGAACAGACGGACATCGCTTAATCAACTTCTCTATGTATAAGGATCCAGAATATAAATACTTTTTGGGGTCGGAAGTGAATATTGTAGAAATTACATACGGAATGAAAAACTTAGATATACCCTTTCCACCTGTGGTGAAGAGTATAAAAAAGAAAAGAGAAAGATTGCAACGACAAAAGTTTCATAATGTAGTTTGGCTAAAATTAATTAGAGCTAAAAAAAATAAAATAAATAAATTTGTTTGTAATTTTCTCTTCAATATAAACAAATATTTAAATTCACATTGTGTTTAATAAAATCTGTGGCAATAAGTGCTTAAGTCGACTTAAGCAAAATTAAATGTATTGGCACCTTTGTAATCTCCGTACCGCAAAGTACAAATGTGTAAAGTTTCAATTATTTGGTACCATTTTTCAGGAAGTTATAGCGAAATGACTTTCTGCTTATTCTTTTTCAATGTCTAATCGCATTTAAAAAAAAAAGCTTAAGAAACTATAAACTATTTTTGCAAATCACAAACACTTCGTACACAACTTATTAATTGCAACGCTTGCGTACTTTTGGTAGATCAAAAATATTTTTCCAAAAAAATTCGTTTGACTCCTATATTTAAAGTTTAAAGATATTATATTTTTTATTTTTAATTAAACTAGCTATCCCCGGTGCGCTTCGCTACACCCATCCCACAAAAAATACAATAAACAGTTTGAAGAAAAGTATGACCAACCTTTAACGCGAAAACGAACGCTATTCTCAAGTCAAAAATGTTCCCATCCAACTTGTTTTTTGCTAGACTATACGTATTAACACGATAACAATTTTTTTACTTTTAATGGGATGTGCCACTCCCAGTATTCTTATCCAGTCTGTATTTTGCTAGACTATGCACATTAGTATGAGTATTACTTGTGCATAGTTTCAAGACTATACCTAATGTAGTTCTCTAGGTACCCGATAATAATTTTTCACTTTGTGTAGGAGGTACCACGCCCTCCATTCAAATTCAGTCTGGGTTTCTCTACACAATGTATCTTAATATGGGTGTTACTGACGCAAAATTCAAAGGCGTTACCTATTGAGGTTCTCTAGATACAGGATAATAATTTTTTACTTTGTATGGGGGGTACCACGCTTACTGTCCTAATTCAGCCTATGTTTTTCTAGAGTATACGCATGGGTATGGGGTTTACTTGTACCCACTTTGAAGACCATACCTATTGTAGTTCTCTATATATACAATAATAATTTTTCATATTGTATGGGAAGGTACCACGCCCACTGTCCCAATTCATTCGGTTTTTGGCAGACTATGCGTCTTAAACACGAAAGCTACTCTTGCAAAGTTTCAAGGCGCTATCTATTGCAGTTCGCCAGGAACACGATAATAATTTTTCACTTTGTATGGGCGGTACCTAATGAACCAATACACATACAGAGACCGTTTGTACATAAAAACTTTGGTACTGACGTCACCTTTCATATAAAGTTTGCAGAATCAAAATCGGTTCACGCATTCAGAGAACATCAATTACTAACACAATGCAACTTTTTTTATATACATATATAGATTATAAATAAAAAAAATAAACTTTAAAATTATAATTTTAAAGTTTAGAATTGCTCTCCTACAATACTTCAAAAATCAAACTTAAGCACTTTTTCCTTATTGCCACAGAAATTTAAATTACATAAGTACAATTTAAGAAGCAGATTAATATAATTTTACAATTTTGTTTACTATTTCTGATAGGAACATTCAACTTGACTTCTTACCATAAGATCTTGGACCATCCTTATGATCATGGTCCTGCATTTTGTAAAATTGCCTTTTGTTTTGTCGTCAGGCTGACACGAAATTAAGTCATATTGTGATTTCGGCCGAAATAAAGTTGAAATTACGTAATTTCGCATACATTTTACCATTGCCCCTAATTAACTCATTCTACTTAATTTCGTCGAAATTAACTTGAAATTATGATAGACAACACTGGTTTTGTAGAAAAAGCTACGTTTTTTGCAACCATGACCATATTTACAACCTAGAAAGTCCGTTTTGTTTGAAAAAAATTTAAAAGCCAAATGAAATAATGGGAAATGTACATAATAGTACACTTAGTTTTGTTGTAGTGTAGATTTTAATATATTCGTGTATGTTTTAAATCAATACGAAAGTGTTTGTGCGAAAGCTTTAAATTATACAAATACAACTAAGCGTGATCAGCTGTTTTGCGAAATATTAACTCAAATGTCAAAAAGCCCCAGTTATGCACACTTTAGATTTCTTTCGTAATTTCAGTTCGAAATTACTTAATTTCCTGGCAGCCTGAATGGGCTATTATCATTTTTCAAAATAATAGTAATAGAAAAAACTCATTAGCATTGTTTATAAATTAAGGGGTGATCCATTTCGAGGTTCCCTACTTTTTTAAAGAAAAAAAAAACACAGAAAATTCAAATTTAATGGAGAATGTTTATTATCATTTGAAAGAACATTCTTTGGCACTTATTTTTTGAAGATTAGGTCTATCAAATGCTTGGCCGTTGCTACATCACGATGGTCCATCCGTTGAGTCAAATTTTCAATGACTCGTTCGAGCATTTTCGACTGGTAACTGGCGAATGAAACGCGTGATGTTTTCCTCAAAGGCCTGAATTGAAGCGGGTTTGTCCACATACTTTACATATCCCCACAGGAAAAAGTCTAACGGTGTAATATCACACGATCTTGGTGGCCAATCTACCGGCCCAAAACGTGAAATTATGTGCTCACCGAAATGTTCTCTCAATAAATCCATTGATTGATGCGATGTGTGGGAAGTGGCGTCATCTTGCTGAAACCAAATGTCGCCTAGATCACGAATTTTACTTTCAGGCATCAAATAGTCGGGTATCATGGCACGATAACGGTCGTCATTGACGGTTACGTTCGCACCGGCATAATTTTTAAAGAAATATGCACCGATGATTCCAACGGCCCACAAACCACACCAAAACCGTTGAACCGTTTTTCTGTGTTGAAGTGGCAGCTTTTGAATCTCTTCAGGTTGCTCTTCGTCCCAAATGCGGCAATTTTGTTTGCTTACATACCCATTGAGTCTAAACAAAATTTGACTCGAAAACGTCGGATCTTCTTGGAACTTTTTAAGAGCCCATAGGGCGAAGCGATTCAGGCTTTAGTCGTTCCATTATGAAATGCCAAACAATACTAAACAAAAATAACATGACAGCATGACACGACTTACACGTGATCTGTCAAAAAAAGGCTATTGAAAAAAGTATCTCTACTTTAATCCCCCTATATTAATGAATTAGAGAAGCAAATAATTATTCAATATAATGCATTACTCCCATGTGTGGTAGGTACTTACCTTTATTTTTTTTTTTTTTTTTTTTATCAGAAAGTACCAACTTATTGTCGCCATGGACACACACAAAAGTATGCACACATAAACAAGACCAAAGTTTAGTTAAATATAAATACTAGTGGCATGTGTATTGCTGGTTAAGTTTTAAACATAAGTTTGAGGTTAACTTTTATATTTGTTTTGCAGTTATTCCTCTTCTTTTGTTCTTCTTTGTTTACATGTGTTTTCGTTTCTACTTTGGTAATAGTGTCACTTAATTGTAAACATATGTTGTGGCACATGTTTTATCCAGTGTAAAGTTTTTGTTTTTGTTGAGTTTCTGCCAAAAACAAAGTCAATTCCTTAGTATGGCAAAGGACAAAGTTAAGTAAGTTTTATTCACACTCAATTGTCAATTCTGCCAATAAACTCAAGCACCACCATAGAATAAGCAGCAAATACTCATGGACCGCACAATTAAATTTAGCCTAATGGCAGCAGTTGTCGTTACCAAATATATGTACATACTCGTATGTAAGTAGTCTAGCCTACTGACAGACGGACACTAATAAACATTGATTTAAACTGCCTCTGGCTGAGCTTATTAAATTGTACATTTGATTTCTTATCATTTTTTTAATGATGTAAATATAATTCACACCAATCACGAATAATTATTTCCATTAAAAAACTCCCAAAATTTCTATCGTGAATGATTTCTTACCGTAAAATATTTACAAGTAAATTGTTATTGGAATCATTCACAATAGGAAATTTTAGGAGTGTTTCCATGGGAATAATTATGCGTGATAGATTATTAGAATATATTCTTTTAGATTTTTTATATTTTATAAAAAATTTTTTGTCTGCGGCGCCTAATTCTAAAATGTAACAATAAACACATTTATAACAATAATTATATATGTATCTCAACTCATATTAGTAACTTATTTATAACAACATAACCAGGAAATATTTACTAGTATAAAAGAAACCAAAGCAGTTTTGTACTTTTTCGCCAAAACATTTACGTAAATAATCAGAAGCTTTTTGAAGGACGGCCACTGGTACACTACTTTAAATGTGATTTTTTTTTCTTTTGGAAAAGCAGAGACAGAAACTAAGTTGCTTTTTTTTCAGTTTAAAATCGTGATAAATTTTTAATGTTAACACTCCTTTGGATTAAGATAAACTTTAGAACTACTTATTATTAGTGATAATTTTTTACAAAAAAATATATCGTTTTTAAGACAAACCATTATTTTTTCACTCTTATTATCAAAAATGGCAATTTTTCATTATGAAAAATGGCTCAATATTATAAAAGTGAATTATTCTCCCAAAAATTACGAAAAAACCACCCATCCAAAATTTTTGGGTTACTTTTCATATGAAATATTACCCAATTTTGTATGAAGATTTCTTGGGCAATTTTTCATTTATGATTTTGGGCGATTTTTTCATAGGGTCATTTTGCATGTAGCCAATTGTAAATAAACTATGAATAAATTTAAACCTACTCAGAGAACAGTGCTCGCCCTAGACCTGTTGTGGTACACCCTAGCGTTATTAAAACTTTGTCGCATAGGGGGTCGATCGTTCGCAGCACCACTTAGAAATTTCTTCTGGTGAAATTTCATTAAGATATCTTCAGTGGTTCATGAGATACCGAATTATGTCCAAAATAAGTCGTTTCGGACCACTTTTCTATTTTTGTCCCAAAGTAACTGACTTTTAACCTGTGTAAATATCAAATGTCTTTCATAAAGTTTAGAAGAGCAGTCCAAATTCCTCGGAATCGCGACAACTAAGGAAACCCCTTTGTTTTTCTTTAATATTATTACAGTAAATATTAGAAAATAAAATCTGTACAAATTTTAAGTGTAAGCCTGTTACTGTTCACATTTAAGGTCATATATGGAAAGTCGTGTCAATATCGAAACGGCCTTTAATTTTTGGTTTTATGTTTTGTAATTGTTATAGGGGACAAATTTGAACATATTAGGCCAGTTTACAAAAGGTTTATTAAACAAATTTTGCATGAAAATATTTTAGAAACCTTTTATAAATCGAAAATATTTTTTGTGATTACGACCCATTATGTAAGACAAGGGTGTGTTCTATCCCCCCTACTATTCAATATAGTGCTCTATGTTATTATGAGTCAAGCTGTGAATCCAATATAAGGAATCACATTAGGCATGGTTGGAAAAATTACAGACCTTGACTATGCTTAACATTTGTTTAATAAAGTATATATAATGAGTGATTCAAGTAGAGATACTTTTTTTAATAACCTTTTTTGACAGATTACATGTGAGTTGCATCATGCTCTCATGTCATTTTTGTTTAGTAATGTTTGGCATTTCATAATGGAAAGTTGTTATGCCCTGAACAACGTTTACATATCGTTCAACTTTATTACGAAAATTCACGTTCTGTGAGGAATGGTCAACATGACCGGTCTATTGAACATACTATTTGCAACACCGTCACCCATTTGAGACCCAGCATTCATTATTAGATAATATTCGACTAAATAGACCACAGCCAGCACGCTGTGAAGAAAATATAGCGGCCGTCTTCTACACGAACACCGTGGAGAGTCGATTCAGCGCCGTTCGCAGCAACTCGGACTGAAGTAAGGAACGACTTGGCACATTTTACGTCGAGATCTTAAATTGAAAGCATACAAAATACAGCTTGTGCAACAACTAAAGCCGCTCGACCTTCCCAAGCGACATCGCTTCGCTCTATGGGCTCTTTAAAAGTTCCAAGAAGATCCGACGAGGTAAATTTTGTTTAGCGATGAGGCTTATTTCTGGTTCAATGAGTATGCAAACAAACAAAATTGCCGCATTTGGGACGAAAAGCAACCTAAAGAGATTCAAGAGCTGCCACTTCATCCAAAAAAATTATGGTTTGGTTTGGTTTGTGAGCCGGTGGAATGAATCATCGGAACATATTTCTTTAAAAATGATGCCGGTGCGAACGTAACCGTCAATGGCAACAGTTATCGTGCCATGATAACCGACTGTTTGATGTCTGAAATTAAAGCTCGGGATTTCGGCGACATTTGGTTTCAGCAAGACGGCTGAATCAATCAATGGATTTATTGAGAGAACATTTCGGTGCGCACATAATTTCACGTATTGGGCCGGTCGATTGGTCACCAAGATCGTGTGATATCACAATGTTAGACTTTTTCCTGTGGGGATATGTAAAATCTAACGTTTATGCAGACAAACGCGCTTCGATTCAGGCCTTGAAGGAAAACATCACGCGTGCCATTCATTGCTCGAACGTGTCATTGAAAATTGGACTCAACGGATGGACCATCTGCGACGTAGCAACGGCCAACATTTGATTGACATAATCTTCAAAAAGTAAATGCTAACGAATGTTCTTTTAAATGATAATAATCATTCTCCATTAAATTTGAATTTTCTGTTCTTTTTTTTATTCTTTAAAAAAGTAGGGAACCTCAAAATGATTACATACATACATATACATATGAATATGAATATGAAGCGCCAAAATTTAAATGTATAATTTTAATATCCTAATATATTTCAATTTAAAAAGAATTAAATAAATACATTTTTAGCCACCCGGCCAAGGAGACGTGGACTCTATCAATTCTGAAGAGCCTTCAAAAACTGTTATGTTTATGGGGGGTGAAGCAGAATTAACTAAAACTTTTTGTCAAATACACAATTGTCATTTAAGAGTGGAGCCATGTAAGTAATATACATATGTAAAAATAATAATTAAATTTACTACCTTTAGATATTAGGCAATCGTACATATGTAAAAATCTAAAATAATACTTTTCCTTTTTTTGCGTAAACCGTCGATACAAAAAGCTTGTAAATTATTATTTGTTTTTTAATACCTTTTTTATGTGGAACTTGTTATCGCTTAAAATAAGATGGTGCTGATAACTGGGGCTCCATATATGAAAATGGTTCAACGGAAGGATTGCTAGGAGATCTTTATAAACAACATATCGAAATGGCTATTGGCTGCATATATAATTGGTATAACGATATAACTGAAACATCGCAATTTATAGCCAGATCTGCAGTTACCATTTTGGGACCAGGTCCAGAGTAAGTAACATCAGAAAATATTACTTAAAAAATGATCGTGTTTTTAAGCAAAATTAAATACAAAATAGACAATTTCCCCGCTGGCGCACTATAATGCTCCCATTTTCTAAAAGCCTGTGGATTTTTCTTGTCTTTGCACTGATTGTATGCTCTATAATGTTTCATTTGATCAAATATGCCTCGCATGGTTTCAGTAACATTTATTCTATGCGACCAAATAAGTATCGAAGTGCTAAGAGCTACGAGAAAACTTTGCTGGATATATTTGCGGTATTTATACAACAACCCTCGCAGAAACTGTGTTAGTTTTTGAAAACGCAATAATATTTTGAATCTTATCTTACAAATGTTTCTTCATTCAACAGTTTGAAACGTGTAGCCACGCGCATATTTTTAGTATTTTTATTGTGTGCCACCATTACCTTGGAAAACACTTATAGTGGTCAATTAAAATCTATACTTACTATGCCATTATTTAATGAACCTGTTGATACTATGCAAAAATGGTCCTTAACTGGTTGGAAGTGGTCAGCTCCCTCAATTGTATGGATACATACTGTGGAAAATTCTGATTTAACTATTGAACAACGCGTGGCCAAACAGTTTGAAGTCAAAGA
>OX451215.1:84623078-84648923 GCA_949628195.1 Phasia obesa
AATACAAATTTTCGTCTGATGAATGTACCTTGGTGCCTTGGTAACATCCAAGGCGATTCTATTTATCAGGTGAAAGCGAGACGACAACAAGTACAACAATAAAAAACATGTATTTTGTTTTTGTTTGGTCGGCTGCCTCTGGCGAAGTAAATTAATTCGCCTTAATTAATATCAAAGCAAAATGTAAAAAAATAGCTGTGTTGGCTTGCTTCCAACATTTATGAACAATATTGCATTGAATTATTTTATTCACAATAATAACTTAAGGGCTTCTTAATCTTATGTGTAAAGATCCCTGAACGATGTTAAGACGACCTACAATGCTTCTAGAGCTGCTGGCTGCATGACTAGCAAACAACGAAAAATAAATTTATTAACTATTTTTAATTAAAGAACAAACCTAATGTGTTTTGCTTATTTTTACTAAAAGAAAAAACGAAGAAAAAAATAGAACTAAAAAAATAAAAGCATAAAAAACGAATCTTTTAAATTGTTAAAATGTGGTGAAAATATGTGTATTCGTTATTGTGTTGTATGTAGTAAAAGTTTAAAATAACAATCATATGTAACGCCTTTTTTAAATAATTTTTTATCGTTTTAATTTTGTTTTCTATATTGTTTCTAAATAAACAAATTTTGACAGAACCTGCCTCCAAAAAACCTAAACAAACAAAATTCAGCAGGGCTATCAGCACCACCCAAGGCATATTAAGCAGGTAGCCTCACTAAGGAGGGGAAATATTAAGGCGAAAATTATCAATTTTTTTTAAATGGATTTTGACAGTTAAACTTACAAAGTTTCCCCTTAAATGGAAGTTAAATTATCAAAATCCATATAAAAAAAAATTTTAAAATTTTCGCCTTAATAATGTTATTTCCTCTTCCTAGTGAGGTTTCCTAATGAATATGCCTTGGCACCACCTGATATAAATTCGCTTTGGTGCCCTAAATACATACATACAATCAAAGCGAATTAATACTAGATTATTGCACGGGCGAATTCAGATTTTTTCGCCTCCTTTACAGTTGTCAAATTTCATATAGAAAAAAATTGTTTATAATTTTTTTTTATATGGAGTTAGGCTTTTCTGCAAATCACCTCTTTTAGATTCACCTTGCATACAATCAAGGCACATTCATAAGGTAACCTCACTACGAAGGGGAAATATTATGGCGAAAATATTTAAATTTTTTTTTATATGGAGTTTGATAGTTCATCTTCCATTTAAGGGGGAAAATTGTAAGTTAAACTGTCAAAATATATATAAAAAATTTATAATTTTCGCCTTAACATTTCCCCTCAGTAGTGAGGATACCTGATTGATATGCCTTGATATGGAGTTTGATAGTTCATTTTCCATTTAAGGGGAAAAATTGTAAGTTCAACTGTCAAAATCCATATTAAAAAAATTGGAAATTTTCGCCTTAATATTTCCCCTCCGTAGTGAGGCTACCTGATTAATATGCCTTGGGCTACCTGATTAATAGGCCATGTATACAATCAAGGCACATTCATCAGGTAACCTCACTACTAAGAGGAAATATTAAGGCGAAAATTTTAAATTTTTTTTTTATATGGAGTTTGATAGTTCAATTTCCATTTAAGGGGAAAAATTGTAAGTTGAACTTTCAAAATCCATATAAAAAAATTTATTATTTTCGCCGTAATATTTCCCCTCAGTAGTGAGCAAGGCATATTAATCAGGTAGCCTCACTACAGAGGGGAAATATTAAGGCGCAAATAATCAATTTTTTTAATATAGATTTTGAAAGTTCAACTTACAATTTTTCTCCTTAAATGGAAATTGAACTATCAAACTCCATATACAAAAAATTTAAAAATTTTCGTCTTAATATTTCCCCTTCGTAGTGAGGTTACCTGATGTGCCTTGCAAGGCACATCCATCAGGTAACCTCAAAATCCAAGCCCTTGCTTGGTAGAGAGCAAGGCACATTCATCAGGTAACCGCACTAGGAAGGGGAAATATTAAGGCGAAAATTTTTATTTTTTTTTTTTATATGGAGTTTGATACAAGGCATATTAATTAGGTAGCCTCACTACAGAGGGGAAATATTAAGGCGAAAATAATCATTTTTTTTTTTTTATATGTATTTTGGCAGTTAAACTTACAATTTTTCCCCTTAAATGAAAGTTGAACTATCAAACTCCATATAAAAAAAATAAAAATTTTCGCCTTAATATTTCCCCTTCCTAGTGAGGTTACCTGATGAATGTGCCTTGGTTTGATAGTTCAACTTTCATTTAAGGGGAAAAATTGTAAGTTTAACTGTCAAAATACATAACAAAAAAAAATTTATTATTTTCGCCTTAATATTTCCCCTCTGTAGTGAGGCTACCTGATTAATATGCTTTGGTAGTGAGGATACCTGATTAATATGCCTTGCATACAATATTATGACATTTGATTAAAAACAAACAAATTTTAAATATCATTTATTCATTTCTACTATTAATATTTTTAATTTAAGATAATACTAAAATGGACACACAAAAAGATAATTTCGATATTTCTAGTGGGCATAAAAAATTAAGATTTGATGAAGAAAATATTCGTAACACACTTCATCCCACTCGAAGAGAATACGGTTTCATGGAAGTAGCCGAAGCTCAGACGCCATATCCCAGACATTCTAATCCTATACAAGCTGAAGCTTTACGCAAGCATTTAGAGAAATGTGTTGCACGTGCTAATCAGATATTGCGGGATGAAAATAGGTATGATAAAGATGATCAAACCTCATTTTCGTATAATATTGATGACATAAAAACACCAGCGAATAGTTGGGCTTCAATAGATGAAGAACTAAAACTTTCTGAATTCGAGAGGAAACGTAAACAGTTTAATATTGCTGAGTTTATTATAGCCCAACAAAAAATAATGGGTTTGGAAATGCCAAAACCTGGACCATCTATAGGTGATAATTGGCGTGTTATAGATAAAAAAGCCAACTGCACGTCATATAGAGTACCTACGAGGATGTCCAGTCTTATTGGTTACAATAGAAGCCGGGCATCTAGTATTAATTACGAGACATTGCATGAGGTTTTCAAACACGCGTATGAATGCAAAATGCAACAGAAGGAAGAAAATAATCAAATGAATTAGGTTTAGGTTTTTATTTTATATAGATTCGGGAAATATTGATGGCTAAATAAAAGAACAAAAAATTATTAATGAATAAAAGAAAAAAAAATGAAATTCTGTCCGTTGCTACGCGCATAACTTGTGAACGGCTTGACTGATTTCGCTAATTTTTTTTTTTTTTTGTTAAATCTTAACTGTAACCCAACTTCGGTTTTTATGGAAAGAAAATTGAACACGCCCACATTTACGCCCACTTTTTAAGTAGCTAGGGAACTATAATAGGTAAATCTTTGAAATTTTTCACAAGTAACGCACTTATACATAGACTAACAGAAAACAGACTGGATTAGGACTGTGGACGTACCTCCTGTGGGGTACCTCCCCTACAAAGTGAAAACTTATTATCGTGTACTTGAAGAACTACAATGGGTAGAGTCTTTTAACTTTGGACAAGTAACCCTCATACAAATGTGCATAGTCTAACGGAATACAGACTAGATTGGAAAGGTGGGCATGGTACCTCCCATACAAAGTGAATAATTATTATCGTTTACCTGGAGAACTACAATAGATAGAGCCTTAAAACCTCATACAGACTGGATTGGGACAGTGGGCGTGGTATCTCCCATACAAAGTGAAAAATTGTTATTGTGTGCCAAAGAAACTACTATATGTAGAGCCTTGAAACTTTGCACAAGTAACCCTGATACTAAAGTGCATAATCTAGCAAACAGACTGGATTAGTATAGTGGGAGTGGTACATCCCATACAGAGTAAAAAATTATTATCATAAAAAAAATATTGAATGGGATAAGTGGTCTTCTTATCTTGCATATACAAAAAAACATTTTTGATATGAGAATAGCGTACTTTTTCGAGTTAAAAGTTTGCCATACTATTCTTCCAAGTGCTTATAGTATTTATGTGGATGGGCGATGTTGCGAAGCGCACCGGGAATAGCCAGTTATAAATAAAATGTATTTTGCAGGCTATCTATTTATAGAGGGCGCATAAACTGATTATAAAATAATCCAGAAGTTCTTGATGTGAAGTTCTTCTTTGAAAACAATTATTAACAAAATACATACCAAGGCACAAGGGATATTAATCAAGCAACCTCACTAAGGAGGGGTAAATTAAAGCGAAAATATATAATTTTTTTGGTTGAATTTTGATCAAGGCACATTCATCAGGTAACCTCACTACAAAGGGGAAATATTAAGGCGAAAATTTTTAATTTTTTTTTTATATGGAGTTTGATAGTTCAATTTCCATTTAAGGGAAAAAATTGTAAGTTGAACTTTCAAAATTTATATTAAAAAAATTGATTATTTTCGCCTTAATATTTCCCCTCCATAGTGAGGGGAAATCATTATAGAGTAGGACCTATAAAAAAAAATGCAACTAAACTAAAAAACTAACAAGAACAGAGTTTTACGCCACACTCAAGTCGTATTCTTACCAAACTTTAAAATTTAACCCTACATAAAAAAATAATGTAATCACATAATTACCTAAGTATGTATTTCACAAAATAATCAAATTATACAACACGTACGTGACTTAAAAATATTGTTACCTTTTATTTATTCAACAATTGGATCTTTCAAAAAAAAACTAAATACGCAAATCAATATTTTAATTTAAATACACTTTATTCAGCTTTGAATAAATAACTATTATTGACATTGTTTAGCACTTTCTAACTTATCTACAAATCAGCCTTCACGTACAGGTTCAAATAAATACTCACTCGCAACCTGTGTTCATATGTACATATATGAGCTACTTAAGAATATTCTGCAACAACAACTAAGGCAAACTTAGCAAACTGGGAAAGTCCCGATTATTGAAAAACAACCGCTCGTTTCTATTAAGTTTTTGCAACAATGTAATTCCACAAAGTAAAAATACAAATCAAATACAAATTTTATTTAATTGGCTATTTGGCGGTAATTTTTTCATATATTGTCAGCGCCATCTGCGTTTAAAATATCCAACTTTCAAAAATTAAAGGTGCCATACTACACTTGGAAATAAGATATTTTTACGCAAAAAAGTATCCTATATTGGAATCAGGATACTTAGGTACTCGTACCTAAATTTTGAAACTTTGTTAAAATCCATCCAGTAGTTTTTACACAGACAGACAGGCGCAAATAAGTTATTATTTTATTATATGTATAGATGTCTAGATTTCATATTTTTAATTTTTTTTTTTTTGTTTTTTTAAGTGTCAGCAGACTAAGTATTTATAAAACACCTATTTCTTGCACTCCTTTCATTTTACACCCCCTGGAGTCAACAATATTACTAGGTTATTCAGGTTTCGCTTATTTTAAGTATTTAAAGTATTTTTAAAATTTAATAAAGAAAAACAATAAAAACCCCAAATTTTCTTGTTATTTTATAATTTTTAAACCACATAAAAAAATGTGATTTACAGAACAGGCTAAAATCAAACTCGTGATTATAACACGGTTCGTGATTTGAAACCACGTGATTTTCAGAACAAGCCTGATAACACTGGTCTGCAAAAAAACTTGCTCCCTGCAGATAAATTTGTGGTATATAGTGATCGCAACTCGTTAAATTTAAAGACGATTTTAGTTTTCACGTATCACATACAATAGATAATATTTTCTCCTAAACAAGGCGACCACGCTAACTTAATTCTAAATAACTCTTTAACGGATTGATAGATTTTAATATCTGAAACACCAAAAGATGCGGGATAGAATTACTTTACATATTCTTTTTCGTTTTTAATTGTTTCTGAGTTATTCAGAAATTGGTGGCGAAAAAGTAAATATTTTTAAGGAATATTTAAATATTTTACTTTTAGGTCCTTATTCGGAAAGCAATAAAATAAGCCATATATGATGAAAATCAATGCACAAATGTTTGACAAACATTATGTAACACATTAAGATTATTTACTTTTGTTATAATAAAAACCTATTAATTTTTTTTTTTTTTTTGGTTTCATATTTTATTTATTGTATGGTCAATATATTTGAACTAACAATAATTACTCATAGCTTAAATCTAAAATAAAATTAAATATACTTCTTAAGTCCAGTCACTGCTAGACAAAAAATTGTATGTTTCACGTTCGCCTATAAAATATTTTAAAATCAGTATTTTATTTAAATAAGAATATCTCAAAAAACTAGCACATGAAAGTCCATTAAAATCACATAACAAGGTTCAAGCTCCCTACTTTGAAGACCAGTGTAATTAAAAGCAAGGAAATAAAAATATGTAAAACAAAATTGTCGAATTGTATAATTGGGGAGGATCTGTATTACATTGGAGTTAGCTTATAGTTAGGTCATAAACATTAACTATATTATTTTCGTTGTCGACTACCGAATTGCATATATGTAGGATAGCATATACATGTGTGCGTATACGTAACGTAGAATTTTTCAATACTGTATACGCCCTAAAAGAATTTTTAAGCCATTTTATATATTTCTCAAAATTAAGAAAAAATGCTATTATCAACTCATGTTTAAAATTTGAAAGATGAGTAAAAGTTTCAAATAAATAAATACATATAATAAATATTCCAGCAGAAATGAGAATTAATTACAAAACAGATACAGACAATTGAGCTCACATATATCGATACACGATCAAACACAAACACAAAAATGAAAAACAAAAGAACAGTCAGTGACAAAGCTTAAAAGCATCTACAACGGACGACACTGCAATATAATTCATGTAATTTTAATTTGTTTGTTAATGTTTTTGAATTGTTTCCTTTTAAATGTATATTTAATGTTTTTAGTCAAATTTCCATGAAGATGAAAAATTAGTTAAAAAAACAACACAAGAGTTTTTTTAATTTATTTAATACTAGGACCAAAAAAGCCGAACATACTTTAACAATTATTTATCACACCAAGGTCTACAATATAATCAAATAGTACGACAAGTTTTAAAACACTGGTCCATAATCATAGGTGTCACCAAACTATACTTTTAGAATTCTAAAGTTGACTAATAATAAATAAAAATAATAATATACAAGTAAAATCCTACTTCAGGGTGTTTGGGAAATTAAAAGACGTTTTCAATGAATGAAAATGATGTACATATACAAACATAAACTGAAAAACTATTTTATATTTTTACAAAATTTTTAACTTAAATGCCAAGGTATATTGTAACGTGGTTCTGTCATAGGCTGAGGTAGCTTAGTCTCGTCCACGGTCTACTTACGGGTCCACAAACCTTCAGTAATACAAGAGATTATTTTTCCTTCCTGGGATTAATTAAGTCTATATATTTTATTTAATATAATAATTTGTTACAATACGAATACAAAATTACGATAACCGACGCACGCCACACAGTGAACGGTCCCCATAGTAAAACTGGAAAAAAGTCGAAGGAGTTATGGTAGCTTAATGTAATTTTAGGCACATATCTCTCTTGGACTACTATTTTCAATTAAACACCCAAAATTCCCCCATTTCAGTAGTTATTACTTTTTTTTGAATTTTAATCTATCATTTCACATACAAAATGATAAAGGGTGAAAGTTTTTTAATAAAATCTCTAATTATTTAGGGTTTCCATATACCTTTTTTGAATATAACATCATTTTAAACTTTTTAGTATTTTTATTTTTTAAAGTTTTGAAAATGCTCACAACCATTGGTATTCAAATAACATTATATGAATAGGGTTACCAAATTGACAACACTAAATATTTTAAAATTAAATTATTATTTAAGATAAAAAACATATTTATATAAAGATTAATAATAAAGTTACAAACAAACTCAAATAACATAACAATAGTAAACAATTTCTTAATCACTAAAATAAGTTTCTGAGTCTGAATCAGTGTTCAAAGATTCATCTAGATAAGATAGTTTTTTGATGTGAATATTTTTTCGGGTCCATCGAAGCTAACTGTTTTTTAAAAAAAGTATATATTTTGGCTAAAAACTTTATAATTTTTTTTACAGTGTTGTTATAAATATTTGAATTTTAGGATTTTTTCATTGTTTCTTCTACATTTCTCAATAAAACAAATAAATTTGCATGCATTTTTATTGAAAAATTAATTTTTGAGATTTATTTCTCCAAACCCAGTTTTTGTTACTTAAAAATTATGAAAAAATTATCAAAATAATTCAACTTTAATTCAACATATGAAAACCAACCCACCTCTGGAATCGTGGAAGTCTTAGCTTTCATCCCATATGCATTTTATTGATAAATTCGAAAGTTTTTTTTTGATTTTTTTCCACTAGACAGTTTACTGTGCGCCAGCCTGACTGATTCGTAAAATAGCTGGTTCGGGTGTACTGGATTGATACGCAGATTCGGGTGATACTAGTTCGGATTACTGGCTCGATACGCAGATTCGGGATATAACTAGCTCGCAGGTTCGCATGATACTAGTTTGGGTTACTGGTTCGATACGCAGATTCGGGATACAACTAGCTCGCAGGTTCGGTTGGTACTAGTTCGGGTTACTGGCTCGATATGCAGGTTCAAGATATTTAATCTAGGTGCGTAAATATGTACAATGGTTCTTAAAGTTAGGTTTCAATTTCAATATTACACGGTTTACTTATACTAGGGAACAGTTAGCCGAAGCCGCTGTGGGAACAGTCAGTCCGAAGACCGCTGTGGGAACAGTAAACCGAAGTCGCTGTGGGAACAGTCAGCCAAAGTCGCTTTGGGAGCAGTCAGGGTTGTCAGATATCACCAAACGTGGCGATTTTTAATGAAGAAATTGAAATTTTAAAATTATTTTTCATATTTAAAGATGATTTTACTTCCGGAAACCGGACACTTTCGGAACATATATATTTATTTAAAGTTCACGAACTTTTTTTTTACGCCTGAAAACTGGAAACTTTTTATTTAAAGTTTACAAGTATCTTTCCATTTCAATATGTTGCGATTCCTTATTACAACCAAAATTCTTTGTTTTAAAGATACCATGATTATCAACCACAATAGAAAATATTAACTTTTGTTTGGAAAACATTACATTAGTAGCGTACTTGATGTGCAGGTATTTCCAATAAATTTTTTATACTTTACTTTTTACATACAAAGGAAGTTTTGAAGTGAGGTTTAAGTTCGTTTTAATATCCCTAAGTTAAAAGAATATTTTTTACAAATTAGGTGATTAAATTATATGCTGCTAATTACTGTACAGAAAATCAGACAACTAAAGAAGTATTTCTTTAACCATTTTTTGATTATCTTTTTGTTAAAAGCCATCAAAAAAAATCATAAAGCAAGCCATAGAGGATGAGTTGTACAACTAATTCTAGGAATCTGTTGTATGCTGTTCAACAAACGATACAATTTAGCGTGCGATTTCATATACAACTTCATTTAACAATCCTGCTCTCTCATAGTAAGATTGCGTTCAATATTCTCACATATGCTATAGTTGACATCGTCCGCAAATAATACTTAACATTCAATGTTAACTGCAAGGTGGTCAAAACAATACTAAACACAAATACTACTTAAAGCGTACGCGAGAGGCACACAAACGTTGCGACGTGTTGGTACAACTGGACAAAAATTTAAAACTTTTTGATCTTTCGTACAACCGACACACAACTTCAATACAATCAGGTGACAAACGTTACAATTCGTGTACAACTCGCGTACAACCTACGATTCCTAGAATTGCTTATACAACACATCGCATCGTCTATGGCTTGCTTAAGATGTCACTTTTAATGTGTGTATTTTATTTTTGACTGTCTGTACATGGTAGCTTGATGTTGTCTATGTGTTTAATGGATTAAATTAAATTTAAAATTATTAAAATTGCTCTTAAGTTTGAAAGATAACATAAATTCTATTGATAAAATGTTTTGGAGTTATAAATACTCTCAACACTGGAAGTTAACAAAAAACATCTTTTAAAGAATTGTATACATTCAAACAACACTCCCCTTTAAACTGACCCTTTTTGATTTTAATTACAACAATTTTTTAAATTTTATGGACCAAAATCGTCAAAATTACGATTAATCGCCAAATCTGGCAGCCGTGTTCGTGTTCACCAATTATTTTAAATAAAAAACAAAATATTTATATATTTTAGCGACTTTTTTCTATTTTTGGGGAATTTTTGTTATTTCAATTAAATTTATTTTTGATAAAAAAATATTTTTAAAATTAAAAAAAAAATTATATTTCGTCGTATATTATAGGCAAATTTTAACATAAAACTATTTTGGCGATTTTGACGATTTTTCACATTGATTTTCGCGAAATAGGTGAAAAATAATCTGACAACCCTGCAGTTAGTCCGAAGACCGCTTTGGAAAAAGTCAGCCGAAGCCGCTGTGTTAATTTATCATACCTGACCGAAGCCATGTATATATTAAAAAACAAATAGTTTATCAGAAAAACCGGTCGGGTCTTCTATTATACCAGTGCAATGTATAATGTCCGAGTCTTGTGTGATGTCACAAATATCTGTCTTGGGGGGATCGCAACATGCCGGTTGACTGCCAACCTTTATCACTTATATAATGATGAAATCCATCATTACGAACTAAAACATTCCTGTCTTATGTCTAAATAAAAAATATATTTTTATTTTTCCAGTTTTTAAAACAAATTTAATTTCAAAATATTTTTTTTTTACCCCAACTATGCAATGTCTTTCATTATTTCTGTTTTTTTATTTCATGTGTTTTTCTGTATGATATTCGTATAAAGACTGTAAATATGGTTTTAAAATTTTTTCACAATTCTACTTTTTTGCGTCCAGTCTAAATGTGACTGCGTTGTTGTCGTCATTGTTTTAGATACCGACGCTATTGTTGTTTTTCGCTGATATTGCTGACATAACTACTTGTATGTTCTTGACCAATTGAATTGTATTTCAATTGGCGTTTAACTACTTTGAGTTTAGAAGAGTTTTTATAGTTCGTTTTGAATTTATATCCTTGCTTTATCTTTGGGTATGTAATTTTTGTTAACACACTAACACGTACATATAAAAACAATTTCTCCAACAAACATACACACATTTATGTTTGAATAGGTACGTGTGTGATTATAATGTACGAGTATGTGCGGAAATCAAGTAATTTTAGTAGCAGTTTAAACAAAAATGTTGGAAAGATTTCTTTAGTTTTTATTTGTACTCTTTTTATTGTCGGACTATCTGTTGCATAGTCCCAAAATTGAACAATATTTGAGCGCGAGTTGTTTCAAAAATTATATAAATAAATCAGTCAAGTGCGAGTTAGTCTCACACACGTAGGGTTCCGTACTATGTCAAGTACGCCTTTAAAAACTCAAGTTTTTAATTTTTTCATGTCTTATGGGGCACCCATTTCTTTTTAAAATCAAAGTCATATTCGCGAAAATTGCATCGCTATTGGAACACCCTTTAAATTTTAGGAATTGTTGTTATAACGGCCATGGTAATAAACTTTCTATAAAAATATCAGGCCTACCTATTGCGGTTCAAAAAATAAGGTAATTAACGTCAAAAACATGTCACTGATGGATCACCCTTTAATTTTTATTATTTTTAATAGTTTCCATAGTAATAAACCTCTTGTAAAAACTTCAAGAGTCTACCTATTATGGTTCAAAACTTAGGCCTTATACATGCAAATCACGACACTATCGGAACACCCTTTAATTTTTAGGTTTATTTTTTTATAGTTGTTTATAAAGCGAACTAATTTTTAATTACTGTTTGTAAATTTTTAGTGTATGCCTCCTACAGTTCAAGAAATAAACACACATTCGTGAATAACACCTCTCTATCGGAACACCCGATACCACTTCTGTGAACATTTCAGGAGTCTACCTATTATGGTTCAAAACTTATACATGCAAATCACGACACTATCGGAACACCCTTTAATTTTTAGGTTTATCTTTTTAGACTTGTTTATATAGCGAACTAAGTTTTGATTACTGCTTGCATATTTTTAGTGTATTCCTCCTACAGTTCAAGAAATAAACACTTATTCGTAAATAACACCTCTCTATCGGAACACCCTATAAGTTTTAGTATTTGCTACTATAGCGGCCAAAATTATACACCTCCTGTGAAAATTTCAAGTGTCTACCTATTATGGTTCAAAACTTAGGCCTTATACATGAATTTCACACCACTATCGGAACACCCTTTAATTTTTAGTTTTATTTTTTTATACTTGTTTATATAGTGAACTAAGTTTTAATAACTGTTTGTAAATTTCAAGTGTATCCCTCCTACAGTTCAAGAAATAAACACTTTTTCGTAAATAACACCTCTCTATTGGAACACCCTATAAGTTTTAGTATTTGTTGCTATAGCGGCAACAGCTATACATCATCTGTGAAAATTTGAAGAGTCTACCTATTACGGTTCCAGAGATAAAAGGCGCTGACAGAGGGACAGTCATTGTAGCGAAAACAATAGGGTTTCGTTTTTACACTTTGTGTACGCAACCCTAAAAAAGAGGAAGTATATATATATACATATATATAAGTATATTCATACGTAGCTTTTTTTGTCCGCAAATCGTTCATTTATTTGCGATCCTAGGGAATTGCGGTTGCAAAATCAAATAAGGCATACATATGTATATGAAACTAAAAATGAAGATGTTAAAAAAACATTAATTATATGCTAGAGTGTTTATTTTATAAAATAATATTTAAAGGAAATGTAAACAAAAGTTGTTTGTTTTTAATGGAATAATAGTTATGGCAGTGCAAGATTGTGCATGAATCCATATTTAAAGAACTGTATGCTAAAGGGTGTACAAAAACTTTTGTCACAATTTCGAAACCAATTGTCATAATTTCGCTTTAATTTTTTACTCAGTTGTTATCGTAGATCAATCAGGTCGCAATGACGCACTAAAATGTCTACCATTGTCTATTCATAAAGTGGACTTCTTAGTATTTTTTAAAAACTAAGAAATAGTTATTTCTAAGCGTTCTTACTGTCCGTTTTATGGGCTCTTACTAAGCCCCTTAAAAAAAACAATTTTCGTTATTGATTAAATAGCTTTGGATAAAAAACATTGCTTTCGACCTCAACAACAAAGCCACCAAAAGTAAAGTAAACAAAGAAAAAAGTAAAACAAAAAATCAGGTGACCGTTTCGAGGCTTCATGTGTACGAACTCTGGACTATACACCCAATTCTGTTTTTACACGGTTTGAAAATAAAAAAATATTTTTTTTATACTTTTTTATTTTTATTTTTTTTTTTACACGATTTTATTCCATTTAGCACGATTCAAAATCATTTGGGCTTAGATTTTATTTGTAAAATTTAAGTTTTGCGAAATATTTGTATATCAAAAATTTTGAGGAATTCCCTTTTTGTGCAAGCAAGCATTTTTACTTCTCAGAGCAATTGAAAGGTGTTAATATTTTCTGAACTATCAATGCATCTCTACAAGAAGACAACGAAAACTACAACGTAAAATTTTAGATCGTCTTCGAAATGGAGAATGCTCAACATTTCTTAGCAAAATGTTCGGTTTAAACGAACCTACATTGAGAACTATAAAAAATTAAAAATCAATTAGGCAATCGTTAATTTCTGAAACGAAACTTTCTATTAAGTCTTCGTCATACACTAAAGTTCCAAATAAGGGGTGCAAATACACATTACCTATATGACTTAGTAAAATAAACATGATTTCTTGTTCTTAAAAAATGCTCGTTTTTCACTAATTTTGATAGATTTTAGAGATAAGGAACCAATCACCTATTTTTGTATATGATCAATGTCTTTTTACACGGATTTTTCTGGAACCAATCTACCGTGTAAAAACAGAATTAGGTGTATTTGTTCTTTTTCTAGTTTCTAGTCCGAGTTTAAGAAACTAATAAATATGCTTTCCTCCTTTTCTACTCCCTCCGCAGAAAAAAATTCAAAATTATTTTAATTACAAAAATTTTCAATTTTAATTTTGCACCTCTCATTTAAAAATATAATATCTTTTTCTATTTGATCAATATCATTGATTGGATAAATCAACAAATTAACTTCAATAAAATAAAAATTTGAATCAATTCACTGACTTAAGTTAATTAATAATAAAATTACAAGCAATAAAGATGATAATTGTATTAAGCAAAAGTGTTATGAAATTTTTGATTTGAATTAACTAAAATCTGAATTGAATTAATAATAAAGTGTAATTAAAATTGGAACTAAAAGCAATCAAGGGCATGTTTTAATAAAGCAAATAAATAATAAAATATTATTTTTTTAAAAAATTTTAATTTTTATGGAAATTGTGTGATTAAACGTTGTGATGAATTCAGCTCAATTTTGGAATCCGTTTTTAACCAATCTTAGAAGATAAAACTCAAAAAATATCCTAAAATGTAGTTCGACTATATTAAAATTAAATATTCAATAATAAACTATTATTTTATTTCCAAATCGATTTTTGGCGCACACACACCTGATTTGCACAACAATTTTAATAAACTTTTTTATATTTTTTCAATATTAATTTTATATTTTCTTAATCAAAAAATATACATGTATGTACATGATAATAGTCAACACATTTGAAAACTATAAAAAATAGAAATTAACAAATTAATTGAATAAATTTCCACTAGAATTACTATTTTATGACAAGCACCTCTTTAATTAAAAAAAAAACTGTTAATATTTTTTTCTGTGCAGTACAAATTTCTAAAAACATAAAATTTATACATTTATTATTAATTGACATAACCACTACAGTTAAAGGATTTTATCAGTTTCAAATTAATATTAAATTAATTATTCATTGATTCAAATATATATTTGGTTAAAAATAAACAACAAAAAATACTAATTAAAAAATTACACAGTTGAATCAATTAATTATTTAATTAAATTTTAATCTGAAACCAGTCTTCTTCTTTATTTGCAAATTCGATATTTGAAAGTAAGCGACATTAAAATTACATCAAATTACATTCCAATTACATATTATATAAAAAAAAATTACATTTGATATTTCATAATAGTATAGATTTATAAATTACTAGCTATGCCCGCCACGTCGTGGGCGTCCTGACAATATTTTGCTCGATTTTGCTTTGAAAGTATTCCACACTAATTGTAAGACTCTTACTTTTCCTTCAGTTATGGTTTATGTATTTAATTTATATACATAGAGGTGTACCCATCCCTTGATAAAATTTATAAAAAATTCTAAAAATTATTATAAAGCTCTGTAAGAGGTGTTTAAAATATTTTAATAACAATGTAATTCCACAAAGTAAAAATACAAATCAAATACAAATTTTATTAAATTGCCGCCTAATGTTGGGCAATGGTTTTTAAAATATACCACTTCCAAAAATAAAAAGGTGTGTTGAAACATAACAGTGTATAAAGGTGTGTAAAAATATAACAGTGTGGAAAATATCCCAGTTTTAAACCGAAAATTTCAGTACCTCAAAACCAGAAATTGCGGTTTCTACTGCTTTTTCTCCACTTTCTCTTGGAAATGAGATATTTTTTCGGAAAAAAAGTATCCTAAATTGGAATCAGGATACTAAGGTACCACCTCACAAAATTTTGTCAAAAGCCATCCAGCAGTTTTTACGTGATGCGAACACAAATGAAAAGCAGACAGATAGACAGACGGAAAGGAGTTAATATTTTATTGTATGTATAGATGTATAGATATAGATTAACAATTCTTTCAAAAATGTTCCCATTTCTTGCTACATTTAAAAGATTCACCGTATTATCAAAATTTGTCCACTCTTCTATATTTTTTATCCAAGTCATCTCCTTTCTGCCTACAACTTACTTCTTTCGACGGATCCTACTGATCATTAGTTAGAACCCCGAGGTATTTAAAAGATTGTAATCTCTCGACATATGAGTTTTTTAATTTTAGTGTTGCATCATTGTGTAGGTTTTTCTCTCTAACAATCATTAATTTTCTTTTATGAATATTAATTTTAATACTATACGATTCGCTGCATAAAATCAGTTCATTTACCTGTTTTTGGAGTCCGGATATACTGTTTCATCTGTCAAATTTCTATTTACATCAATTTGTGCCGTTTGATCAGTACAGACTTCGAATGCATCGGATTCCTTTCTCATCTATTCCGATGGACATAAGTACGTATTTCCATTAAATTATCATGTTGCACTGTATCGAAAGCTTTCTCATAATCGATGAAGCATAAAAAATGTCCTTGTTAGCCTCTCGATATTTTTGTATTAGGAACTGGCCACAAAATTATGCTTCTCTTGCCCCCATACCTTCTTTGAAACGAATCTGATTTGCTCCCATCGCTTGTTCACATTTTTGGTAAATCCTGTTGTGTCTAATTCTTAGGAATATTTGAAGACGTTGGCTCATTAAACTGATAGCTGATATTAGCGTAATTTTTTTTGGGGGAATTGCTATAAATGGTGATTTTAGCCAGTCTTGAGCATATGGTTCATCAACCTTGTATGTTCAATGTTATTTTCATTTATAAGCTTTATCATTTCGGAGGGTAAGTAACAGGTTTCCTATTTTTTAGAGATGATATTTCACTTTCTACCTTTTACTTAGTGATATTTGCTCCTGTCATCGGTTGAGTTGTCTGGATGTTAAAACATGACTTCTGTAAATAGACGTTGAATATAATCCTTCCAAATTACAGCTTAATTTTTGCTGTTGCAGAGAACTGGCGAGATTGTTCTGCGGTATATACCAGCTGCTTCCTCAGTTTCTTGTACAAATTAACATCGTCGTGCAAGCTTTGTAATGTTTCGATTTCCTGGTTTTTTTTAACTCGAATTTGCGTTTGAATCTCCCTGTTTAATTCCCAACACAGTTCGTAATTCGAGTTTTTATATCGTCGTTCGTTAAGGAGTTCTTGTATTTCATTTGTCATTCAGTCTTTGTTTTTTGGTCTTGCGTAATTTCAATCTTTAATGTTTGTTTTAGCGGCTGGATCGTCAAGTTTCCCAAGGTCAAGTTAACGTTGTGGTTTTTTCTTAACTGGAGCCCTAATTTTGAAGTTTTCACAATTGAAGTACAGTAACGTTGTTTGTTGACAACAATAAAATCGATTTGGTTTCTTACTATATTTTTAATTCTGTCTTGGGGTGATTTCCAGGTGTAAAGTCTTCTAGGCGGTAAGCAGAACAGAGTGTTTGTTATATTTTTTTTTTTATTCTTGACGGAATTGGATGAGTCTGTCGCCTCTCTCATTTCTTTCTCCTAAGCCATATTGTTCAGTAACTCCTGCTACTGCCTCCCTTCCTGCCTTTGTGGTAAAGTCGCCTTGGATAATGGTTATCTCATGCTGTTTTGTTAGTTGAAGTAATTCTTCGATACTTTTGTCCGACGTTGGAGCATAAATTTGAATAATATTGATATTAAGTGGTTTGACATCAATCTTATCATCATGGTTCTGGCCTATTTTGGTACAAATCCTGTAACATTTTTGGCTATGCGGTTTGTTACAATTATTCCAACGCCATTTCTATGGGTTTTATTGAGATTGCCTGAGTAAAACATCTTCGAATTGTACGATGCAAATTCACCACAATCTGGCCACCACGTTTCGCATATACCAAGTATATCTGTTTGTAGTCTATTCATTTCGTTTAAGGTATTAGCTAGTTTTTCAGCTTGGTAAAGACTGCGTACATACCACGTATCAATGTCACATTTTGTTTTTCCTTTACCTCTGGGGATTCTTAGCACCCTTGCGTTACCGGAAACTAAGGGCCATGTGCTTTGGTTTGTCTTCATAAATTGTATAGTTTTCCAGGGACAATACTTCAGCGGTTTCCCGTTGCCTTCTGATGGGTTTAGAATTTTTCTTTTCTGCTCCTCCTGGAGTTCAGACGCTGTTTACTGCCGCTCAATATGAGACAGCCGTCGCATTGTTGTAGTCAGTTCATCCACCATAGTTGTAATATAACTTACGTTTCCATCGTTGACTTCTCACGCTGCCGATTGTTCTTGGCCTCGGCGTTCACCATCGACCTTATCGGCATGGGTGGCCCTATCAGTAGCTATGCTACCGACGGTATCGCTCTCAGGATCCTTACGCTTACTGGATCTCCCCATCGCGTTGAGATGACAATCCATCGAGGAAGCTGAAACCAATACTAACCTTCAATTGGTGAAATTTTTTTTTCTGTGTAATTGTTTTAATAAAAATTACAAAAAAAAAACTGACTTGATTTTTCGGAAGCTTTACCTATTAAGTGGTTGTCAATATTAAAGTTCTTATTGCTACTGTTTTAATCACGCAAAGCCTTTGTGAACGTTGAATTCTAAATCAATTCATTTCGAAGGACCGGCAAAACCATTTATTGTGTCTTGTATATTGTTGTATTTGTTTTTATTTGATATATGTACTAGTATATAGTTTGCAAAGATAAAATTCTCCAGATTTCCTAGACTATATTTTGCTTTTTGCTAAACAAATCTGCCCAGAACATATTAAAAACGACAGTAAACATTAACAGTGATAAAAATGCACTCTTAATTTGAAAATGGTTCGTTGGTGTTGTCCAATTACAACCAATTAAAGATATAGTGGAGAGCGCCATAAAATGGATTACAACAATATTACTGTATTCTATTACTAGCAGTGCCCGCAACGTCGTGAGCGTCCTGACAATATTTTGCTCTATTTTGCATTGAAAGTATTCCACACCAATTTAAAGACTCTTACTTTTATAGTGCTTTAGTTATGGCTTATTTATTTACTTTATATAAAGGTACCCATTCCTGGATAAAATTCTAAAATTTATAAAAAATTCTAAAATTCAAAAAAATTTTGTAAACCTCTGTAAGAGGTGTTTAAAATACTTTAATAACAATGTAATTCCACAAAGTAAAAATACAAATTAAATACAAATTTTATTCAGCAGGCGCCATCTGTTGCGCAGTAGTTTTTAAAATATCACACTTTCAAAAACAAAAAGCTGAGTTGAAAAATTACCGTGTTGAAAAACCAAATCCGTGTTGAAAATACAACCGTGTTGAAAAAACCTAGTTTTAAACCAAAAATATCAGTACCTTTAAACCGGAAATTGCGTTTTTCACTGCTTTTTCTCCACTTTCTCTTGGAAATAAGATATTCTTGCGGGAAAAAGAGTATCCTATATCGGGTTCAGGATACTAAGGTACCTCCTCATAAAATTTTGTTAAAATCCATCCAGTAGTTTTTACGTGATGCGAACACAAATGAAAAGCAGACAGACAGAAATAAGTTACTATTTTTTTATATGTATAGAAGATGTATAGATATAGATTAATGTAATTGCGTTAGATTTAGTTAAACATTGTCTTGATTTCTTCTTTCTAAAACGCATTTGCGCCTAACAGTGGTCTATTTTTAAATCTAAAAATCAATCTGGTATACGAAGAATTGAATAATTCTTTGCTAAATCGGTCGATACTTTCACGATGTATTCGTTTTGACACAAAATCACGAAAATGTGTTTTTTTTTAATTTTTTTCTTACAGTTTATATTAATAATTTAATACATAAATATTAATATAACTAATAATTAATATTATCGAAAATTATAATTCTACACTAATACTAGATGTACTTAAGGGCCCTTTTTATAGGACAGTGTATTATATTATTACATTTATACATATTATTGTTTATTTATAGTTATATACACTTCTGATTAAATAAACAAATAAAAAAAAAAAATTATATTTTAAGAAATAGTAAATAAATTGTAAAAAAATATATCTGAACTAATATTTAATGGTTTCTTTTATTCTAACGTGTGTATGTTTACAGAAGCGGAAATAACTTGTGTGATATAATAAAGTTTTCAATCATATTATAATTATTTAATTGAACCATATTAGGTTAATATTTGATCATAATATAATAAAATTTTATTATATATTGGTCATATTTATTATATATTAGTCATGAATATGGTTATAATTTACAATGTTATTATTAATATAAAATAGTATGGTTCTAACATAACATCATTAATTAATAATAATATGGCTTGACTACAACCATTCAATTCGTTTATAATACGTTGCTATTAGAGTATGGTTACCTCAACCATGGATTGTTTGCATGTGATCTATAAATACATATATATGTGTTTTTGCTACTTTTTTTCCAGCTACACAGTTTGGTTCTCAATAATTTATAATATCGAATAAACTTTTGCACGACAACCAACCAGTGCAAACTAACCTTACGAAATACCCTGTGTTATTGTTTATTTTTGAATAAAATAAATGATGTCCCAGTAGAATTTTCGTTTTCACCATTTGAAATTTTTTTATAATATGCAATTTTTTAAGACCTTGTCTTTTCACAATAGATTTATTAACATTTAAATCCAAAACTAACTACAATTTGCAAAATGTTGAATACTAAATAAAAACGAGTGACGTGCCGAAATTTATACACCCTTTTGCACATTAAAATACACGCTTTCATGGAACACAAGAAAAGAAAGAAGAGAGGCAACGCAACATATGATCATCATTGCAGATGAGCAGAATACCTGGTTATATTTATGTCAGTATAGCTAACTACCCAGAGGAAAAAGGTAATCATAATTAAGAAACGAGTAGGTAATACAAAGAATGTATAATATTCTGTTCCAGTATCCATTAACACGGAGCATGCCCCAAGAAAATAATGTATTATTTCTATGTATCTTACAAAAGAATTATAGAATTTATTATTTCTAAAGCATAATATAATGTAATTTATAATTTATTTATTATTAAAACTAATAGAAGAAACATTTTAAATTATTAAAAACTTAGGTAATTTCAATATTAAAATTAAGAAAAAATATTCCTATTTCCAAATCTATGCATATAATAAAATAGTAACTTATTTCCGTCTGTCTGTCTGCTTTTCTTTTGCGTTCGCATCAAGTAAAAACTACTGGATAGATTTTAACAAAATTTTGTGAGGAGGTACCTAAGTATCCTGATCCCAATATATACTTTTATTCTGCAAAAATGTCTTATTTCCAAGAGAATATGAAGAAAAACAGTGAAAGTACGCAATGCTAAGTAAGGCACCTTTAATTTTTTAATTGGGATATTTGAAAAATATCTTATTTCCAAGAGAATGTGGAGAAAAACAGTGAAGGTACGCTTTCCGGTATAAAAGTACTGCTTAGTACGGAACTTGTAATTTTTTTAAAGTGGGATATTTAAAATACAGATGGCGCTGACAATATATGAATTAATTACCGCCAAATAGCCAATTAAATAAAATTTGTATTTGATTTGAAATTGAATTACATTGTTGCAAAATCTTAATAGAAACAGGCGGGTTTTTTAATAATCGGGACTTTCCCAGTTAGCTAAGTTTGCCTTAGTTGTTGTTGCAGAATATTCTTAAATAGCTCATATACATATGTACACAGGTTGCGAGTGAGTTTTTATTTGAACCTGTACGTGTACGGTGATTTATTGATAAATTAGAAAGTGTTAAACAGTGTCAATAATAGTTATTTATACAAAGCTGAATAAAGTGTCTTTAAATTAAAATAATTATTTACGTGTTTAAGTTTGAAAGATTCTGTTGTTGAATAAATAAAACGTAACAATATTTTTAAGTCGCGTAAGTATTGTATAATTTGGTTATTTTGTTAAATACATACTTAGGTAATTATGTGATTACATTATTTTGGTTATTTAGCGGTTATTTTAAAAATTTGGTAAGAATACTACAACTTTAGTTTGGCTATAAAATTCTGTTATTGTTAATTTCTCCTTAGTTTAGTTTAGTTTAGTTTAGTTTCATTTTTCTTTTATAGGTGATACTCTATAAAAGTAAGAGCATTACAATTGGTGCGGAATACTTTCAAAGATAAATCCAGCAAAATATTGTCAGGACGCCCATGACGTGGCGGGCTCAGCTAATATAATAAATTTATATATAAAATTTTTGGGGATTTAAATATTAGTTATTATAATTAATTAATTATTATAACATTATGCTAATTACCCATCACGTTTTATAATAAAAATGCAATTTATTTGTTGGGGGAAAAGAGCTAGTTCCTATACATATTTCACTGTATCTGTTAATAGAAATAAATAAACTTACGCCACTTTCAAAACAAACAGCTCCTATTACCGTGTTACTAACTACATAAAAACACAATAATACCTTCTCTTTACTATAGTGTTGAATATAAGAATTTTAAAACAATGAAAACAAACGAATGAAATTCAGTAAAAATTTTAGTTGAAAACGAAAAACACTGTCGAAGGCAAATATAGCGCATACGACTCAAATAAAAATGAATTTTAACTGTTGTATTATTTTATTAACAATTGCAATTATTGCAAGTGCAAAAATAAATTCAGCTGAGCATCGACATCAACAGCATCACAATCACAATCACAATCAACAACATCTCATAAATGTTATAAATGAATTAAATGAAAATCTTAATACAGAATGGAATGCAATTATAGCCCTGGAAATTCAGCAGGATATGGAAAGTGTGATAAAATCTTTAAACATTCCTGTGCTGATAATAACAAAAGTTTATGGAATGCAGATTAATGCATTACATAACAAAAAAGTTATGACCATAATAAAAGTGGAATTTTCATCATTAGATAAAGTTTACGAAATAATAAAAGAACTGCTAAAATTATTACATTTCACACATATTTTGTGGATCATTCCAGAAGCACGCCCAGCTGACTTATGGAATTTAGCAAACAAAAATTGGTTCTCTGGCTACACTCGAGTTCTGTATTACACTCAAGAAGGGCTATTCACCTATGATCCGTTTCCTGTCATTAGCATTCGTCGTATCTTACAAGTACAAGAGTATACTAGGAGAAAGGAAATAGTGGATTTTCAAAAATTTCCTCTAACCATGCCTATTCTAAGATATGCACCACGTTGCTATCGTTATAAGGATGCATTGGGAAGAATTGTTAATACGGGCTACTTATATAAAATCATTGAAATTTTTGTACAACGCTACAACTTTCGATTTAATGAATTCCCAACAATAGACGGATCACCTGACATCAAGGTACTCAATGAAGGTATTGCTAACAGGACAATTGACTTTATACCTTCATCCGCATTACCTATTGAAGCAGGTTACCATAGCAATGTTTTGTGGAACATGAGATTATATATATTGGCGCCCTATCCTCCAGCCTTAACACATGCAAAATATATTGTGTCCCCATTCACCATGGCCACAACGATTGCAATTTTCCCTGCTGCTGTGTTTCTGTACTTTAGCTGTTTCGCTTATTTATTACAGACAAGTCAATGTAATTCAAAAAGATTTCGGAAAGTCTACTTTATATGTGCTTGCATTATTTATTAGTCAAAACCAAGTTAATTTTAGGCTCGACACTGCCTTAAAGAAAGTAGTTTATTTCATAATATTTCTCAATGGGTTCATTTTAACCAATATGTACTTGGCCAAACTGTCTAGCATATTAGTGAAAAATATTTATGAGCCAAAAATAGAAAGGCTTGAAGATTTAAATAATACATCTTTACAAGTTTTGATGCGAGAAATTGATTTTTATTTTATAAAAAACTTTCTTAATTTACCTGATGTTATCCTACAAAAGGCTAAAATTGTTGATTCAAATGAACTGTTCAAAACTTATCATGAACTGAGCGACACACATCTATTTATAGCTTTAGAAGATCAAATTGTGTTTCTATTTGTTCCAGCAACAATATCTAAAAAAAAACCGCGCATATACAAAATCAATGATGTTGTTCATGTAATACCAAATTATTTCACCGTACGACATGATTTACCTTATATTCAGCTATTCAATCGTTATTTGAGATATTTAATGGAATCGGGTATATTAATCAAACTTTTTTCTAGAGACAAAGTTTGATGGAATTTTGAGTGGAGAAATTTCGATTTTTCAATGACACGGATGGCACCCGATAATTTGGTGTTTACTTTTAAACATTTCCACGCCCCTTTATGTTATTTTGCGGTCGGTTTGATTTTGTCTTTTTTGCGTTTTTATTTTAGAGTGCTTTTATTTTAAGTATGTAAGGGAAAGGTTTGCTAAAAAAAAAATAATGGGAGCAAAGAAGATTTAAATATCAACTTACTGACGAGGATTTTTAGCGGCTCTTTCATTCCCGATTGAAATTTAAAGAACACCGATGACTTTATAAATACATTTCACGGCATTGCAATCTTTGAGAGAAAGCTTTTTAACAAAAACGCATTACTTTATTAAAAAATAATCACATTTTATCCTAAAAATTATCGAAAATTTAATTAATGTTGCATTCTTTTTATCTTTTAATAAAAAATATAAATTTATTCATGAATATGTGCTTTTATTACACAGTACGACAGTGTGTTGGTACACATGAGAAATATTAACAGAATATGAAAATAGGCTTAAAATAAAGAAAATACGTGTCTCGGCGTTTTTGCTGTAGCACGTCAGAATTTTAAGAACATCGATTTTAAAGATTCGAAGGACCGTGGAGGTTCACTTGTAACGTAATACTATTATAAAAAGTTCTATAAAAATAGAATGGGTGAACCGATTTAAAATGCTTGAGCCAGTTTTGAAAAGGGAATTAAATTTGGATTTGTTTTTATTAAAAAACAATTGTTTTCCTCTAGATGGCGCTTTAATTTTCATGTAAAATTAAAAGATATCCAAGAAATGTACGAAATTCATTAAAAATACAATTCTGCAATTAGAAAATATTAAAACAAGTCGTCTGGGATTTGAACCATATGGCGGTCGATCGTTTCTAAGTTTTTCATTACTTCTAATCTGCGCCTTAACGTTATTATTAGGATATTGTTAAAGAAATGGATATTAGGATATTGTTAAAGAAATGGTTTCAGCTTATGGTGAAATGAAAGTTGACATGTCTTTAAAAATTCATTTTTTGCACAACCATTTAGACTTTTTTCCTTCAAATTTGGGTGATTTAAGCGATGAGCATGGAGAACGCTTCCATAAGGATATTGTTACAATAGAAAATCGTTTCAAGGGAAAAGACATGACTCACATGCTTGCTGAATATTGTTGGAATTTATGCCGTGATACAAATCCTGAAGTTTACACACGAAAAACTAAACGACCAACATTTTTTGACACAAAATAATAGTTAAGATATCATATTAATATTTGTAATTTTACATTACATTTACATTACATTGAATTACATTAAATTTTTTGGATATTTTTTAATTTTACATGAAAATTAAAGCGCCATCTAGCGGAAAAAAATTGTTTTTTAATAAAAACAAATCCAAATTTAATTCCCTTTTCAAAACTGGCTCAAGCATTTAAATCGGTTCACCCATTCTATTTTTATAGAACTTTTTATAATAGTATTACGTTACAAGTGAACCTCCACGGTCCTTCGAATCTTTAAAATCGATTTTCTTAAAATTCTGACGTGCCACAGCAAAACGCCGAGACACGTATTTCTTTATTTTAAGGCCTATTTTCATATTCTGTTAACATTACTCATGTGTACTCAAAAAAAATTTGATTTTGTCGTACTGTGTTATAAGTTTAGTTAAGGGTTTTTTAAAATTCTTAGCAAAAGGACTAAAAATATAAATAAAATTCAGATACAAAGTTTGTATCTCGTTAACTATTTAGATTAGAATATTGAAACCTATTCAAATCCACTGGCCGGTAAAATACTAAATTTAAATGTGCTTACATTCGGCTAAGAGAAAGACACATTGCTTCTCTCATCCGAACACCAGAGGG